>CAJQUW010012889.1:0-565168 GCA_907163375.1 Prostheceraeus crozeri | reverse complement strand
TCAGATCCGAATTCAGTAACAGCGGACTCAGACTTTTCCAATGGTGTCTTTTTAGTAAAAACAATAAATTCTGCCTCCGTTTCAACAGTAAATAAAGTTACTTTCTCTTTCTTATATTCACAAGTCATTAACGTTTCTGGCACTGATCCTTGAAACTTTCTTGCAAAGTCTTCAACACTTCTAATGACCTCAAATTTATTTTTTACTCGGATGCTCCTTTTTTGTAATGCATACAATGGCACAATTCTACATTGAAAATCAGTGACTTTCTCTCCGAATTCCACCCACGTCCATTGTACCAACACCTTGATGAGAAAGTTGTTCTGGAATACCCAAAAGTATGACTCAAATCCTTACCTAATACAAGAAGAACATGCTTCCCTTCCTTCATCAATTTTGTTGACCTCTTTATGACTGGTTTGTAGAATTTATTCAAAGTCAGCTTGAAGAGATCATTTTTTCGTTCAAACATTCTACCGATTTCCTTTTCTGTATCTTGCAAGCTCATTGTGGGAACCTTAGAATAAAAAGTTGACGTTGCAAATGCCTTTTGAATTTTAATCATGTTTTGGACAGATGGTAAAGATGTTGAAAAAGGATGTAAAGTTAGATGATGAAAAGCCCATGTACCATGTAGACTATTTTCAAATATGCGAAAGCAATCATCCTTCTCTCGCACTTCCTTATGTAATTCAAAATAGTTGTTCTTTAGCAAACTGATATCGTTGTAATAAGTAATTTCAGTTAGAGAAACTTCATGGGGTCCATGCAGAGTAATTGGATTAGCGAATTTAACAGAGTATAGAGATGGTTTGTTACTTGGGAATATCTTGGGGTTGCTATTGCTTGGAAGAATGATGTTGAAGTTAGTAGACATGTTAAACTCATATGGAAGAAGTCACATGCTATATTAGCTTAAAAGTTACGAGTGTCTCCCACCTCCACATTTTGTAGATCCTGGTGCGTTATCCAGCTATTGAATGAATCAGGATATCCTTTCCATTTAACTAGATATTTCCCTTGATTGCCATGACCTTTCCTCCTAATTATTTTGTCAATCATATACACCTCTTCACTTCTGTCTACTACTTGCAATTCATAAAAGTAAAATTTTCCTTCAATTGGATTGCCATGGTAATCTATTAATTTATACATGGCGGGTCTAAATTTTGTATTTACTTCATCCACAAAAAACTCTTCTTCAGTCCAATTAGGTAGATACCCCTTCTCAAATGTAGACTTAACCTTTGAAATCCGAACTCTATCACCAACATCAATTTTCTTTTCATTGGAAACGTTTTTCGCTTTCTTATCATACAATCGAAGCCATACATCCATCGCATTATCTGGGGTACCATCAACTGGTTTCATCTTAATGATTCGATGGTAGTTTTCATTGTAATTCTTAACAAATTTCTGCAGCTCACCTACCCAAACATGTGTATTTTTTGCAGTGAAATAGCGCCATATTTTTGTCTTTAGTGTGCGATTGAACCTCTTAACCATGGCAGCTTTATAAGCACTTTTGACACTAAACAATTCCACATTATGACTTTTAAGGAGACTTCGAACATGAGAGTTTTCGAATTCCTTCCCTTGATCGGTCTGTATTCTTTGCGGAACACGCTCCTCATCGAAAATGCTCTGAAGAGCCGCTTCAACTTCTGGTCCTCGTTTAGATTTCAGCGCACGTGCCCAAGCAGAGCGAGATAAAATATCTTTTACAGTTAAGATGTATTTATGGCCATCATTGTACTGTGATATCTGTTGTATGTCAGCCAAGTCCGCTTGCCATTGACTATCTATATTGTTAACAACATATTTTCTTGTTGGAAACCGCTTTCTCGCATTTTTGTGAAGAGTGTAAGTCGGTTTGACTCCTCAACCACTTCTTGACTTTCTCTATTCCCACACCTGCTGCACGAGCTAGAACCTCCGGACGACTGAAACTTGCGGAGTGATTTAAGTCGTAATAAATCCTTCTGAGTTTCACTGCTGTACTCATCGTCTTTGTTCTGATTTGCACGCGTATTACTCGCACAGCAACTGCTAACACAATTGATATCAACCTCTATGCCCTCTTCTCCTTTACCTTCGAGCGCAGATTTCAAACAACAGCAAAATTTTTGTAACGACATGATATGAGAGAGGCAAGGCTTAATTCATATTTGCTTAATATTCACTATACTCCTTCGCAACACGCATTGAGCGCCTAGTAGCTCTTTTTGGTTGCAGATCATCGGGATCATGAAGCTCTCGCTTGACCGCCATCGTGGGTGTTTTACTTTTTAATCCATTTTGTAAGTGACCCTTATCCAACTCATTCACAGTCGGTCCTCCAATAATATTGTGTGGTACATTTTGATCAGATAAAATTTTCTGAAAATATGTCCACCCTTGTGGTGCACCTAGTTTTCGCCTTACATCTCTGACAGCATATTGTAGAAGGTCATCTATGTGACTATTTTTAATAACATCACCAGTTGTTTCATCTATTATCTCCCCTCTCTCATTGAACTTCACATGTGGATCAATGAAGTCAAATAATCGCTCAGCGCGCACACGATATGGTCGAGGTGTTGACAAGGTTATGAATCGTCGCAACTTGTCACGAATCTGTCGCCTCTCGTCAATGTTTTCAGCTGCTAACTGCATTCGTCGATAGGGATCCTTAATCTTCTGAATTTCCATATCCTTTTGTGTTAGTTCCTTAAGTTGATTCGTAATAGGTTGATCTATATTTTTGACTTCCTGTGCACTTTGTAATGTAGTCAATTGTACATACTCCTCTTGAGGAATGACTACCATCTTTGAATACGACATGTTTGAAAATAATAAGGCAACAAAGTACATTGCTTAAAATTAGCTGTGAACCGAGAAAACTGTCAGCGGAATTAGGTATGATATTTGTTCGAAATTGAAGTCGTTCCGGACATTCCAGGGTTAGATCAATAAATAGATAACCATGTGGTTTCTTTGTTACATCTTCATATATTTTTGAAAGTACTTTAGGTTGTTGAGGTAATGTCTGTCTACTGAGATGATGTACAGACCCGGCAAAAAGTTTAGCAACACCCCAGTTTTTGAAGACAGTCAGATCGCATCAATACCTGAAAGCATTTCGAACATGTTGTTACATCAAAATACCTTGTAGACGTGTCAAACAATTTACTGACCCTTAAAATCAGTTGTCATTGACTAGATATCGCATTAAATTTTGCTCTTGTATCATTTCTGGTAAAACAGACTTGAGGACGATAGGTCTTTGAGTCAAAGAGAGTTCTGCAATATGACAGTAGAGAACATCTTGACCGCCAATGCATGTAAGCGTGCTTCACTGGACTGGCATAAGATGATCTAAGGTACATTTCCAGATAGTCCACCAATGTAGTCTAGCATCTCTGGTGCATTATTGGGCTGGTATTGTGAGAGGCAGATTATCGTGTTCTTCTCCAGGTTTGAAATACCAAGATTTAATCCAAAAAACGCTCACACCACACACGCACAAACATAAATGAAGAACACAGGGATTCCCACAGTTCTATTTTTAGCTCAGCATCATATATGGCAAACTGTTAAGAGATAGCCTTGATCATTCGAATACTTGTGTGACTTATCTCATCATCACTGTCCTTTCTGTGCTCCCCGAAAATGGGCAAAAAGCCAGACTTGTCGACTGAAAAACGTGCTCAAATTTTGGTATTGCACTCCAATGGATTTAGCTTGCGTCAAATTTCGACCCAGTTATTCGTCTCCACTTCCTGCGTGTCTCGAACTTTAAAGCGAATCAAAAATACCAAATCTTTTGCCAGTGAACGCTGCTCCGGTAGGCCTACAGCTACTTCACCACAAACGGACAGATTCATTCATCGTTATTCCAAGGCAAACCCTTTTGCAGCAGCGACAGAAATTCAAGCACATCTGCCTCCATCTGCACATGTTCCATCAGTTGTATCTGACTGCCATCTCTTGGATTTTTAAATATTGCCAAATAATGTGTATTCAAACTTCTAGTTCTTTGCTCTTTCCCTCCATCGAAGATGTTTTGGGTGATGTAGATAATAAAATCTTCCCTATGATGTGCAGTTTGAATGAACATTTCAGTTACATCCTTTGAAGATTTGCTTTCTCGTAATAGATCATCTAATACTAAGTAAGTCACCTGCTTTGATGTCCTCAGTGATGGCAACCCTTGCTTCACCTCATAATTTTTCTGGCGAAGTGCAGAATGTAGTTGTGGTTGAAATATTCCATAATACCATTTGACTCTCTTAATTTCCTTGTTAAACATTTCATTTCTATATTGTGACAATTCAGTTACAAATGTAGTTTTACCGGACTGACTTGGTGTCCAGCGACACACATTGTGCGATCAGTGAATAGACGAAAATCTGTCATCTTATAATTCCATTAACATTAAACTCATCATCCCGCTAATTTTGCTTAGAACAACAAAACAGACACATGTTTCAGATCACGTTTATTTACATTTCGAATAGAACTTTCAAGTTACATTTACAAATTAAAACATTTGTGTTTCCTCATCATAATTAGGATTATAGAAAGCTTTCAAGTCAGCATCTTGGCGCTTCAACTTCAATTTAGGATTCCCATCTTTAGATTTCCGCCCTCGCTTTTTGCTCTCTTCCTTCCCATCACTTGAAGCAGTCTTATCAATGTTAATTAAACATTTATCAATTGGTAGTGGTTCATAGTCTAGTTGAAGAACCTTCATTTGTAAAGATGTGACTTTACCAGTCGAACCATGTGAGCCAATATAAAGTCCGGTAACGTGCACTAAGCCCATATAGCGACCCCGTTTGAGATCCTCACATTCCATCGCGTTTTGTAAAGAGATTGAATGCTTGAAAATGATCCGATAGTTTTAAAAACAGTGTATCGAATTCCGGCAATTCCTTGTAACCAACTCCTTCCTCTAATGCCTTTCTCCAATGAGTGGGAGCACTTTCAGGCAGCTCAACACATTCTTTCGCGAAAGAGTCAATGGTTTTAAGAATCACCTGTTGCCATTTTGGAAAAGTCACTCGCATTCGTCTCAAATTGCTATACCCTGATGTAGACATTCCATTACTGTAGAAGAATGGAACTTGAAGATAAAAGCCATCATCACCATAATTCAAGGTTTGAAAGTAGAATGTATTTCCAATCCCTTGCACCTTTCGTATCGGACGAAGCTTCAAGAGATCTTGCTCAAAAGCGTCACCCTCCTCTCTGATTGTATACATTTTCTGAGTCAGCTTTCACCAAGTACTAATTCGGAGCTTTCAACCTGCGCAAATGAATTGTCACTTGAAAGTCGTAAAATATCATTAAAGCGTCTTCCTTATATACACCTATATATGACTCATCAATCAAAGTGATGACGTGTCACTTTATGATTCGCTAACCTAATATTAACATTGCAGCAGTTGCTGCAATCCTTCCAAGCGGACTATTGATTACACCATTAATACTGTTTCCAATATCATTTAACATACTTAGAAACCCACCACCACCGCGCTGAATTAAGTTTCGCCTTTTCTTATCACTACTCCTTGGATTTGAAAACTTTTTTATGCTATTCAAAGAGCCAGCATTCAATAGAGGCTTGTAAATAGGTAGACATTTGTGTATTGCAAAAGCTAGATCACGAATGAAATCATCACTTGAATTTTGAATCAATTTACACTTCTTCTTATTATCATGTATCCTGTTTAACTTTCGCAACGCCTTTTTAAACTGACTTGAAGGTTTGAAGGACCGTTTCGATTGACGATGAGATGCCTTCCGTTTTACAGACATTTTTATTCTAATATGGAAATAGATAATACATTTACAATTTTTGCTTAGTACTTACAATATTAAATACAAAAGTTTACAAGCATTCACACAGAGTTCGTTGCTGGTACTTATAAAATTACATAAAACACTTAACAAGTTGTAGAGGGAAACTGATATACACTCATATCGGCTAGAGTCTGATTTGTAGGAGTTATGAGCTGCTCAATGTCTTTCATTAGATGTTTTGAAATTGGACAGCACATACAGCAGGGCTTTGAATGGAAAGTTTTTAAAATATTGGCATAGTATGCCCGCAAACTGATTACCTCAGAATGTTTTTGAGCAGCCACATTGATGCTTACTGATGGCGGTCCACTGAATAAGTCCAATTTACATTTGTCACCCTTCTCGTCATAGTAGCTGGAGATGATAATGTCATGGAGACATGTGTTGAGTTTCCGTTGGATACTGCTGCACAAACAGTGAGAGTATTCCGGTACAATCTCCGTTTGAGCTAGTGGGCGAAATACTTCATTGAGCCAAAATCTTGCAACTCGTGTAAGAGCGTTGTTCACGACTCTCATCAACATTCTCTGCACCACAACGTCCTCTCCGCAGCGGAAATACTTCACTATTTCCTCCATCAGATCCACCAAATCCGCTTTATAGCCAGTTATACAGTCTCTTGCAAAAGTTTAAGAACACTTGCAAAAAAACGCTAATTTTCATTTCAGTTCCATCTTATTAATAATATTCATACAAATTTTAGAATGCATGAAATGAAATAATACAAAATGTATAAAACTGCTTCAAAAACTAATAGCGGGTCCAATAACCTTTACTTTCAATGATGGCTGTCAGACGACGAGGCATTGACTTAACTAACTCCGCACAGTATTCTGTTGATAATTTCGTTGTCCAAACTGCCTTGATGCAATTTCTCAAGTCAATTGCACTCTTCGGTCGCATAGCTGCCACATGGTCCTTCATCACAGACCATAAATTCTCGATGGGATTACAGTCCGGAGAATTTCCGGGCCATTTGAGGACATTGACGGAATTTGAGCGCAACCAATCAGATACGATTTTGGCGCGGTGACATGGAGCGCTATCATGCATCAGTGTTTCTGTATTATGGATATCCATATGTAAACGAAGTTTGTCTTTTAGAACGTTGAGGTACATTTTACCGTTCATTGTCATTTCTGTAGGAAGGAAAAATATGCCGGCGCGACCTTTTGCAGACATTGAGCCCCAAACCATCTTCATAGGATGCTTCATAGTCTGGATCACATAACGTGGTGCCTTGTCTTCGGAGGTCTTCGGACATGCTTGATGCGACTACCAAATGGTTCGAATGTTGACTCATCTGTCCATAAGACTTTTTCCCAATCTTCTGTTGTGTAGTGAAGATAGCGCCGAGAAAACTCTAAGCGAGCTTTCGCCATTTTCGGAGTGAGCTTTGGCTTTTTCGCAGGTCTGTAACTCTTAAGACCAAGATTATTACAGAGTCTTCTGGAAAGAGTAGATGAAGAGGCTTTGATTCCAGCTAAATGCAGCTCAGCTTTGATTTCTCGCAGCGACATTGAAGGTTTCTTCATTACCATTCTCTTCAGTATCCGTTCATCCCTCCTTGTTAGAGCTTCTGGACAACCAATTCGGGGAGAATCTTTAAATGAGCCAGTCGCAGATTTCCGAATCGCCAAGTTTACTGAACATAGAGAAATTCCCAGCTGTGCTGCTATTCGACGTTGACTCATACCAGTTTCTGCTAATACTGCTGCTTGAGCTCTCACTGTAGGCAGAATGGATTTTCTTCGACCCATCGTACAGATTATCTTTCGAATGAACGAGCATTATCTTTCCACTGCATTAGTATGTGCGGATAATGTTACTAAAAATAGACTCTGGGCTTCCCACGATATTTACAGTAAACGATTTCTCTCTAAACATATCTATTGTGAAACGTCTCCAATAACAATGCTATATGAGAAACCCGCTTTGAAAGATTCTGCAATATGTACGTTGAGATACATAAAAAGATCAGAAAAGATAAGTGTTCTTAAACATTTGCAAGAGACTGTATTTACGGCAGAATAAAATATATTGCCGGTGAAGAGTTGACTTCGGTAAATTATTGAAATGGGAATGTTGGTAGTGAACGACATGCTGATTGACATTGTATCAGCCTCAAATTATGCTTGAAAAAGAACGGTACAATGTCCTCCTTATATAGAAAAGTCACACAAAGACACAATAGTGACCAATCACAGACGTGCATGATGACTCATCATGCACGATATACAGTGACTGTTGAAGATATTTCTTCATCACAAGGGGGACAAGATGAAGTTTCAAAGGGTACATAACATGTAGAACACATAACGCTATGAGAACATGGTAAAAAGAGAAGTGACCGTTCCTGTTTAAAACATTTAACGCAGTTCCGTTCACATAATAATTTAAATGTCTCTTCTTCTAATTTCCTTCTGAAGTCACTTTTATTGGGAGAACGTTTTATTAAAACACTGTCAGATGTCTCCTTCTTTCCATATCGTTCCAATTTGATCCTCCTAATTTCACTATCATTGCAGTGTAGCATGGAGAAATCCTCTATCCACCTACGATCCAAATTGTGATTCATAGCATGCTCATCTAGATCCATTAGTCGATCAACTAAATCACCAGCGTTGATATTTTCACTGAGATTTGTTACAGTTTCTATGGCTTTGAACGAATATCCAAGGTCTCTTGCGACAACCACGACGTTGGGATACTAGTCATCATTATGTGTGTCATCAAAAAACTATCTCATATTTATAGCATAGTTTGTCTACGTAAAAGGAAAATCAATGTGTCATCTTGATTACAATGGTTGCAATAGTCACAAATAGTCGCAATTGAGCAAACCCATTCAAAGTCAAACAACGGACGTCTATCGGTACGTACCCAAGTGCTCAGAACCAAACCACACAAGTTCGATCATAGACGTTCCGAAACACAGTGTACTCAACCGAGTGTACCAAACACATGTACCTATCCAGTAAAACAGATCTCATACTTGTTCCTATTCATAGTACTGAATTATACATGTACCTATCCATGTTCCTATTGATAACACTGAATTATACATGTACCTATCCATGTACCTATTGATAACACTAAATTTTACATGTACCCATCCATGTACCTATCCGTCGCAAGTAGGGCACAGTTTTCACTACTCATATTCATGTAATTTCTCCATCAAGGGAACCGAAGAGAAAAAATTGTCAAACACTAAAACATATCCTTTATCTCTGATGTTTTGTGACAGTTGCAGAACCACCGATTCGCCAAGTGTATGTGAAGAGTCGGAGAATTCATTAGGCTTTTTTCCGGTGTACAGGTGTGATTCGAAGACATAGCCTGTCTTTGCCGAAACTCTAACCAACATTTTGAATCCCCAGCGCACTGATGGTTTGTTCTTGATGTATTGCTTCATGATGTTATGACCTTTAAAGTTTATCATTCGCTCGTCAATTGAATGGGATTTTGAAGGCCTGATGGCATCCTGAAAGTGCATGTTGAAATGATCTAAAACCGCCTGAATCTTGTAGGCACGTCATTAGGGGTGGCGTCCCAATTGTTAGAGAAGTGCAGATTCTTTCTAATTGCTTCGAATCTTGCCAGGGTCATTATATTATTCACAAATGGAACACCAACTGCTTTGTCAGTGGACCAATAATCCCTCATTTCAGGAAGAACATGCAGGCCCATTAGAACACAAATGCCCACGAAGGCCTTCATTTCTTCTTCTTCAACAGAAAAAACGTTCCCATTTTGTTTCGCGTATTCGTGTGACTGGGGAATTTGTATGTTACCAATAAGTTGATTCAACCCAGAAACTTTGAGAAATACTTCATATGGGCAGTTCAGTTCAAGGATGTCAGACCGAATAATGTCATATTCAATTGTTTTTGAGAACGATGGATTGGGTTGAAGACTAGCTTTGGTATTCCATGAGTTACAGAAGAGGGTTTCTCTTGGTCCTGTCATAGTTGAAGAAGTAGGTCATTCATCAGATTCAGGTGCTTGTGAAGTCGATATGACGGTTTCGTCCAATCCGGCGTCATAGTCCGCTTCAAGGAAAGACATATCCTCTTCATCAACATGGGCAGGCTCTTCATCGGAATCATCGGCGAAAAGCAATTGTATTGCCTGTCGACCAGCAGATCGTTTGTTGATGAAAATTTTTTCCGCCATCACCTGAAATAAGAAGTCAAATTTGAAACAGCAGCTACTTGTAATCATTTTCTGATTCCGTACATTATTTAGAAGATTCAATGTATTACTTAATGTCACAGAAAGTAAACATCTACGCTATAAATAATAATTGAGGCATAAGCACCACAGAAACGGACATAGCCTAGTGGAACAACTTCGGAATAACGATGTTAATAGTGTGTGGTCGATTCCGTGAAGAAAAAATTTTACCAAAAACTACGTTGGTGGAGCGTCATAGACGCAAAAGTGTATCTAGGCTTTTTGGATGTATGTCAAGTACCTAGCAATACATTTTTCAGAACATGTACTAGCATTCGTGAATATTTCATTACTTTGCATAATTTTCCTCAAAGGCTTAGTGGTATATATTTGTACCACCTACGTGTTCTATTTCAATTTTGCACAAATAAACAAATTATCAGCTCATGTCTTGACCAATTATGTTTTTCAGGTTATCATCTTACCAAAATTGTGGTAGAAAAGTTACTAGAACATGAAAGAGGCAGATGACTTGAACACTTACCCGATGCAATTCCCAAAAAGTCGATAATAAAAAAATGTTCAATTTCATCGTCTGTATCCACTAGAAAATCATTGATTTTGTAAAACAAACTCGTCACAGCTCTTTTTCAATGCATTTTCTACCGTTGTTAGATATGGTAAATGACAACGAAAACAAGAGCCGAAACACGATCACAAAAGAATACATTGTTGGTGGAATACATTGTACGTGTTTCAGCATTGCAATCGTAGAAGCGTTCTCCTCAAAAGTAGGAAAGACGCCGATCGTAGCTCGTGTTCGGATGCTTTCTACTTTCTGGTCATAGGAAAAACTCCAGAGTGTTGTCACTGGTACTTCTTCAAGCATCCAATTCCTTTTCGTTGCAATTTTGTGGACATGGTTAAGTCATGCTTCATCAGGTGTCCTTGCCAGTGGATAAGTCATGAATACTGGTAGAGCTGATCCATCTGGTATCGTGGAAAAGTCGAATTTCTTTGGCATATTCGTCAACATACGCACAATGGGGAAGTTCTCAGGAAGAGTAACACAAAAACGTGCATTTTGAGAGCTGATGGAGATATCCATGTGCTTTCTGGAGTGATAAGCTTACATGGTAGTATATGGCAGCCTACCAATTAGATAGGGCCACATCAAAGTTTATGAAGCTCCGGTGACACAAGACCGATTGCTATTTACTGGTTTTAGTCATCGAAACAGAAAACAGAGTTACAGACGTTTTGAAGGTTACTTACTAATCACAAAAAAGGCCATATTATGCTATCACAAATAAATCACCAGTTTTTGTGAAATTCATGCGGCTGGACTGTCTTGCAAAGATGTAAGATAACAAATTCAATGAAATTGTATTCGGACATAGCACTGAGTCATGAAAATGTAGTGGAAACCTAAAAATGATATCAGAAACGTGTTTCTTGACCTAAAAAACCCTAGAAAAGTGATATCACAGTGTGTTCTACTCTTTTTATAAGTTAAGGTAATGCATTTTTAGTTTCAAGTGGCGGCCATCTTTGATTTTTGCGTACCGGCCCCCACGGGCCTCCCCCAAGTTGTGTGCGGTGGTTTTTCAAAACGTTGTGTCCATGCACCAGGCAAAGTTTAAAAAAGCTGTCACAATGTGCATAATTTTTTGAAAATTCCTCCCAGGTAGTACGTGTGTTATTATCAAGCTGACAACCATTTCTGATTAGTGTTTGCTAGATGACATATTTGCTTGATCCGAACGTGTTTAGTTTTGTAGACAATAGTGCATCAGAATAGAAGCAGCAATCTGAAAAGACTGATGAAATAGTCGAATAAACATAGAGTAGGGATATATATAGGTAGAGTGTCGACTCAAAAAAGTGTCTCTATACAGTGAAAATTTTTATATGAAAATATTCAGTTTTTTGCGGAGATTACGTTCCTGTCGTCAAAAAATTATTCGAGCAGTTCCAAAAAAATTAAAATTTTGCGAATTTATATACTACCGAGATGACTCCTCTATGTAAGTAGTATGCAACAAGTTGGATATCAAGAGGAATGAATATTTGCTAATAAGCATCCTAACTAAACGGAAATTAAGCTGATTCTCAAGGGAATTTCATGATACGTTTTATGATGGAAGTCTTCATGAAAAAGTCGACACCTTATTGTGCTTTCTTGGCTGAAATTTCATATTTCTAATTCATGAAAGCAATGGAAGATCATCGAGTTGCCAATTTAACAAATACGAGTATTACCTGTCCATGGCTGTTATGACATTTTTTTATCATTTGTCATAATGTATCATTATTATCATAATTTATCATTTGCACATGTATTGACATTTGCTATCATGATCAGTCAATTCCGTTGTAATTTCTTCAAAACTGCATAAATGTGTATATCTCACATTGAGTTAATGTATCTCCCTTGAGTTCATTCAATAAAATCGAAAGTGCATGCACATTGGGGATTTAGTAAATGTGGAGTTTCCACTCTACCTAACATACATGTACTTACTCTATGCGAATAAAGAAATTAGAGAAATCAAATTTTGGCATCAACCTTTCTCAGAATGCGGCCTGAGGAATCTCCTGAGCGATCTCTGATTGACAAACACTTGTTACAATGACTGAGTGTGCCTCGTGTGCTGACCTTCCGAGTCAGCACATTGATAATTTTCATCTAAAGTTAATAATATGTTCGTCACATGAATCAATCACTTTGGGTTGAGGACAGACCCATCCTCCTACAATCAGCGAACGAATCGGCTGCAGATGAACAATAATTCTTGAATTTTAAGGTCATCTCCAATGTCTTGCTTTCATTGATTTCCGTTGATTGTCTTGCAGATGGTGTGGAGCTGATTATTCTTTATTGGAGCGAGGAAATCGCCGTCACATCAACGGACATCCGCATACAAGACACCGGGAAGAACAGTTGGTCAGGAACTCCATACGTAAGACTGAGGAGGATTCCTGTGGTTCCTGGAATGGTTTCCTGTCAGCAAGCTGATTGGAATCCTGGAAGAGGTTTTGAATGTGTCGAATATCGGACGGATAGGTCAAATAAGAGGGAAGGTTGGAGAAGAAGTTGTGTGAGAGTCAACGACCAAACCCGGCGATGAAGTGGTTCTGAACTATCAGCGGAGACCATTTGTGGACAAGGCTGGAAATGAGTTTTCATGCGCCGCTGCAGGGAGTCCGTCATACAAGACCTACCTTCCGCAGGACAACGTTTTCATTGTCGGTGGAGGCAGGAGGACTATTCTCTACATTGATAAATGAACATCAAGTCATACATAATCCGTCAATACAGAAGACTGATCTTCTCCATTTTCTTGTACTCCATTATATTTTGTCAGCAATCTATTTTTATTCGAAGTTGTTGACACAGTAGCTAGCGTGATTGTTTCACCTTACAAATTGTGATGTCAGTCTCTTCACCACTTTCACGTCTCTTCTACACGTCTCTTCACGTCTGAAATGTGGAAATGATATCATTTTTAAGTATTTCACTTTCAATATAGTAAATAGTTTGATTTTTTGATTTCCGGGCAACCGAATTACTTGTAGTTGTCTAAACCATTTGTTTTACTGATTGGGAAAATACAAACAGCCAAATATTCATAAATCAGCGATCTATTTTTATTCAAAGTTATTGACACAGCAGCTATAGCCTGATTGATTGACTTTGCAAATTTTGATGTCAGTCACTTCACCACTTTGCGTTCCATCCTTGTACACCTTTGTTCGGTAAATTGAATTTTGAGGTAACTAGCATGATCAATAAAATGTATAGGCGTGCTCGGAAAATGATTTGTTCCCAGAACTGCTCGTGTAAAAAAGATGTGAGTGTTTTTCATGCCATGCGTCAGAAAGCTTTTCTGTCCCTGTTTGATAAAAGCAAATCAACAAACCATCCTTTGAACCTGATTATATCTCACAAAATTAACAATCGTGTAACCATCCCTCTGTGTAAAATTGTCAGAAGACACAATTCATTTGGTGTATTATCAGCGTCGATTTTCAATGGCTATACCGATTTGACTTTACATGATTTTGATGTGTGACGATCTTATTTTATCCTATGTTGTAAACTTTGCGATTTTCATTTTGAAATATATATATATTTCTTTCTTTCTTTCTTTCAAAAAAGATACAATTTCGTTGGTTGGGCGGTGTCTTAAATATGGAAATTGGGCCATTTTAGCAACATTCGTCGCAATTCATGTCATTTTCAACGATGCATGCAAAATCACAAAATGCAAAACTAGACTTGTAGCCTATAAGTTAGTAGACCAATATCGGACACGAAATCTAATTTTGAAGCGGTGAAGGAGTTTCAGCGGAGACCGTTTGCTGACAAGGCTGGAAATGAGTTCTCATACGCCGCAGAAGGGAGTCCGCCATACAAGACCTACCTTCCGCAGGACAACGTTTTCATTGTCGGTGGAGGCAGGAGGACTGTTCTCTTCATTTGGAAATGAAAATTAAGTCATACATAATCCGTCAATACAAAAGGCTGATCTTCTCCATATTCTTGTTTTTCTTGTTTTTCTTTTTTTATTCGTTGCACTTCAGCACGATAGGACTGCGGAATTCCGACTCGAAATTTCATTTAATATGCTAATCGCGTTTCTCAAGTTTGCCCAGGAATGACTCCAAGCTTAAATAATAAGTTGTGTTTAAGACGTTAACTAAGCCTGCTTTATACGGAAACGAAACAGAATCATCACCTGCTTTATGTCACAGGTATTTTTAGAGGAAAATCTCAAAGTTAATTTTAGATTATATTGAAATGCCGTTCTCTGGTACTATTCCATCTATTTCACTCATCTCTTTAATGATAATATAATGCGTTTTTATTCAAACAAATGAAAATCAGACATTTCGCTCAGCACTAGTCAGCTTCAGGAGTTGCATGAGAGGGTTCAGCACTCTTAAGTGGGTCATTGGTTTTATCGTCAAATTCGGTTGCGAAGACCATTACAAAAAAGGATAAGCGCAGAGTGGACCGCAAAGTCTGCAAAGGACTTATTATTGCGTTCTCTCGGGCACAAACGACAGGTTACTACCGAAGCTCACTTGACAATGAAATGATACTTGATGGAGGAAACGCATGCAAAAAGACTCTGGGCTCCAGCAAACTGACCGACTGCCTACGTCTCGTTTCGGGTCCTTCAACATCTTGGACGATCAGCAGGCGTGCTCCACGGTAATAAAATACTTGAAAAAGTACAAAACAACTCTTCAATATAAACACAGGCTAATAATGCTCAAATCTGAATAATAATTGTGTGCTGCAGAACAACCAGAACTTCAGCAAAAGGCTAAAATGTTAATGAAGAAGTTTTTCCATGCAGACTCGCAGATCATGCATGTTGCAGCTTCTTTGGTAAAAATTTCACAAGTACTTTTATTTTTAATAACTACTTGGTGTAGATGTGAGCAAATACGCAAATAACGAAACACTTGCTCCACAGGCAGCAGTTGGAGAGCGTTTGATACTAATCACGTCCTATTTACGCTATAGTACCAAGCACCCTAATTATTATGATAATTGTATTAATAAATCAAATACTAATGACTCAATGCTAAATATCATTTGCTAAAGGATTTTTCATTTAAATCTGGAAGACAATTTCGTTCAGAATTTTTCAGGTTAAATCCTGCAGGATATTTTGAGTAATACTCGAACGAAATCCTTAACCTCTTGAGCCCCGATGACGTGCGGTGCACGTCATGCCGGCACTTGCGTAAGTGCTCAACTAGCAGCTGACAAGACAGCCCCAACTACCCATGACGTACAGTGCAAGTCATCGCTGTGTTATCCATTGTTCCTTCAACATTGGGGGAGTTGTAGTTATGAGCAAATGACATTCACTGTACGTCATGGACAGTTGGAGCAGTGTAGCAGATTTGGCCTTGGGCTCAAAAGGATAATGAAAATGCATTTATCTTGACGGATTAATCATGTATTCCTTAAATAATTAGCTACATTTACAAAGGAGCCCACATTATCTCTTATCCCATCATATTTTTGAATGAAAATGATATCATTTTTAAGTATTTCACTTTCATTATATATTAAATAGTTTGATTTTTGGATTTCCAGGCAACCGAATCACTTGTAGTTGTGTAAAACCATTTGTTTTACTGATCGGGAAAAATACAAACCTCCAAATATTCATAAATCAGCGATCTATTTTTGTTCAAAGTTGTTGACACAGTATACTGTGTACTAGTAGCTTGCATGATTGATTCACTTTGCAAATTTTGATGTCAGTCTCTTCACCACTTTCACGTCTCGTCTCCACTTCTCTTCACGTCTAAAAATTGGAAATGGGGCCATTTTAGCAACCTTCTTCGCAGTTCATGTCATTTTCAAGGATGCATGCAAAACTAGGCATGTAGCCTATTGTGAGGGATGAAGAGTACGTATAGGATTGATACTAATTAAGGTTTGATAATTTCATATTAAATTAGAGTAGGAATTAATAACTTTCATTTCATAATAACGTCCTAGTTTGAGGCATCAGATGAGCCAATTATTAATCTATTGTGCGCTGCGGGGATGAGTGGGCAGCCAGGCTATTGTGTTGAGTTTTGAGTGGTCAGTCACTGTGGTCGCTGTGGCCTTTGTTCCGTTGAGTCTTGGCTTGTTTGGAGTGGGTTGTAAATATTTCGGTGCGCTATCCACTGAGTTTGCTGTTATGCCTGAGGTGTTGACGTCCGCTTGAGTCTGCATGTTGATTTGTAATCTTGGTGGACGAATAGCAATGTGCGATACCTGGCAGTGATAAAAACTAGTGCCTGAAGTGAGACAGGGTCCCCTCTCGTATGTTCGCGCTGAGACTGTAGATATTATCTTGTGCCTGTAATCCTGCGGCAATAAAGTTGCGTCCACAACCCCTATCGCTTGCAATTCAATTGCAATACGTGTGAAATTACAAAGGTATATCCATCAAAACATGAATTTTATAAACGAAATTAGAAATATCAAGGATAAAAGTGCGGTAACATAGCAGAAAAAGGAATCTATGAAAATATAAAATTCAATGCTATAAAACAAAAGGATCACTTAAAAAACAATTCTAACAACGTAATTTGATTTAACCCTCACTTTACCAAGAAAAAAAGTAACATGGTTTACCATGGGGTGCGATCCACCCCAATTCACAATCGGTTGTTGTAAATGCTTTTAATCAATCTTAGCAATATTTTCATACTAAAAGATTTTCGAACACTGTTAAATAGTGCTAGAAGCACGAATAAAGCAGTCAGTTTTCGCAAGTTTTTCTTTTATTTGAATTAAATTTAATCACCGTTTCGGAAAATCCTTCACCTGCTGACTGGCATTATATCACCTGCATACGTTCTCTTTCTAAAACGATTTGTGAAAAATTTGTTTGTATATATCGGTGGATATGTCAAGAAAAAGTGAGTATGAATGTATTGGATTCTGACTATAATGGTATTTACTGCACAAAGCATCAGGAAACTCTAATTTATCTTGAAAAACTAAGTGACTACATGTAGGATAATCGACTGATGTAACGGCAGATCTTTCTAATCCTGAAATTTTAATCTTTCGAAGAGTAAATAGACGCATCCTAACTATACACATACCTGACTCTTACATTTGTAATTGAGAAAATATATGATTTTAGATTAGAAATAATATAAGGGAAAAAGGTAGTTTGACTCAGAACTCGACCCTGTGTCATGCTACTTCATGGTCTGTAGCTCTAGCCACTATGCCACGGAATCTTATCACAGAGTCGTAGCAATTTATTGTCTATATCTAACTTGTCTGCATCTTTCATTTCTCCTGTACATTTGATTTAAATTACACGCTACTCTTTTTGTTTTTCAGGATGCTACACGTCAAGTAGGCCTACTGGAGACAAATTTGCACCTTTGCGCCGTATTTTCGAAGAAATTGTGACTAAATTTCGAGCTCACTATTCACCTGGATCTGAATTGACTGTAGAAGAACAGCTTGTCAGTTTCCGAGGGCGCTGTAATTTTAAAATGTTCATCCCTTCAAAGCCAAGCGGCTATGGAATAAAGTTATGGGCTTTATGTGATTCAAAAACCTATTATTGTCTCAATTTACAGCCTTACGTAGGAAGAGTTGGTGATGTTCCAGAAAGAGGTCAAGGTCAGCGTGTTGTACTTCAATTGACCAATTTCTACACAGAAATTGTACTGGCCGTCACATCTATATGGACAATTTTTTTACAAGCTTGCAGCTTGGAAGAAATCTTCTTCGATGTCAAATGACTATGCCGGGGACCATTCGTCGTAATAAAACCGAATTACCTTCGGAAATGATGCCTGATTCAACTAGGCAACAATTTACCAGTGTATTCGGATTTCAAGACAAAGCAACAATTGTTTCCTACGTCCCGAAGAAAAATAAAGCAGTCATTCTTCTGTCGACGAACCATCACGACATCGACATTTCAAGTGATGAGTCAAGAAAGCCTCAAATCATTCTTGATTACAATAAAGGAAAGTGCGGTGTGGACACACTAGACCAACTGGTGCGAAATTATAATTGCATTCGAAAAAGCATAGTTAGCCTCTGACTTTCTTCATGAATTTGCTGAACATCTTCTCGTACAACGCACTGGTTTTATTCCTCTACATGCATCCAGAATATGAACAAAGAAGGACAAGTTCGAAAACGCTTTCTACTTCAATTGTAAAAGTCTCTTATTGGTTGCAGAGAGGGCAATGCACTTGAGCCGGCAAGGTTGCCAATGAGGCCTATCATCCAACCGGTACCGAAACAAAGGCGATGCGATCATTGTCCAAGAGAACGTGATTGAAAATCTAAAAAAATATGTCTTTTTTGTCAAACGACTGTGTGTGCTGAACACACTATCATAAAATGTCCACGTTGTTGACTGTAGAAAATTGAATAATCCAATTGCTTTTAGGGTCATTCAGAAAGCAATCATAGACCTCCATTGTTGTTCGTTACCAAAAATATATTTGGGGTGTGATACACCCCATGGTAAACAACGCTACATTTTTTCAAAAACATTTTCACCGCGAAATGACTTCATACTTCAAAAAGTTTATTATTGTAACTTTTTAGTCATATTGACCTCAAGGATAAACTGGGAGGGCATCATCGGACCTTATCCAGTTAAAGAAATACACAAAAAATGCGACGTCTTGGGGTGTGTAGACACCCCATGGTAAAGTAAGGGTTAATGGATTATTATCAGTTCCTTTGATGTATAGATGGAAGTTGTTAATTAATGATGCCATCTTTGCCACTTTTGAATTTCTCAAACATGTAATTTTATCAGTGTATTGAATCATTGCATCCGCTATTCGCTTGCCACTGAGCACAGTTTAATAAGATTTTGGGATTTCATAGGCCTCATGCTTGTAGTTAAATCAATATTTGAACTTGTGCCGTACGACAAAATGCTAGTATATATCAACGAAGTATTACAGGTTTAAAGGACATTTATAAGAAAATGACAAGCAACTAGACAAGTTGTTTAAAATATTTCATAAAGCAAATGCAAAAAGTAGGGATAAGGGTGTAGTTTGTGTATCATATTTCACACCGCAATAGGTTTTCAGGTAAATATAATTTTATAACACTAAATGCAATATCGACATTCATGATTGCAAAAATTGTTGCATTCAGCCCACTGAAAGGCAAGTTATTTTTATAATCTACACTGTAGACTGTAGGGCACAATGCCGAAATTTCGTGCCAATTAGCGCCCAGTTAGTGCCTTTCTTGTGCCTCGAGGCACCAGTAGACGCCACTAGGCACTAGTAGGCACCAAACCAAATATTTGTTTATCCAATGAAATCGAAGGAAAAATGAATTTGCACGAACTCGTCACTGTGAACTTAGTACCTGCTCGTGTCTTGTGTTGGTTAGAATTGATGCCTAAATTTCGTGCCTAATTCAAGCGAAATTTCGTGCCCTAGAGTTTACAGTGTACTGCTTTTTCGATGCTTTACAAATATTTTTTCTTTTATGACTCTCAATAAAATGCATCCATTTTCAGTTCCAGTACATTATGATGGCACTTAATCAACTTTGATCATTTATCGGAAACCACTTATAATTAAAATTCTCATTCAGATGTCAATGCGATATATACATTTATCGCAAGTCATCGATAGGATAAAACAAACTAGTGACAAGATAAAGTTGATTTAGAGAAATATTGAGCACAAACTGTAAAGAAAAACTTGACTATCTCTCGCTTCACTGTGGGGTCGTTTTTCTCCCTATGTCGAATATTTTGACCAAGCAAGCTATGGACAAAAGATTCAGAAGCTTACTTTCTACGCAGGCCCATTATGTAACTTTTGACAGAAGGAAAATAAATATGGCACTGCAGTTCTGCCATAGTTCTACTTTTTAGTTCTGTATCTAATCAGCAATTATATGTTGCTATTGGCTCTACTCACACTGTAAACCCAATTGGTCGGTATGTAAGGTCCGAAAGGGTCTAAATGTAAAGGGTCCGAATGCATGATTTTAAATTTACATGTTAACGTTTCTATCATGCATAACATTCATATAGCTTTTGTAAAATGTCAACATAGATATGTAGAATCAGCTTTATCGCATTGAAAACGATATATTTCATCCTTTTATTATAAGGGTCCACACGTCGAAGGTCCAAAATAGCAGAGGGCCCGAATGATGAAAAATTAATGGTCCGAATGAAAAGTAGAATTATGATGAATTATTATGCATATCATTTGATGCAGTATACTCTTATATATAATTCTACACACGACATCTTGCATATTCTAATGGTTTGAATGCATTTAAAGGCCATTGAAAATGTAACGATGGCTTGACGTGTACTTTATATTTCATGGAGATAGATCATCGAGTTTCTAGTTTTAATGATTTTCAAGGCTAATGAATCGCTTTTGAAAATACTGATATGAATTCTGGATACTGTACTTCTACAAACACTATTCTGGATATATGAATGCAATAAACAAAAGAATGTGGGATTACGCGCTACATGCAGTTTCATATTGAGCAAACCGGTCACGCAATACCTACCCAGTTCCCAAATAATATGTGATTCTAAATGTACGATACAATAGCATCATTGAGTACTTAGGATCTATTTGTAAAGTACAAATGATGAACAATGAATATTGTTGATCATTCAGCGATTAACCTGGTTTTCATACATAGGCCTGGCATCTTACCAACAGTTGTAATTGTTCGAATGATAATTAATGAGTCAAAGGCTGTTATCCATTTAGAGATAAACATATACCTCTGAAAGGATATAGCACATACCCACAATGTTCACCTTCTTCAAAATTGTTACAAACAATAGTATATAGATTTGTCAGATTAAAATCAGCTGTTCGGTACAATTAATCATTACAGCTGTTCAATTTGATTAGGTGACAGAGTTCATTTGATATTAACTTACTGGATACTGACTGAGTGAGAATCAGGATGTCAAAATTTCAGTCTCGCTCAACATGCAGTTACACTTTCTTTCTAATTATCGACATACCGATAGTCCCTCTACGATTAACTCATTTATCACTTCGCGCAAAATACTTCAACCGTTATCGGAAGAACTTTTTTTACAGAATGAGGTGTGAGCATTTCATGTCCTATCGGGTTCTGTTGGCTGTGTATATATACGTACATTGTACATGTAATGCATAATGTGAAAATATGAAGCTTTGATGTGAATTTTTGATATAAAACGCACAGAATACTGCAGAATACGTATCACCATTCGAAAGATTGCATTCGGAAAGTATGATAACCTTGTCTTTATTACATTAATAAGACATTTGTAAAGATAAAATTGTAATGAAAAATGAAAACATTTGAAAATACAAATTTTAAATTTGAATTTTTGGTATGAACATCCTCGAATCATGCAAAATCGGCACTACCATTCGAAAAAGGAGACTCGAAATATGAAGTAGCCTTATTTTCACAAAGTTTTATCCTTCGGAACATGGGAAATTTCAGGGGGGGGTATAAAGTGCCCCACGCCGGTCCTACCACGCTGATAATTGCCCGGTCCTGATAGGGTTAATGTATTGTGCATGCCTCAAGTTAAATATCTGAATTTCCTTGTTGTAACATTCTCAGGAGACCGCAGGGGACTTGGCCTACTGACTCAATATGTGAAGAATAGAGTCGTCGTATTTTTCTTCAAAAGCCATTAAAGAAATATTCTGGCGATAAAAATGCAGATTTGATACAAATTTGTCTTAATATGATTCTTGGCATACTTGAGTACAATTCACCTGTCTTTGTATCGTTTAACGATAAAGAAACGAAAAATTGAGAAAATTCGTCGTCGTTGCCGCGACATTATCTGTGACCTTAATTGTGACTGTGGAATATTTCCATATGTTAAAGAAGGACGAGTTTCACAACCCAGTCAAAAGAATATGGTCCAGCCGACCACGATTCGTCGGTGCGAAGTCGTAAAGATCATGTCCCGATGAATCGGAGGCGGTCCATCAACAACGAGTCGTGACGACGGTCGCGTAAATGCCGCCAATTAATCCTTTCCCCCAGCTTTGCGGTTATTTCAATTAACTAAAATTTTCACATTAAACAAATCTACAAGGAACTTTAAAGCATTAATAAATTGAATTGTCTACTTTAAATATACAAATATGACTGAAACACACGAGTCCACAGCCAACCATAAACGCTATGAAACCGCACCAACGCTTTCAGTAAAAACAACTACAGATCCATCTACATATATATTTTAGCATCTCCAGAATAGCACAATAGAAATGATTTTTACATTGATTTCACAAATAGCCGTGTTATCAGTTATTCAGAGTCGTCAGAATCCACATTTAGAATTCGAATCTTCTTTTTCAGTTGCCTGCTGCGATCAAGCCGCCGCTTGCGTCCGCCTTCCCTGTCGGTAGCTCTCTTTAGGAAATCTTTAACATGTTTTTCGATATCAGCGTCAGTGGCACTTTTAAAGTGCTTTCGGGTTGATTCTGAAAATACAATAATGCTTCCTGACGAAATGCGTAGATCATTTCATACAATATAATTTTCCATTGTCTAAAAGAAATTCTGAGAAGTAGTTCGGAATAGATAATTTTTTTCATTTTTGATGTTATTATATGTACACGTATTTAACATGGAATGGTGGACATGCTGGTCTCCGTGGCACAGTGATTAAGTGCTTGGCTTATCAATCTTATGCTCCAAAGGTCGAACACCGAAAGCAGGAAAATCAGCAGGATTGGCATCCGAGCTCCAGTAAAAGCATGACTATGTCAGCACCGTCCAAGCCTCCAGTATAGGGGAGTGGTGACGCTAAAACTTTGATATTTAATATGAAAAGTATATCTTCATCATTAGTAGAGAAATGCTTCCTACAATAAATTTCATCATACGTACTCAATTGAAGTAGGTTGACTGGCAGATAGTTCGCTGAAATAGATGAGGTCCGAGGTCTGACTATCAACGACGTCAGCTTTGATGGTAGATTAGCAGTACACAGTAGGTGAAGGTAATAGCGAAGTGATGTATTGTGCAGAAGGGTCAGGGTTCAAGTCCGGTCCACAGGAGAAGGTTACTAACGTTACTAACTGCAACCTGGCAAGGCAGTTAAGTCTAAAACTTTTCTCTTACGATTTCGTAGAGGCAAGAATTTGTGCATGCGAATGAATAAAGAGGAGGGTACGACGATAAAGTATCTTTTAAAATTATGACAACCGAAATTTGCAGACTTCTAAGGGGAAAATTGTCGAAGAGTAATCAGTTATCACTAACGGTGGGCCTGTCGCCTCAGCCTGGACAGCATGTCTGCAAACATTTTAGCGTTCGCTATGTAGTCCACAACGCCCACAATTCAAATGGTGTCCAATGAAACAAGGTCGTTATCAGTCTATTGAATAATATTTAGAATGAAGAAGACGAGCCTTTAAACCACGAAGTGTCGATCAGTGAAAGCGGTAAATGAAGAAAAAAGAAAATATGAAAAGTTTATTCTTTTCAAATAGTTGAAGAAATGATGCATAAATTATAAAAAATTTCAAATAGAAACAAAAACTAGAAAGCTGGTGCATTGATGCAACATAAGACTCTTATAAAATATATGCGCTGCAAATTCAATACTTGATCAAAGTCCAGTATTACAATTTTGTAACAGCAACAATACTGAAAACTTATTATCATGCACAAAACTATTCAAATAAATTTTTATTCATGCGTAATGGAACTTAAATAAATCAACATACAGATGTTCATTGCTATGTATATATCTATAGCTGAGTTTCTCCGAAATGTAAGCTGACAACGACCAACGTTAAGTACGATTAAGAGCATTCATTCGAATCCGTGCAGCATATTTCAAATCAAAATTGTTTTCAACGTGATATTATTTATTTCTCGAATTTTCGACTACCTGAACGATGGGGCATCATCAGAGATAACAATTGCGATATGAAATCTACATTTAAGAGAATCGAATGCAGACAATTCAGCGTTAACTAAAAAGTTAGATAAAAACAATTTAATCATCGTTAACTATTGATGCAATACCTCAATAACAGAAATGAATCGGCTCTATTTTATCAACACATTAATTGTTTCCGATGTGCACTTTTTCTAAAAAAAGATGATGTCGATTCTGCCTTAGTTGAGCGAATCTCTGGATTCCCCAATCAATACAATAATTTTTTTTCGATTGGTTTTTAAGCGATGATTTATTTTTCGGGCTGACAAAGATTGAATGCGGAGCAGCATCGCTTTACGCGACTAAAGAGTGCATTTCTGTTTGACCCAAATAACATTTTTCGCAGTCTTTACAGTTAAATCTTTAGACTACACCGTTTCGTTTGTCTTTCGGATGACGATCCGTTATTATCAGGGTCGGCCGGTAAGAACCACCAGCTTTTGTAACCTTTTTTCATCTAAAACTGGCAAAAATTTCTTTTCCGGGATTACTACTAATTTTTTTGGGTACATACAATATAAGGGATCATTGTCATTCCTTACTTTATTGATGAACGCTAATCATAAGATGTTCATTTTGCTTTTTAATCATTCGATAAGCATTTAGGCCTGTCTTTTCACAATTCACATCTTATCAATATCATATTTCAATCAAGAATATGTTCCAAGCGTAAGTGTGAGAACATGAATTATTACAAAAAATATTGTTATCAAAGTCCTGTGCATTCTTTAAAGAATGTGAATGTCACAATTGGTTGACCCTCTCAGATTCTATTAACAATCAATTTTTGAAAGCTTATTGGAAATGTTGTTTTGTAGAGATTGTAACTGAAGCTGATCAGACATACACTATACTTCACTTTATCAAGATTGCTGCTGCTAGCTATGTCACTTAATTATTATTTGTTCCTCCAAATCATGATTTTCTGCACCAGTCACAAGCATTAGTACATTTAGTATACTTCTAAAAAAAGTAGATGAACATTCTAAGTGCTTGATTTGGGAGCTGGGATTTTCCGGTGCACAGGCCTTTTGATAGAGTGTTCTCTCTACGTTCATGAGACCTCGGTAGAAATCTACACTGTAAACCAGCACCTCCTAAAATCGAGGAAACCTGCATCCTAAAGCGCCACACACTAGAATTTTAGGAGGTTGCGTGAATTAGAATGCTGACATACTAAAGAGAACAATAACCCTAGTGCGCTAGCCTCCTAAAATGCTTTGCTTTAGGATTTTTTTATTAGTTACGAATAGTGTCTTGCTTTAGTGTGTGATTTAGGAGGTGCTGGTTTAGAGTGTATATCTGATAAAAACCTAAGCTACTATCAAACTATACTCCGCATTCTTGAAGAACACTAAACAAAGAAGAATGACAGTGGGACTATTGAAGCTAGTTCACATACAGAAACAAGTTTGCTTAATCTAGTTCCATGTATAAACCAGTTTTATTAATGCATTTATTTTCATTTTTTTGTGATTTAACGAAATCACATTCTCTGACCCAAAGGAGCATTTGATGATAATTTCGGAAGTGTCTAACAACTACTCTAACATGAACTTAATTATGTTCGCATGGTGCTGTAGGCTACATTTGTTCTCGGCACAGTAAAATGGCAGAGAAATCGTAAACAAAGACAACATCACATGTTGTTTGTAATAAAAACATGCCACATGGTTCTATCAGAGAACAAATGTTATCGTTTTGCAAGATAGGAGTTGCAATCTGCAAACCCGTATGCATAATCCTCAAACCATAACTTGCTGTCGATCATTTCGTGAAGAAACAGATTGATTTTTCGGAATTGTAGTTTTAGCCGGCAAAAAGCCAACCCTGGTTATTATAGGCCAGAGATTTCGGATTCTAGTAGTCGGACGATAAAAAGCGTTGATATTGCAGTCTCAAACTCTTGCCATTCTGTCGGTGACTCTGCAATCATAAGTCAGCGAACACGAAGCTGTCAAGACTGCGAAAAATTTTATGTGGATCAAACGGGAAGTGAACTCTTTACTCGCGTAAAACGACATTACGTCATTCCCTTTTTTTCTACAGCCCATCTTTTCAGATGTTGCATTAATACATCAGTGGGCTCAATGGGCTCGATGAGGTCAATCGAAACGAAATTCTTAACATTGGTTGAAATCACCATGACATGCTCTCCACACTATTTCTAAATGAGCCAATGTGACTTTCAAGTGCTGCGGACGCACAATTCAAACATTGTAATGGTAGCTGCAGTGAGTGCCAATGAAGTGTTACAACAAAAATTACTAGTATTTTACTATTTCCCATATATATTTTCATTGATATATACAATTAATCGCTTAGAACTATCAGGTGATGGCCTCATAGAATCAGAGACGGAGTGGACATGTTAACTTTGAACAAGAACCGAATCTTTCAAGATGCATAAAAACTGAATGACTTCTCTTGTAACAGAAACGTGATCTTTTAGCCACTAACTTGAGAAACGTATATTCCTCCTCTTCATCTAATTTTATCACTAATTATTTCACTTAACATTGAATTTAGTTTCAAAAAATGAACAATGTCAGATATGAATAGAACATTAATGATGTCAATTTTGCGAGTAGTGGGCTATCAGCACATGTATTGTAAAAATATGATTCAAATATGTAAAAACAGTAAATACAGTAAAAATATGTAAAAATGATTCCCAAAGAACTTTCAAAGGAGAATAATATATTTTTGATAGGCATTAGTGACGATTAAATGAACTTACTTTTTACAAGATTCAGAAGGGTATCTTTAAAACCCAGTGATTCTTGAGGAAGAAATCCCAACTCCTTTTCGGCCTTTGTTCCAACATTTTGTCCAGAATAATTGATTTTGTATTGCAATTTATTACTTAGCAACATGTTCATGACGCGTGCCACACAATCTGATAGAGAGATTCCGCCACATGTATTCAGTTGATTAATCTGAAAACAAAATCTCTCCAATCATCAACCCGAATAGTTTGATTTCTTAGGCTCTCTAGATGCTAAATATTATTACTTATTCACATTTTTCTCAAATGCAATGCAGAAAAGCATTACTTCAGTGTCAGGACATGGAGCTTTCCTGCCTACTTCCAATGACTGTCAAGTGCGGACTCGACTTGATGACCTGAGAAACGTAAGACAGAGAAACTAAGTCACGGGATCAGAAAAACTACCACTAATTTCTTGATTTCATTCTTAATTTGAAATGCTTACATTAGAAATTTTGGAAGGCTATGTATCATCGGGGCCAGATATCATATTTCGATAGGTGATCAATTTTGAAACGGACTGTAATTTTCATTCAACCAACTTACCATTTTATTTCTGAACTCCTTGTCGTTTGCTTTTTGTATATGCTGTAAGCAATCCTTGAAGCAATTGGCTTTCATGAATACCTCCTCCACTGCTTTGTGATTCATCGAAGAAGCTGCAACTCTTCGACGTAATTGCAAAATCTCGTCAGCTAATTTTGCAATCAAAGACGATTGTTTTGATAAAAGCAATTGCTGGGATAGCAATAATTGAACCAAGCCATCAGCAGGACTTGTCAGAGTTACGCGTAGTTTACTCTCGATTTCCTGTCGCACTTTTTGCCAAATTTGAGGCTGAGAAATTCAGATTATTAGCATACCTTGTTGCGAGCTCATCGCTAGCTATGTGGGCTGGAAGGAAAAGACAGAAAAACTCTAATTATCATACAATTGAAGTGCTTGTAGAAAACAGTAATTGCACGAAATTGATGCATTCAACCGATGATATACACATTTTTATGGTGGCAACGATAAATGATATTGTGATAGTTCGGCCATCACATTTTCCTTGAAGTCCGGCATCCGGGCTTCTGGAGCACCTCTACTTTTAGACAACAATATTTTGTAAAATCTTATTCGCACTTGATCTTTTACCACATTTAGATCATCTAAAAATCAATTATTGCCATGTGAAAGTTGCTGAATGCATCATGCTATCAGTCACTTTACATAAATAAATTCTGTCGCAAAACGTAAATCATGTAGAGGTTCGCAGCGAACACGGAGCCATAAACATGTTTCAGGGTTATTTCCTTTCATCACTATGGCATACCCTGTATCTCAACTTGCAATGAAAAGACATCCAACTATCATATTCACAGCAAGAGTAAAGATAGATCGCTACAGACATCTTCTTGGAAATAACCCAGAAGTATGTTTGCGGCTCCCATGATCGCTACAGTCTTCTGCATGATTTATGTTTTACATCGTTGTTAACAGCTTGCCTGCATTTGTAACATCTTTTGAATAGATTCTGTCGTCTCTATGTTGAAATCCTACGCCTAAGGAAACCTTCATTTCTATTTCGGTGGTCTAGAGGCCCCACCTGACTATTTATGAACTTTATATAAATGTTAGGAAAGATCTAAATCATGTTATAAGCAACAATTCATTTCAAAAGCTGAAGTACATGATAACAATTAAATAAGGTACACATAGTAACTAGATTCAAATTAATTTACATTTGAAAAAAGCACCATCATGGTTAACTTCCTTATTCAAAGTGGGGTTGAGTTTTTTTCATGTACATGGCTTCCAAAATATTTAGGTCATAAGTGCAACTGCAATTTACAGCTGCAACTGCAATTTAACCTATGGTCAGAAATGGCGGACATTTTTTCCCGATGTTCTTTTATTCTTAAGTTTAAGTGTCTTGTAGTTCTACCTATGTAGGTAGTGCGAGGGTCCACCTCACAAGCGAATTGGTAAATGACATTAGACCTAAGAACTTTGGGAGCATGATCTTTGTTGGAGAAACCACTTTTTAGTTTATTGCATGTGAAAACCCAACGGATAGGAAATTCTGTATCTATTCTATGGAATAGTGATTGTAGTTTCTTTTTAAAACAAACCGATTGAATGCCAAAAAATGGAATTTTGACAGTATGGAGGTATTGGGATTCATCTTTTTCTTTTGGAGCACAGAATCTTTTGTCCAGATAATGTTTGACCACTTTTTGTATAAAGTACAACCGATATCCGTTGTTTTGAAAAATTTTTGTCAATTTCCCTATTTCATCATGGAAAGTTTGCCATGACGAGCAGACGATGTAGGCTCTGTTGATCAGAGTGCTTAAAACAGAAATTTTCCATTGCATGGGACATATGGCTCTGAAATTCAATGTTAGACCGGTGTACGTGGGTTTTCTGTACACCTTAGTAGTTAGCGTGTTGGATGAAACGTCCAGGTCAATATCTAGAAAAGGTGGTGAATTTCATATTACTATGCCACTTGTTAATATAGTTGAAGAAGGATAAGTGGTCATCATCTTCAAAGATAGCCAAGATGTCATCTACATATCTGACATAGAATTTTAGGTTTAGTTTATCATTTTGTAGGAAAGTCTGTTCTAAGTGTCCCATAAATAAGTTACTGAGGGTTGGGGCTAGGGGGCTACCCATGCTCAAACCATCACTTTGACGGTAGAGAATGTTGTTGAACGAGAAAATGCCACCAGTGGCGAATTGAAGTAATTTTTTGAAGGTGTCCTTACTGTACGGTGGTTTTGTGTTATTGGAGCTATACACCTTATCACAAGCTAGATCAATGACTTCTTTGAGAGGGACGGCAGCAATAGGTCTAAGAGGTACATTATTTTTATGTACCTTGGCAGAACCGTAAAGTTTGCCACTACAAGACCCACTAGGAGTAATTTTAGTGAACACTTGGGACTCCACATAAGGTTTCACATATTTGTTCCAAAAGTATTTTAGTTTATTCTGTTGTTTTATAACAGGGTGATCGAGCATCAATTCATTTTGGTTGTGTGGGATAGCAGTAAATTTGGTAGTATCTTCAATGATAGCATTGAGCTTGTTTACATATTCATCAGCATCTAGAATAGCTATACCATTACCTTTGTCCAATGGGACAACTTTGATATCTTTATTTAGTTTAAAGGACTTCACTACATCTTGGTTATGTTTGGCTTGTGGCGTCTTGGTGACGTTAAACATACGCTTATTGTAATCTTGTAACGCAAGTTTCACCTCATTGCAGTCTCTCTTAGAGATTTTATTTTTTAGGCGCTCCACCACTTTTTCCAACGCGCAAGTCAGATGTTCGCTTCCATTGCCGTTAGGACTGCTAGGGTGCTTGAGTCCTGTCTTAAATATCTCATTTTGGTCATGCGTGAGAGTCACCTTGCTCAAGTTGTGTACCGTACCGTTGGCAATACAACTCGTTGTATTGACAATACAACTCGTTGTATTGACAATACAACTCGAAAGATTGCCACAAGAAGTGTTGCTGTAATACATGTACTTTTGATTTAATCCCATAACGATCAAACCAGTATCTTTGTCAGGCTGGTAACGTACAAGTGCACGAGTTGAACTCACAAGATGTGTTATACCTCTATCAATATGTTAGCAGCTATTATTTGGTTACTCAGGATTACAAATATTGTAACCTTCTTTCATCAGTTAAATACCAAATACAACATCGAACTCAATGCTAGTCGTAAATTCGAAAAGTTCAACCACAAAATCATAAAACTACAATGTGATATCACATTCCTGTCCAAATGCTCAAAATATGGCTTGATTCCCAAATTTTTAAGCCTCAAAGACAAGAATAACCTATTGAACCGCGACATTATTCATGATCGCCAATTACGTAAGATTTCACGTAAGTTTTGCTGTATAATTTAGTAAACTTATGTCTCTGTTAGCATACGACTCTTAATTTACAACACCGACTGATGAATGATGTTCATATATTCCTAGCTTGGATAACAAGACTATTATATATTTTCCTAATCAACTCTTTACACACTTATTATTCCAATCACTAAGATACATACAACTCTTCTATTGAACACTAAGATACATGCATCAATCACCTTTCAGCTGACTGCATCAAATGTAAAGTGTATAACATAATGAGCATGTAACTATCTCTCATGAACGATATGAAATCTGTCTTTTCATCATGAAAATTAAGTCTTTCCTTCAAAGTCATTTTATAAAGCAACCTTATGCATCACGTATTCTACACTAAAAGAGATCGTTAATTTGTGTTATCCAAAACCATAAAGCCCTAAATCCAACGGTAGGTAACCCTAGGTAGGACTTTAGCAATTTAGCTATGTCATTCACCAATGGTTAAGTTAGTAAATGCATGTATACACTCTACAACAACAGTTATCATTGATGTATGTTATATAAAACGCTAAATCTGTAAATCCAATCCTGATTGTCATTGCCTGCATTACTATAGAACATGTTGCTCTGACGATTCTTCCACCACCCTCACTATTTCCATTTGAGGGGTGGTGAAGAAATAAATGCATGACTTCAGTCCAAATCCTCTCTCTACACACGTTTATATTTTGCATCATGTAACTGCAATAGATCCTTGCTACTTATCAGAGGGGCTTTAAAACCTTAAACATGATGATTTCATGGCAGTTAGGACTTTGAAGATGTGTGTTGGACAAGTTTAACACTTGTCATGAAGTTGCTTTCTCATCAGTTTCATTTTTCAATGAAGAGATCCTTCATTTTCTAAGAAAGATAGAGATCCTTGAATCTAGTGTTTGTGTGTGGCACTGTCCGTAACTTCTCTTTGTTAATAGGGTGGCCTCCAACGAATTGGTGACAGAACCCTCAGAAGGACCGATGAAATACTTCGATTACTCGAAGTATTCCGGACGCTGAGTTCTCAGCAACGCCAGATATTCTAGCGCCATATCCCTAAACAAAGGGTTTTCCACAAGCTCATGTGGATTGAGGTGGACGGGGCATCGAATTGCTTCGCCTTTCTCTGCAGCCAGGAGAAAGACTTTCCCCATCTTTACTCTACATCCACAGCGGACCTCAAGGGTTCGTCTCATGTCAGAGAAAGCTATATCGAACTACATTGCATCAAACGACTTTTATTTGATGAATGAGTGTGAACGTCTCCCATATATTTCTCCAGCATTTTTGTAACTGGCTAGCAAGGCATTGAAGCCTTGAAAAAATCGGCAGTCTCCATGCTTTAGCAGCAAATGGTGTTTGCGCGAGCGGAGTGAGTCTTTCAGTCGCCCAAGATGATCTCTCCGATGCGATAGCAATGAACTGTGTTGGAATCAGCTAGATGGGAGGTCTGAGATGACGATAAGTTCCTGCATCTTTGTTCGTTGGACAGATGCGATAGAGAATTCTATTTGTATAGGGGGCAATGTGACAGACGCGTGCCAGAGAGAAAGAGAGAGTTTTCATTCATCTTTGTGTTCTACTCTATCTGCTGAGGGGGCAGCGCGACAAACAGGCGACAGAGTGCGCTCCTGATTCTTTGTGTGCACAGGAGGGTTATGTTACATCTGTTTCACTGTTAGGTTTTATGATAAACATTTTTAGCTGCTTTTGAATGGCGGAGTGTTGAATATTGCAAGCATTGTTCAATGCCAATCCGTGTGTCATTTTCACATCGTCTGCATTCGCACAGAAAATCACTTGATACAGGTTACAATGATGATTCTATTATCATATAGCAATGCACGATTCGTTTAGAAATGAGACACATGTTGATTCTCTTCATTTGTCATGTACATGAAAAGCAAACTTTGATTCTAACCTTTAATACTCATGGACAGTCCTAATGTAATGTTCGGTGTTTTATACCCATGAAATAATTCCACTGACACAGACTTGTCACTCAGTCTTGATAATTCAATGACACTGCATGCTTTGCTGTTTCCTACTGATGAGCGTGTTATGGTCCTCTACACAGACTTGTTCATTTTGTTAGTTCAATGGTCAAGTCGTTGAACTGCATCTAACACTTATGCGTTTCTACAGGTTTTATATCAACTTTAAACCTGACTGCAATCTTTGAAAGTTTTATTTATCATCATAAAGTTGTTGTCATAAAGTCTTTTATACCACGGAGTCTAGAGCTTCATGTTTACGAATTTCATTTGAACGTCAGAAAGTTGAAGTTAGAATATATGTTCATCTGTCTATGATGAGTGTAAACGTTCTCGATACACAGTTCTCCTTTACAAGTTTCCCTTAAAATAGTTATGACACTTTTGTGAGGGACTCACTTAATCTAGCAGGTTGATTTTTATCTCACACATGTTTTGAGTGTTTCCTAACACATATGCATTCGACGTACAACGTTACAGGTTGTTATGTGTATACTTGTATGCTGTCGATGCAGAGTGCAAACACGCTGTCTGTCTTTATTTACAAAACAGTCTACACACGCATTCAATTTGATAAAGGCAAACAACACATTTAGTAAAGCTGGTACACTAACGAGTGTGACTGCAGAAACATTTTATGAAACATTTTCAATGTTCGCTAAGTTTCACAACAGCATGTCAAAGACTTCTTCCAAAACTTATTTCAACATTTGCGTTTAGACTTTTAAGCGAACATGTGCTTCACGTATTCTACACGACGGTTGACGCATGTAATATAAAACCCTAAATCCAACCGTAGATGACCCTAACCTTGGATTATGGACTTTAGGACTTTAGGCCCCACGCGATTCAATGTCATGGAAGTGGCTCTCACACACTCAACGTTCGTGACAAGTCTTTACCTGGTTTTATGAAACATTCAACGCTGTAGTACTTACTATAAGACCTTTTAACACTGTGAAACAATCTACACAGTGTAGTAAAACTATCTAGCGCTGTGGTGAGCACTGTTTTTATATAACATTCTAAATTCTCAGTCTCACTGCAGAAGAAAGCTGCTTTTTGTAAACCTGGTGAAGTATTCAGCGATCTAACAGTCATGGAGTTTGAATTTTTTAATAAGGGAACATTTGGCAACTGTCTCCACTCAACACAAAGCTTTCTAACACTGTGAAAGTAAGTTTCAAGACGATCTACACTGTGCAGTAAAACCTTTTCGATAAAACTTTCTAGTGCTGTTGTGAGTTCGGTGAGTCATAAAATTTCAGTGATCAAACTTTACTTTCACAAACGTGTGTCACGGTAAAACTATTTAACTACAGTAAACGTTGCCATTGCAAACCACGATACACTTTCTGTCTACACTGACGAATAAAACTTCGATGATCAAACTTTGCCTTCACAAACGTGCGTCACGGTAAAAGCTATTTGACTACACTATCGCTTACCTTTTATGACATTTGTGTTTCATAAAACGACATGATCACACTTTCTAACTATACATCAACCTGTGTTGCAATAAAACTTTTGTACAACATGATAAAGTTTCTGACTACACTAACAAGAGGTTGTTCACTACCGAAGAGAGAAATGAGCTTGTGGTTGCGTGTGGCGCAATAATGTCCCTTTCATTCCATTTATCATTTCGTCTCCGTGATAGAGACAAGCAGAACTCATGGATCATGGGAGACGAGTGCAATGGAGATTTTATGAGGTAACCTGTGGCAGATAGCTAAATGTCGCCCTGGCGGTCAGAGTACAACGTTGAGACGAAAAGCAACCACTTGGAAACATGACGCAGAGAGGTTTCACAAGGATTACTATTCCCAGCGTCCCGTGCAGTACTCATTGCTACGGACTTCACCGCTGTCTCGAAAGAACGCCCACCAACAGGAAGCATGACACCGAAAATCTCCGTGACTTGCACCGTCAATGACTTGATAGCCAGACATGAAAACCGATGGAGTTATTTGCAAGAGGTTGGCAGACTTTGATCAGCTTGATAGCAAGCCGTGATTTACAAGCGTTTTGCAATGGAGATGTTTAGATGCCACCCATGACAAGATAGCTAAGACTCAACCGATTGGTGTTCAAAGTGTTACGTTGAGAACTGTGTCAAATGCCCAACATCAGTTGCCCCAGCGGTTTCGGTCTAAAATATGACACACTCCCTTGCCACACTTATCATTACGACATCATCCGCCGTCCAGAAGGAACACCCTATCAGTGTCATTATTACAGCAAAACTCTCCGTGTCATGCTCGCTTTCAGTGAAAAGCCGCTTGTATCAAGTGTGGCTCGACATGCCTTCATTGACTTCAGCCGGGGTCAACTCTGTCGTGTTTTCGCCAATTTCCCAAATTTTCAATGGCGTCTAACATCTAAGCGAAGGCAGATATGAACAAGCCGTTTCTTCCGCTGAATTTGTCTTACTCTTAGCTTTCAAACGAGCTATTGCACGACTTTCTCCGATCCCTAGAACCAAAGTTGGAAGTCTTGTTTCAGAGGGGGGGATCAGAACTTGTTCTCTCCGATTGAGCTGGAAACAAGGCCCTTAGACCCAAAATTGGCCAAAAAGTCTGATTTTGCCGTCCGAGCACTCCTTCATGTCGAAAAATGCACTTTCTCATCCCAAAACATCCAAAACCTCCCTTTTCTTACTCTGGCGTTTACCTGCCATTTTCTTCTCTAAACCCAGGAAAATAGGGCCAAACTGAGCTTTCCACTGCATTTTTCTCACTCTTAGCTTTCAAATCAGCCCTTGCACGACTTTCTACGATCTCTAGAACCGAAGTTGGAAGTCTCGTCCATAGAGGGGGGCGTCCTCAAAATTTTTCTCTCCGATGTCGCTGGAAACAACCTTCCTAACTCAAAATTTCACGTAGACTCCTAATCTGGCCTCCGTTTTTCCATCCGAGCACTTCTTCATGCCGAAAAACGGCCTTTCTCATCCCAAAACCACCAAAATCTACCTTTTCTCACTCTATCCTTCCCACATTCCTACCCTTGCCGCCTCCCTTTCTTGATTCCTTCCAGAGGGCGGGGGGAGGGAACGGTTTCTTCCTCTCAGACCCATTCCTCCCAACACATCCTTGGCCATGTCCTTCCTCTCGCCAGTGGGGGGAATGAGTCAGCATGATGACTCATCGTTGCGCATTTTGTCCTTGCGTCTATCAATGGATTACTACTTATTTTGATAAAAATGTATTGTATAGTATATATATACAATCAACCAAAAAATGAATGTCGCACTTTGATTGCATTTTGCTGATTACATGTGACATTACATCTTAATATAATTCTATGCAGCCTTATTCAGTGCCAAAACAAAACGCAATCCAAGATAGCTAGCTATCTGTGAATCCTCAGCTTTGCAAACATGAGATTTGAATTTTTCATACAATTCGATATTACTTGTTGTTGATCAAAGTAGACGACTACTGAAGCTGGCATTATTAAATGAAGCTAGATTTTAATGAACATCAGAAGCAGAAAATCGCATGCACTAGAGGCCTGGCGGTCGGGTTGTCAGCAGATATTGTCTTGCAGATATGGGTTCATCCTGACTGTGATGATGTCGACTCTTCGCTAAGGTAGGGCGGGTTGTCAAAGGGAAAGCTATGCATTACTGACATTGCCAAGTTGCTCAAAGTAAGTCGAAGGTCCCTACAGTGAGGGAGAAGAAGACATTTCCACAACGACATAATCAACAGAGCATCAACAGGAAGAAGACTCAAAACCAACACAAGATGCAACCGCTTGCTTTTACGACCGACAGATCTGTCGGAGATTTGCTGAAGTTGTGGCAAAAAGGTGTCACTGCAGTGTACAATACACAATCAATTGAGTCAATTTGAGAAAAAGGTGTCCTTTTACTGCTCCTCTTCATTCAACTATTCACAGGAAGTTAAGGGAGAGCTGGGCCATGAAAAGAAAAATTTCCAGAAGTTTTTTTCATCGAAAATCTTGCTGAACTGAATAAAATTGTCTCAGAGGAGTGGGATGCTATTCCACAAGAGACGATTGACTATTTAACCCTGTAATGCCCAAGTACAGAAAACATCGCCAAAAAAATATTTTTTGTGCTTTTCGTACTTCTACGAGTTATAGAAATGATATTCAATATTTGAATTGAGCATGCAAATATTTCATTAGTTCTTCTGGTTTGGTTGCATATTAACAACTCTGGGCAGTAGATGTATGGAAAGTAGAAAATTGAACATATTCATATAATTGTTTCATAATGTTAAAACGACTTAATAAACCCTTATCAAGATATTGTTACTCAATTTTGATAAATTATGTAGAAAATTCGATTGATAATAGCCACATATTATTTACAGGTAGGATACAATGGCTTAGATATTGGAGTAGGTCTACTTCATTGGTGCGATACATGCATCCAAGTTACTTTCATAAATGTATGTTTCTTGATAAATCCATTTAATTGCCTAATATTAGCCTAAATTTGTAAAGGCCTAGTAAGGCTATAGGCCTTTATATTATTATTATAACAAAGTATAATAAACTGCCTTACCATACATCAATTACATGTAGTTTCCATTCTTTCCTACACCTATTAATTATGTGTAATATTTAGATAGATGTCAGTTAGATCATAATTATCGATTTGCAAATTGAAGAAAGCGATAATCTTGTTTAAAAGACTATCATTTATTACCAACCAAATATCCATGTAAATGACTCACATATTCTCAATGATAATCAGCAAAACAGTTGCTCGACTTTTTGACGCAGAGTCTGACATCGCATTTGGTGGAAGCGGTTTCATAGAATCCAATTTTGCAGTGAGCGCACTTTCATGGTGTTTTGAAAAAAGGAAAATGATCAACACGATCGTTCCTAACGAGCAAGGTTGGATCAACGGGTGCTTTTCGAGGAAATGGTAATGGCATCTGTTGAGGGCTCTCACCAGAGGGTCGACCTCGTTTTCGGCTCCTGTTCAGCTGGATAAGTGATTTGGCGACATCCATCTTGAATTGTTTCAACGCAACATCATTCAGCTCACCACGCTTCATACAGTCTCTTTTGTAGACAAGCCACGCGTTTACATCAGCCAGTTCCATTGTATACCAAAATATGGCCCGGAGTTGCACCTTGATATAGCTCAAAATCGTGAAGAATGCCATCTTCACCTGCTCTAGCCCACACTTTGAATCCCCATGGGTGGGGCTTGCCACGGATGTACTGTCTAATTCTCGATACCTTTGAAAGGGATTATCATTTCGTCGATAGCGTTATTTTCTTGTGGTTCCAATGAACGGCATTGTTCTCTCAATCTATCTAACAATTGAGCAATTTGCAGCATACTGCCACTGTCACTAGTCAATACTGTGCGACTGAGCAAGTGATCAACCTCAATACACTGTTCATTGAAATGAGATTCGTAATCAACTGTTATGTTAGTCATTTACATGTATTAGCTTACCAAAATCATAGATACGCCGTTCAATGCACAAATTTCAATGAATATTTGTGCAAATCTCTGCACATACAGTTATCATATGAGAAAAAACTCATTAGAAAATACCAAACAATGATTACTGGTTTAATACAGTAGATATAAGATCATTTTTAAAATACATGAAAATTACATTTTGATACCATCACTGCCCGGAGTTGCAAATTTACAACTTTACTTCATTGAATAAATTTAGCAGCTAGAAAAATAGTAAAATCATTTAAGATGATTGTATCACTTACTTTGCAGAACATTGAGTACGAGAATATTTTTTTAGGCTTTCCTTTCAAATTTCAAGTCATAGTAAAATATTTCTGAAAATGCCCTTTTTAGTATTCTTTGAAAAACTAAATAATCTGATTTTAAACAACAAAATGTTGAATATTTATGTCGATGATTGTGTATATAATAATTTATACGTGTTCCGCTTGATGAAGTAATAATTTGTAAACCAATTCTTTGCTTATATAATGATAATATAGAAGTTACATATAGATTTTAGTAGAGTTGCAAATTTGCAACTTCGGGCATTAGAGGGTTAATATTAAGTTGGCCTCGAAGAATGAGGAGTGTCATTTCTGTGAGAGACGGTCCTACCCGTTATTGACTTTTCTGAGCACCTGTAATTTTGAAAACGATATTTCATATATTTTACTTCCACCCCAACTGTTTTGAAGCAAATAGAATACAAATTAGCACTCGCACTGATGTGAATATAGACACACTTTCTTTATCTTATTTGAATCGATGGAAATCAGGTGCGACATTCATTTTTGGGTTAGTGTATATACACGGTGGGTTTAAATTTCAAAAAAATCAGAAAAAAGTGCTTTTTCAGAAAAAAGGAGAAAAAAATCAGAAAAAAGGAAAAAAAAATTCTCATGAAATTTGTCATCATGAGAAAATGGCGAAAGCGCTTTTCATACTACTTATGAAATAGTTTTCAAACTTATAGAGAAAACTAAAAGATACAGCTCAGTATTATACAGTTTTGTAATCAATGATGATCAGTGGTCCATCTATAGTTAGAATGACAATCCCCGGTGACCTCGCCTTTGATTATATTCAATTAATGTCCCTCAAATACTACTTACAAGAGCAAAATACTGATATGAAGTCGAAAAGATGAACATCAATTTACAAATCGCATTTATGCAAAATATTCATAATTATGTAATTCTATTAATTATGATACCCACGTTGGTGTGTCTGCATCTTTATGATATCAGAACAATTTTCATAGAAATCAACTTGATTTACATTAAAAAAATGATCAACATTGACAACGATACGGATTAAGTATGTATTTTAGAAATTACAGAAAACACATGCATAAAATGCCGCGAAATATAATAAACATAAACTGGTGAACAAACTAAATATGCTTCCTATTGTACTCACGCACAGCACAAAGTAGTGCGGTCGGATAATTTGGATGATTCTCTGGCACTTTATACTTGGACCATGTCGATTTAAAATCACTGTGAATAGCTTCGAGTTACTGTTCTGAAGATCGTCCAAGTGAAGCTTCATTCTTCAAACAAAATTCTTTCACATGATAGAAAACACAATGGACCTTTGGAGTCACCGGTATGCTCAAGGCCATATAGTTTTCCTGAAACTTGTCGAGATATTCAACAAAGTTTTGATCATTTAAGTTTGTGCCGAAACAAGCAGAAACAACCTTGTCGAAATCACGAAAGGTCTTTACAAATTTCAAAATTTGTATCGGGCACATTGATTGTAATTTGTCTACATTCCTGAGAAGTTTGCGACAACTGTTCCCATCAAATGATCCTCCTTGATAGGCTTGACGCTCTAAGTGACATTCTTCAGCCCAGCATCGGACTCCTGACCACTGAGCTTCTATTGCTCTATACAAATGGTTCACAACACCTAGCATAAGGTGGAGTTCAGGTGGAGGATACAGGTTGATCACTAATGTCTCCGAATCACCTGCTTACAAAGGAGAATGGACACAGTTTTCAAAATGTTTAGCTGAATTGGGAGCGGCACCTGATTTTTGCCAGTTCCAGAATTGCTGCTTGATCCTCCCAAGAGTTCGCAGGGTGCCCTCCTCAGATAAATTTGCCTTGTCAACGTTACACCAGCAGCACGGATGCACAGAACTATGAGCATTCAAACCAAAGATAATGTTTCCCAACTTCAAATCTGCTGACAGAAGCATCCTGTCGGCCAGAATGTCCTTCATTTTCAGAATCACTCACAGTTGAAGTATATTTCTGTAATTTTCATAAATGATCGGAACAATTGCGATAAGGAAGGTTCTTTTGACACTTGTCTCTTTGAAATCCCTTGCTGCGGCACCATGAATGTATTGAATTCGTCGACGTTCTTCTTGAAATTCTCTATTGGAGCTTAGAACTGCAAGGCATACTTTCAAAAAGCCGCCCCCACCATCAATGACGACTTTAATTGTCAATTCAATCGTCTGGAGATTCCTTTCTTCTTGAATTCTTGCTATACGGCCGTTTAAATCACAGCAATAAGCAGTTGCTTGGCCTTTGATTGTTCCATCTTTCTCCATGTAGTCACTTGTGACGGACACATCAAAGTAATAATCAAGACGATGGTTCACTTTTGATTTCAAACCAACTTCAATAATCCCTCGTTTACTTGCACAACTGCGAATATGTTTGGCAACTAATAGAGTCTTGTTCGTGGATAAGTTTAGATCGACCTGCAACTTGGAGATACCGTGTGCTGATATTAGATGTTGTGCAGACGACGATTGAGCTACTGTAGAACAACACACTTCAACTGGACGACCACCTGTAGAAAATTTTGCAGAACTCGAAGAATGTTCAGGCGAGCTGATGATCTCTTTCAGAACGCGCGACACCATCTATTCTTTTGTGTTCTGATTGCTGTTGTTGATAAAGTCCTGGATGTTGTTCCGCCGTGAAGTTTCGCAGCACTTGTGCTCACAGCCTTTGGCTACGGCTGATAAGCACTCACAACAGCTCAAAACTTCGCAATGATCATTGATCCATTTTCGTCGATAATGATGTCGTTGAATTAATATCTGCGGATGCGAGTTGACACAGGACACAAGGGCAATGCGAATGTGAACGTGTATACGGTGGCGTTCCTGTCATTAAAGAGTGATGAGCAAGAACTAAATGTCTTTTGAAAATACCTCGTCCATAGTCTAAAACGACAGTTCGACATGTTGAGCAGAGAGCACTGGGCAAACGGTTATTGTCGACGTTGTATTCCATGAAGTATTTATTTATGATCTCGTTGTGTCTGCTGTTTATGGGACGCATTTCTTTGGACTTTCCCAGACAAAGAAGGAACAGCGCCAAGCGGTTTTCATCATGCGATTTAGCAGTATGTGGCATTCTTCACCTGATAACCTAGCAGAAGAGTCGAGTGCAACGAATATGCGCACGCAATACTTGTACGTGCGCATATCAATGTATTTCTGAGCAATTTGAATTCATAGATAGTGAAATTAGCACAACGCACGTTAATTAGATTTCTATGAATAAGCTTGCAAATTTAAAAGTTTCGATGCATGACAGATTTTCATTGATAATTTCAAAACTGAATACCGATTGCTATATACATGTAGCTCTATTCTATTGTAAAACATCAAAGATATCGACAACACAGATACTCTACGCTGGCAAGAGCTCCAATCAGCTTTGACTAAAAAAAAGAGTTCTCAGAAAATTGTTTAGCAAGGTCTATTTTTTCTAGACGAGTGCATATATTTGTAAAATGAGGATTTTCCTTGTTATCGCAAAAGCATTTGCAGAGTAATTAATTTCTTTAAAATAACCAATGCTGGTATATCATGTAGCCTACGTGTATCGTATCAATATCATTATCGAAAAGAAGTTCATCTGAGCTCTGTATTTCGATTTTATAATAAATAGTAGGATCAGAAGCAGTGCAAAATATGTCCAAAGTAATACATAACATTTTAACCCTTTCACAGCGGCTAATGTATTGAAAAATTATTCTTTCACGTGCGGATGGCTCGCTGTGCGAGTCATAAGAAGTTTTCCTCTCAGTGCGGCATGGCCTGCTCTACGAGCCATAAAATTCAGCGGGAAAACACGTGTTGAAGTGATAAGATAATGAAGGACGAAATGTTGATAACTTTGGAGAAAATTTTTTTACTTGGGGGCGTATCGGTATCTCTTATCGCAAAACATGTCATTGTCATCCAAACGTTGACGCGGAAACCCTTTTATCTCAAACAGTGCATTTGCTAATATTTGGCTAATAAACCTGATTTCTTCAGAACTGATTTTTTCCAACTGAGATTGTGAACACTAACTATTATGTACCGCAAACGATATTCACTGGATCGTGCTGTAGAATTGATCTGCCTAAACAGTGACGACGAAATGGATAATGTTAGTGAAAGCGACTCTGATGATTCAGATCAGTTTTCTGATCTTGATGACTCCGTCCTACCGCAGTTGACTATGTTGCCGCCCGATCCATCACCTGTTAATTTTACGTCATTCGCCAAAGCTGATTCTCCACCTATTCTCAAGGATTCTTTCGTGTCCTCCGCTTCCGGCTCCGCTGCTGTTTCTCGCACGACTTCTGCTCAAATTACCAGTCCGTGGAAATTTGTAGAAGAGGCAAACGATAGTCTCTCGGAGCTCCCACCCTTTCTCGGTGCCGCAGGTCCTCGAACAACATACGAAGAAGCAATGATGTCAAACACAAGTGATGTTGACATTTGCAGAAGTGCTCTCAGTTTTTTTATTACGGATGAGTTAATCGAAACACTTGTGCAATTTACAAATATTCGTGCTCCGATCTGTCTTCAAACAGAAACTCTAAAGCCCCATTCTCACTTTAGAAATTGGACTAATTGCTCTTTCGCCGAAATGAAGAAATTTATCGGTATCGTGCTGCTGATGGGCGTCGTGAGGAAGCCTCAACTCACTGACTACTGGAGTACTGATGATTTAGTTTGTACTCCCTTCCTTCACTCCGAATTTTCTCTTACACGAGATCGTTTTCTCTTGATTTTACATTTCATTCGATTCGCAAATTATGAAAATCTCGGTGGCGAAGAGAATTGTCTTCGTAAGATTCAGCCATTTGTTAACTTGATTCGTTCGATTTGTAAGGATGTGTATAGGCTATCTCAGAATGTGACTGTGGACGAGTCTTTACTTTTATATAAAGGTCGGCTGTACTTTGAACAATACATACCGGCGAAGAGAAGGCGCTTCGGAATCAAAATTAATTTTTTATGCGAAAGTGACTCTGGTTTTACATTGAACTTTTCATTTCACACTGTAAAAGCGGATCATGATCAGTTTGCCTCCGCTTGTTCCAGTGTCAGTGTTTCGGAGCGAATCGTTGTTCATCTTTGTGATGAACTATTGGATTTAGGATACACTGTTTGGTGTGATAATTGGTTCAACAGTGTCAGGTTGGCCAATTATTTATTATCAAGAAGAACGCTTTTAGTCGGCACTATTCGTCCGAACCGTGGTGTCCCGCCCATGCTTCAGGAGGCCGTGGTAAATGTAAGAGAGACAAAGTTTTTGCGTTCGGACGACTTGCTTCTATCTAAATTTTGTGATAGAAAGTCGTCTGGACAGAAAATTGTTTTTATGATTGATACAAAAATTAAACTTGCTCTTTCCGATTGTCAAATTGTTATAAAAGGTGGAAAGAGAATAATTTTTAGAAAGAGTACTACCATGTCGGAGTATAACAAATTTATGGGAAGAGTTGATCGTGCTGATCAAATTTTACATACTTATGACGCAACTCGAAAATCATACCGCTGGTTCCATAAAGTGTGCATACATCTTATTCAACGAATGTGCCTCAATGCCCACATTGTTTATTCCATTTACAGGGGCCAGGAAAATTTTCAAAATTTCTTAATGTCATGTGTTCGTCTCTTTCTGTGTGAAACAGGGGTAGGGAGGCAACCTCTTATACCTCGAAATGCGTCGTGTGCTTCAAACTCGCATTTTCCATCTAAGTTTCAACCAAGAGGAAATAACATTCATCCGACTAAAAGATGCCGTGTGTGTTATTCACTTGGTAGGATTAAAAAAACTACCGTATTTTGTGATGCCTGTCCAGGAAAACCGGGACTTTGCATTACTCCATGTTTTGGTAATTACCACTCAAAATAAATTTCTTTTCACTTCGTATTTTTACTTTTATGGGGTTTATTGGAATATTTAATCATGTGAATGACGACATGTCAACCATTCAGACGATACATAGAAGCTCAAGAATAACGCGTGCTCCATCATGACTTGAATGTAGCCCTGTTTGATTAAATTTAGAGTATTAGGCGTATGATTAAATTTAGAGTCTAAACGTACTTGTAAAATTTGTAATCAATGTGATATAACGTTCAATTCATTATACGATTTCGATGGTTTTGGAAATACGATAAACATGTACTAAGAGTACTGAGACATAATGAAATTTCCTTATTCATACAAATATAATTACCAAATAATAAACTTCTGAAGCTCAATCCAGATATCTATGTTCAATAATTATTTAATGAATTAAACCCAATGACGAAAATGAAAAATTCAGAAATTTCTTGTATCTCTGTCCGCCTTGTTTTCTATGTTTAGTTTTAAATTAAGTACGTATGTTGACTACTTGCATATTCGCAGTGGATTACATGCAATAATTTAATAAATGAAACATTATAATTCAATTATAATCATAATCAACTTTCGTAGTTCAGATATATTCAGCCACATCAAAATTATTAGTCAACTATAGCTGACCGCCCACTCGGAAAATTCAAGAATATATATATATACATTGAAGACATGAATATAGATATATTGAGAAATAACTTGGAGAGGAAATAACATTCATCCGACTAAAAGATGCCGTGTGTGTTATTCACTTGGTAGGATTAAAAAACTACCGTATTTTGTGATGCCTGTCCAGGAAAACCGGGACTTTGCATCAGTCCATGTTTTGGCAATTACCACTCCATATTGCATCCATCCATTAGCTTTCTTCGTTATTGCATGGTCAATCTTGAAGATAGTAAAAGTCAAATATGTGGATTATATATTAAAATTATGTATTTAAAGAAGCTTTCAGTTACACGAATATTCTCATTTGGGGATTGGAGGGTAGACCTTCAATGTTTGCTATTTAAAAAGAAAAAAACCGATTTTCTATAACTGAGCAGGATAGGTGCTGAAATGCATCGTTCGATCTTAAAATATCGGAGTTATTCTATCTAAATGACAAACAGTGAACTAGCGGAGGCCTACACTCCAATGCCCTGAATAAAAATATTGCAATTACAATTTGAATTTATCAGCGGCGTAGGGTTCCGTTTTGAAAAAGGAATTCGAGGAAAATCTGAATATAGGGTGATCCACACATTATTTCAATCTATTCATATGCAAGCGCTTACATGGAAGACAAGTAATTACTACTGTACACGGATATGTGCAAAACTTCGCCTTAAATCAAACTATGCTCCGCATACATTTTGCATTGATGCAGGGGTCTTCAAAAATTATTGAACCTCAATTAATTGATGTCAATTAATTGATTGCGCTGAATTCATTTATCAATTAATTTATTGTATTCAACTCAATATCAATTAATTGATTGTTTTCATTTCCAATTATCAATCAATTGATTGCTGCATGTCCCAATATCAATTGATTGATTGATTCATAATCAATTAATTGGTTCAATTATTTTATCAAGTTTCACTCCATTGTAATATATAGCATTACAATTCACCTAAGATTTTCGCTTCTTCCTGCGCATCCACTGTACAAAATTCATTCTGCTGACTCAATCTGACACCTCTCAACTCTCTGATCTACTGCATATTCTTCAACATGATTGCCCTTACTTGTCGAGCTTCGAAAGTCATTATCCATGGACAACTAGATAATATAGGGGGAGGGTCAAAGCTGAGAGTTCATGAAACGATGATAACTATTGAAATCTGAATCAATAAAATCAGTGGACATCAAAACTATGGGGATGCAAAATGATCATACAATATTAATACCGGCATTTTAACTGATTGAATCGAGTTCCAATATGAATACAATTATTCTAGGCTAACTCTATTTTATGAAATATGGGCCTACATGTTTTTCCATTGACTAATTAATAATTATCGATCAGTTAATTAATAAATTCTATTATCAATTAATTGATTGGGTACATTTCAATATCAATTAATTGATTGTCTGTAATTCCAATTACCAATTAATTGATTGCCCAGGAGTCCATTGCCAATTAATTGATTAGTCAAACTTTCAATTAAAATTAATTGATTGGTAAAAATATCAATTACAATTAATTGATTGGACTGAGCAATTTAATTGCAATCAATTTTTGATGATCCCTGCATTGATTTAGGCCCGCTATATGCATGCACAGTAACACATATCAAAAACACTATACATCAACAAATTGAAAAAATTGAATGATAGCTTGCTTGTGAAGAATTCCATAATTATAATCCAAACATTGAACACATACAAACGTAGATCACGACAACGCTTCTTTATTGGCTCGTAGCTCAGTTGGTTAGAGCGTAGGTCTAGTTAGCCTTGGTCGTAGGTTCGAATCCTACCAGCCGCACATCTTTTGCATGGCAATTTGATCTATCGTTTATTTAATTTCATTGTTGTTAATTGCATTCACGACATGGTTTAAGATGCTTTGGTGGACAATCGATCCCCGCTACTTGCCTTAATGTCGGCGGTCACAATTGTGAGGTGTTATTTATTCATTGATTATTATTGCCTTGACAACTGATGTGTGGTGGTGAGGGTTTGATCCTGCCAATTGACAGAGTCGCGTAAGTGGCTCGTAGCTCAGTTGGTTAGAGCGCAGGTCTAGTTAACCTTGGTCGTAGGTTCGAATCCTACCAGCCGCACATCTTTTGCATGGCAATTTGATCTATCGTTTATTTAATTTCATTGTTGTTAATTGCATTCACGACATGGTTTAAGATGCTTTGGTGGACAATCGATCCCCGCTACTTGCCTTAATGTCGGCGGTCACAATTGTGACGTGTTATTTATTCATTGATTATTATTGCCTTGACAACTGATGTGTGGTGGTGAGGGTTTGATCCTGCCAATTGACAGAGTCGCGTAAGTGGCTCGTAGCTCAGTTGGTTAGAGCGCAGGTCTAGTTAACCTTGGTCGTGGGTTCGAATCCTACCAGCCGCACATCTTTTGCATGGCAATTTGATCTATCGTTTATTTAATTTCATTGTTGTTAATTGCATTCACGACATGGTTTAAGATGCTTTGGTGGACAATCGATCCCCGCTACTTGCCTTAATGTCGGCGGTCACAATTGTGACGTGTTATTTATTCATTGATTATTATTGCCTTGACAACTGATGCGTGGTGGTGAGGGTTTGATCCTGCCAATTGACAGAGTCACGTAAGTGGCTCGTAGCTCAGTTGGTTAGAGCGCAGGTCTAGTTAACCTTGGTCGTAGGTTCGAATCCTACCAGCCGCACATCTTTTGCATGGCAATTTGATCTATCGTTTATTTAATTTCATTGTTGTTAATTACTCTACAAAATTCATCAAAGTCATGTGAATTTTGTTTGGATGAAAGTTCGAAAAACAGATTTTTTCAATTACTTCCGAATAACATTTCATATCAATTTCTTGTTTGTTTTCAAGTACTCCAAACGATCTGAAATTTCACACCAAAAGTTGTCAAAGTGTATCTGAATCAACTGAGAGTTGCCCTATTTCAACAACACCATTCAAATTCCTTGGTTGAACAATGGATATGATAAAGCATCCTCAGCGGTTCTGCATTTGTCTCTGTATAACTGCGTATGATTCCATGATTACACGAATGATGGCAAAAACAGCTGCTTCCCAATTGCCCCGCATTCTCTATCCCGACAATGTTATTCAGCCCACCAGGTTGAATAGTAGCCTCATGCTTGTAGTATTGAAGCTGATAGTACAAGCGTCGACACGGTGTCTTAATTAAGGAGTCGTGCGATAACGCACCTAATATAAGTGCTATTGTTGCTAAATCTTAGAGGAGACGTCCAAGAAACAAGAAGGGAATCAAAATTAACGCTGATTGATATCGTTGCTTTTTACAATAGCTACTTTGGAATCAAACCGAAACAGTTTGCTAATCATCATTAAAAATCGATAGAATCAATTCACAACTGAACACAGAAAATAAATAGATATTCAGGGAATGCTGTGAATAATATACCCGCCACGCCACTGGAATTTATTCTTATTATAAAAATGTCTATGCAATGAATCCTCTTAGCGAACATTTTAATTTGAGCCTATACAGCCCTACGTATATTCTCACTTTACAGTATGGCGACTTTTTTTTGAGCACTCTGTACATTTTATTTCTGTGCATATTGGTATAATATATTTTCGGCCATCCTCGCAGTTTACTTCTTCCTTGATTATATTTTAGAAACGAAGGCGATAATGTTGTTGTCATCGACCACGTTTATCCTTCATTCATACATTCTAACGTTTTGATCACTCATTTGTTACTTTGATATTACAATCGGCAAACATCAGAAAACAGGTAAATTCATTAGCGGGAACCTGGTGTACGACGTGGCTTATCGGTGTCTCAGCCGCCGATCAGGCGATATGTGATTAGGACCGAAGGAGATAAGGAGATAAGAACGCCTCTGTCGTCAGCCCTCAATACTGCCGCATAGGACAGAATTTTAAGAAATATCATCGCCGCAACACAGAGAAAGTTTTCGTGGCTCGCTCTGCGAGCCATGCCGCAGTTACACGTAATTCACGCGTAATTACGGAGTACCCCAAACATCCGTGCTAAAGACATTCTATTCTTCCACGCGCATACATACGCAAGAGTCAGAAATCACTTGATCTGATGCTGTATGTTAAAACATCGGAAATGTTTATGAATACGCGCGGGCGAGCGTTTATAGTTTGCGCGTCGTCTACGGTTGTCTGCGCTGCCGCTTGAACCACGCTAAGCATGTTCTGTCTTCCCTGAGCATGAAATTGAGGTCCTATCACATTGTTTAGCCTCTGATACATACAGACACATGAGACGCAAAGTTTATATAACATGACTGCCGACAGATGTTGCAGCAATGTCACCGCGTACTACGGATGTTTAGGGTCAAGTGCAATTACGCGTAGTTTACGCGTGAATTGCGCGTAATTGAGCGTGGCATGTCACCTAGTGAAGTTCACCCATAGTGAAAATAATTGATAAAATATTTTAATATTTAATAAAATATGGTTATTAGACATTCAAAATAACGCCAATAAAATGCATGGCAATGAATAACTAATACAGACTAAATGTCGATGCATTAAGTTTACATTGTCATTGAGCTAGTAGCATCTAGTCATTTGTTGAAGTAGAACGCATAATGATCATCAGCTCATTGCATCAACTCGCTCACTGTGATCAATCCTGATTTCCTAGAACGCATGCTTGTTTGCATCAAAGTGTTATCACTTTATTCACGTATAACTAAAAATGTAATTAACTGTAAAATCTGTCCTAAACTACGGCATATATCATCGTTTTTCCATTAAATAGCATTTAATTTAATATAATCCATAATTATTCCAATTTTCGTTGGGTCAGAAAAGAGCAAGCAGTTCGGAATAAAATAATATTTTGTACATGAAATGAAGTAAACATAATGGCATACTCCTTGATCGATATTTTAATGAGATGAACAAAAAATCCCCTTTGACACAAAACGTTCGTCGTGGAATACCATAACAAAACTCAGGGATTTTCAGACAGCACAATGTTACTTCCCATTCCAAGGTTGGGATCGGTTAACCGGTTACCTGTTAAAATCGGTTACGACGTCGGTGAAGTAATGAACTTATACATTGAAATCAAAGCACTGCAAGTGGAGGAATTCGGTTGAAAGTTTCGAGGAATTCGGTCCGTAGTTGTCGATAAACCTTGACAACTAAATAAATACCGGTGATCCTCATATAACCGATTAAAAATATAATTGGGTTAGCCGGTTATGAAAGATTGACCGGTCCCAGCCCTGTCACATATTAATATCATTCGAACACTGCAACATGATACATGCACTTTAACAAATGAATGTCATGTTAACTAATTCCTTTAGATACGTTACACTGAAGAATTCGAACGATCTTTTATATCAAGATTATACAGCAGAACGTGTGCCCGGTCATGTGCCTTTTTCGGTATTTCGTTGCTGCAACTAAAAGTGAGCAAGGGTAAAAGTACTGCGTCACTCAAAAGCTATGAAAAGCAACTTTGTCAAGTTTTTCTTCAGAATAGCGTTGTATCATTTCATTCAATCTATTTGATAATGATCTAAAACTATAGAGGCAACAGGTAGTGGACTTCAAGCGAGTTCTCGAATTGACACGACTGACTAAATTCAACAGATCGCACATTTTTCAAAATGAAGTTTTCTATGTATTCTCTTATCAATTGAAAGGTAGACCTATGAAGTCTGGAGCCACAATTTTTGACCTGGAATGTCATCAGGTCATTTCTTATCGTCTTTATGAACTGATCCATGGAATCCATCGGTTAGTATATTGATTACGGTATAAATTCAGAAGAAAATTTCTTCAAACGAAAATACAATGAGAGAAATAAACACGACAGAACGCTTCGCCCACGGATTGATCACTTGTGTCCCCACTTTCTCTCATTTTACAAAATAATTCTAGGTTGAGGAAATTTTTTCTGAATTTATGATCATCATGAACATTTATCTATTAAGTTACACACATTCAGATTTGGCAAGCCCCCTACTGTCTGCAGACATAAACATGCTGTTTTATAACATGCACATAACATGCACTTTGTCCACCGAGAATCACGTTCTCGTATACATCACCGACCAGAATCATAATAATATCACACACACACACACACATGATAGGAAATAACCTGATGACATTACATATCAAAAGTTATGGCTCTATACTTAATGGTTTTAAGTTGACAAGAGGAAACAAAACCCGCTATAATACAGACAGATAAGACAGACTGCCATAAGGTAAACAAAAACTGCAGTCTGTTTCCCATAGGATTATCATGAATTTTTCTTTAATCATGTCTGACAAGGAGAGCCAGAGCTCGGCTAACGTACAGATTTGTAGTAGGTATAGGTTCAGGGAATTATAGATAGTGTATCGGGAAGAACAACGCACGATGTTGCGAAATCTGCCTTGACAGGGAGAGGGTTAACATCTCGCGCTGCAGTGACTGCTTACATGACAAAGATAGAGCGAGAAGCTGTCCCTTCCAAGTTCCAATGCATGCGATAACGTGACTCACACCTTTCATTACCTATGTGTAAATGTGTTAGCTGGGACAGATATAAAACAAAAGATATAATCTATAATTCCCTGGTATAGGTTGTACATCATTCTATGAAAGTCTCACTTTTGGCTTCGTTCCCTGCTGAAACTCATTCTGGCTGCCGGAATATTTTGTCTTATTTGATTAGTCATCATAGTTGTCACTCAAGAAAATCATGAAAAGAGCGCACACTAAGTAAAATAGCGCTAGACTCTAGAAAGAAAACTCGAGACAATCGGCTAAGATAAATACGTCGAAATCTGTCAAAGCAAAGTTTACGCATGTACGTACACAGCGATGTATATATAACTGCACGTTACATTATGTAAGAAACATTAGTAGATTACACCAACCTACCTCCAAAAAATACTCAATAAACATACGAACTTAATTTCAGGCACCTTATCATGTTAAAACTTAGAAAAATTGTTAAAGGACGAATTATCTACTGGATGACCCAAATACAATCTGAATAACCATTTAAAAAAATTATGACTTCAAATCTAATTTAAAAAAAACAAAAGTTTTTTGGGTAGAATTGTATCATTAAAGCGTCCATGATATCAAGAAGATTTGCCAAAATGTCTATGGATCATGCTACTCATTCGTTTGAGTATGCCTTCTCGGATGCTGACGGGTTGACCATCGTTTAGGTAACTTCAGTATGCGCTTATCCAGCTCTGCTGCAGTTTCATCCACACGTTTGGCCTCTTCCATTAGCTGAATTCGGTTGCTGGATCTAAAAATATCATCGCACAGAGAAGTCGATTATTGGTGGAAGATAGTGGGAAGTCTTTCCGTCAACTTTCCATAGAATTTCCCGACTTGGCAGTGAAATCGAAATGTTAAAATACCTCCGAGCTTTTCTCCATGAAAATAGTCCGGTAGCCAGAACGAGCTTCTGCAGGGAACGAGGCCAAAAATGAGACTTTCACAAAATGATGTGGCCAACACTAGTCCGTGAGTCTACCGAGTTCCGCCTGGTTCCTCTTCTTGCCAGACAGGATCAAAGGAAAACACATGTTAATCCAATGGGAGACAGATTGCAGTTTTTGGTCAAAATGAAATGTTCTGTGTTTTCTCTGATTAAACGAAAAGTACCAAGCCCAGAGTCATAATTTTTGACATGGAATGTCTTCAGGTCATTTTCTATCATGTTCATGCACCCCTGTCTATGAAGCTTAACACATTCAGATTTGGCAAACTCTAATATCGGCAAATACAAGCATATTGAGCAATTTAATCCACATTCTCGCATACATGGTCGATCAGAAACATGATAGCAACACAAGCACATCAAAGAAAATGACCTGAAGACATTCTATGCTAAACTTAATGGCTCTAGACTTCACATTTTCCGCTAAATCGGAAACTTAGAAAATTTCATTTCAACACAAAACTGCCAGCTGCCTCGCATTGGATTGATGTATTTTTTTTCTTTCATCGTGTCTGACAAGAAAAGGAACCAAATAGAACTCAGCAGACGCGCAGATTCGCACCATTGTTCATTGATTTGTCTATCGAGGTAATGTTTGGAGGTAAAGAAGCTTCAGGAATTGTCATTATGCTTTTCAATTTGTTGTGACACGAATCAAATTTATAGTTGTCAAATTAGAATTTTCAATTTGTCATATTGTTATACTCTGTCAAGAATTCCAAGAATTAAAACCATCCATTCTCACGTACATATGGCAAATTCAGTAGAAACAATAATACTGATCTGCTTACAGGTAAAATTTATGTCATCCTGCTACAAAAGATCTCACATGCTACTTAAATCAACAATATTTTAGAAATAGATTTGGAAGCTTGAAAAATCAGTGAACGTACTCCGGCAATCAAATGAAGGACTCGTGTACAATAATATATGTTGGAGATATCACTTTTATCATTTTTTAGCTTTGGTATCAAAATAGCGCATTATCACTACAAAAGAGCACAATAGCGCAGGAAAGATCGAAATAGCTCAGCACTATAAAATAGCGCAGCAGTGGCAACTATGTTAGTCACAGCAAATGAGAACATTGATAAGAGATGGGTCCTAAGTTCAAAACTGACGGAAATTGAAAAAATGGAAAGCGTATCTTCGGTATATCTGACGAGCCCATAGGCCATGTTCAGGAACCACGAGTGAATGCATGGAATATCATCCATGCTGAGTTGTCGGCACTAGACTACCGGTGGGAAAAGATGGCTAATATTTACGGGACACCATGTTCACGAATTTCCGTAAGAGGACATTAGTAAGAATGTTTTCGAAAAATTGCTGTGCAACCTCGATGGTCTGTCACACAGAGCAATTTATTTCTGTGCTCTGTCCACTCGGCCCTTCTTCTAATCCAAGAGCGCAGTTACAAACTGAGCATAAACGCAGTTATGCTTATCCATGCTACCTCTCAATAAAAATTTGACGGCGACAGTCGACCGAATGATATCCTGGAATTTTTTGTAAGTATGTTGTGTATCCTTCTCGAACGCAAAAGTAAACAAACTCCCCGAGGGCAATGATCACAATACTGGCTGAGCCGTTACAATTTTTGTTTCCTGGCCATTGCACAGACTGAGATATTGATACTGGTTACCCAACAAACAGGCAGAAGATAGAAGTTATCTACACTAAATTGAGTTAGTTATGTGTTCTAAAGTCCATTAGAATATGAATTAATTTCACTATGCAGTTTCAAATTAAGATAGAACAAGTGGGGCGAAGAAACGCCTGCGTATATCTTGATATTATCAGAGGTCTCATTTGAGAGAAATGTGAGGCGCATTTCTCCGTTGTAAGTCATGTAAGTTGATTGTCACCGTTGTAAGTCATGTAAGAATAATGTATAGGCTCAGTCGGTGCAATAGCCACACTCCCCGAAATCAAGGGGAAGCTCAAAATGTCTGAGATTGAATAATTTAGTTAAGCCCTATTGTCTTTTTCTTTGATTGAGCAAACTTAAAGGGATGTGAACGAAATTGCTCTAATGCTATCTATGCAATCTCAACTGCGTGCTTGAATATTAGATGCAGGTCTGCCTATTTTGATTTCTCTGACATTTGTTTTGGTAGACAAGCAGAAAGTTTTCAACAACCAGCAAAACAAAATTAAAAAATTATGCGCGATGAGGATGTATCAGAATTGCATAAGAATCTTCTTTATTAATCACGTGACTATTTCACCCGCATTGTGAATGAAGACTCAAAATAACTATTAGCCTATGGTGAGTTGGATATCAGCAAGACTCAAACAGCACTGTCTGAACGTTCTCCGAGTCATCAACAAGACCAAAATACATCGAAGTTGTAAGGTTATCAAAATACTAATACAAACTCAACAGAATGCATTCTCAGTCTTCTGAGGGAAGTGTCCTGGACAGCGCTATTGACAAGGCTGGGATTGGAAATAGTAACCTATCTGTGGACCTCTATTATCCTTAACCTAGGATCATATATTTCAAACATGTATCCAACAAATAATAGACTATCAAGGCACTTCTTAAGGAAGATAGTGTCCCTAGCTGAAACACATCGTGCCATCCCTGATCAGCTGATTTTTCTAAAATATCAGACGTCTAATACTGAATAAATTTCATATAATAAAACATTCGTCAGCTGTGAATCTTATATGTGACTACAGAAGCGCTCAACCGATGTCAGGAAAGCCAACCTAAGAGACAATGCCAAGAAATCTTAGGAAAAGCACTCTTTCATAAGAGACATAAGTAGTGGGGCAATTTGCTACCGAAATGAGTCTTTCAATGCTGTTAACCGTTAATTAATTAATGTTGCTATGCATGATCTTCATGATGTTGTAGAAAGCTATTGGAAGAGAAGCTGCATCGATTTGCATTAAAGGTTGCCTTTCAGTTAAAATGCAGAAGTGTAAATGAAGGTAACTTTAAAAATAGAACCTCTCAGATAATTTGTTTGGCTTACTTATTTGTTTCAGTCAACATCATCTGTTTGCATTTATCAAGTGTACCCTTCACTCATCATTATCATCAAATTTTCGTATATTTCATTCAGTATTATAGAGTGAGCACGAATATTAATCAAATACAGGGCTGTCTTGAATAAATTCACATAATGACCGCCCACGGAATAGGCCTACACAACAACTAGGATTTATTAGACGGAGTCGTACACCACATGCACTTGACGTCATCTACGTTTTCTGAGAAGTGTACCTTTCATATATGCAAGGCTTCATAAATAAAATGACATGTTCATGAATGGATAATTGCAAGGAATTCCTGTGCCTCATCGACCGAACGTGAAAATTGATGAAAAACGCGCCCCATCTGGAACAGAGACGATCTTCTTCCCACAAATGCTTTCTGAATTATCGATTTTTGAGTGCACTTGATTGTGAGTATCACTATTCTGCAATAACATTCACAGTCATTTACCTTTTAAAAAACACAGCTGATGATCGAGTGCGAGTAAACGCGGAATCATTCATCCTACATCCCACACAAGTGAAGCGAGCGCGAATAACTGCGACTGCTTTCATGGTCACGAATTTATGTGCAAATAGCTGCGATCGCATCAATTCCGCAATAGAGTGCGAAAGAGCGCGGGATATAACTTTCACAGCCGCGAATTTCTGTGCCGTTGCCGCGATAGCGGTCATTTACCGCGATCGCGTGTGAGAGTGCTATTTCGAATTGACGACTGGTGTGCTCACTCTCATCAAGCTAAACAAATGTTTTCATATTTTAGTAAGTCAATGTAAGTTTTCGACTGCAGTAGCCTACACTTTAACACAACGAAAGCAAGTTTTGCAAGCTAAAGTCATGGAAGCAAGTTTAGCAAGTCCTTTCAAATTCTGATAAGTTGATGCAAGTTTTATAAACATGGACAGTAACACCACGGAAACAAGTTTCACATTACAAGTTTTAGCTTAAACAAAGCAAGTAAAACATATTTCTCAAAATATGGCAATGCAAATTCAAACTTTACATAAAGCTTGCAAGCGCTTGCAAACTTTACATGCGCTTGCAAGCGCTTGCAAGTTTTAATCGAATTTTGAAAATTCTTGCAAGCTTTTCCATAGTTTCACAAGTTTGCGCGTCCCGGGTAGGAATCAAAGTCCCACCAAACCCGAGAATAGCAGTCCCATCAAACCTAGGAATCGAAGTCCCATCAAACCTAGGAATCAGAGTCTAACCAAACACCGGAGTCTGAGCGCCATCAAGCCACGGAGTCTGGGTCCCATCAAACCTAGGAATCGAAGTCCCACCAAACCCGAGAATTGCAGTCCCATCCAACCTAGGAATCGAAGTCCCACCAAACCCGAGAATAGCAGTCCCATCAAACCTAGGAATCCAAGTCCCCTCAAACCTAGGAATCGAAGTCCCACCAAACCTCGCAGTCTGAGCCCAATCAAACCCCGGAATAGCAGTCCCATCAAACCTAGGAATCGATGTCCCACCAAATCCGAGAATAGCAGTCCCATCAAACCACGGAGTCTTGGTCCCACCAAACCTAGGAATCGAAGTCCCACCAAACCCCGGAGTCTGAGCCCCATCAAACCTAGAAATCAAAATCCCACCAAACCCCGGAATAGCAGTCCCATCAAACCTAGGAATTGAAGTCCCACCAAACCCGAGAATAGCAGTCCCATCAAACCTAGGAATCGAAGTCCCATCAAACCTAGGAATCGAAGTCCCACCAAACCCCGGAGTCTGAGCCCAATCAAACCCCGGAATAGCAGTCCCATCAAACCCGGGAATAGCAGTCCCATCAAACCCCGGAACAGCAGTCCCATCAAACCTAGGAATCGGAGTCCCATCAAACCTCAGAGTCTGAGTCACATGAAACCCCGAAGTTCTTCACCCATCAAACCCCGGAGTCGCAGTCCCAGCTAACCCCGGAATCACAGTCCCATCAAACCTAGGAATCGAAGTCCCACCAAACCCGAGAATAGCAGTCCCATCAAACCTAGGAATCGGAGTCCCACCAAACCCCGGATTCTGAGCCCCATCAAACCCCGGAGTCTGAGTCCCATCAAACCCGGGAATAGCAGTCCCATCAAACCCCGGAATAGCAGTCCCATGAAACCTAGGAATCGGAGTCCCATCAAACCTCAGAGTCTGAGTCACATGAAACCCCAGAGTAGCAGTCCCATCAAACCCCGCAGTCTGTTCTCTAAACTCATGCGTTATCCACGATTTCCAGAATGAAAGAATTCTTAGGACAAATCAACTAGTCAGCTGGATCTGAATTGACTGTAGACGAACAGCTGCTCAGTTTCAGAGGTTGCTATCCCTTTAAAATATTCATCCCTTCAAAGTCAGGTCACTATGGAATAAAATTATGGGCTTTGTGTGATTCAAAATTTACAGTCTTACGTAGAGAGAGTTGATGATGTCCCAGAAGAGGCCACAGTCAGCATGTTGCCGTGTATACAATTGACCGATTTTTGCACAGGATCTGCGCTTACAACTTATATGGACCATTTTTCAAGTTTACGGTTAGCTGGAAGCCTTATTGGACGTCAGATAACTATGACGGGGTCGCAATGAAGTCAAATTTCATCCTCAAATGATGCAATGATGCTCATGAACGCAATGAGAGAGCAATTTACCCATAGAAATTGATAACAATAAAGCCTCTAGAATGGAAGGAAAGCTTTATGAAATGCGTAATAATAGAACATAATAATAATACGCTTTATTAGGAAAGATGAAAATACAACCGATAAAAAAAGCGTCAGATCATGCGCCCTATCGCTAGCTGGCGCACATGCTTGTGAGCGGACAATTGGTCTGGTACACAAGTGTCTCCTTTTCAGGTCTAAAATTCTCGCACAATCACAATAGAACTAGGCCCAGAACCACCACCTAGACAATTGGTGATCCTTCTGGGACACTATGCTGCTACGACTGTAGAACACGAGGAGGATGATTCAGAAATATTTTATCGTCGTTCGTGGAAAACAAAGATGGAATAAAGATGTTGATAGGCGATAACTTTGCTTCTCACTTTAACCCCGAAAACGGCTAAATTGGCAAAAGTGAACAACATTAGTTTTCCAATTGTTTCCATTTGTTATTTATAGATTGCCATTACCTGTCGGGTTATTTGGTCCAATTAAAAGTGCATGGCGAAATATTCTAGATCCTCTTTTTCGGCACCGTGTTTTTCTCGTTAAATCGAAGCGGTTTCCACAGTCGAGAGAAGTGGTTGGCGAAAACCTCAGTGTTCCCGATGCTGCTGTTGACGATTTGCTAAAGGAAAATGGATGGGGAACTGAGAAACCTCTTTAGATCAAACGAGGAAAGAAGGTCGATTTCGGATCAAGCATTGCGGAACAAAATGTTGATTTAGAAGACGAGGATGTCGATTCGCGTACTCCTCGAGTGATCATTTTCTATGGAAATCCCATAAAATTTGGCTGTAGAATTATCGCGCATTGTCTACAGCCAAAAACGTCTTTCAGACATCAATTGCCTTCTGACAAAAAGACCTACAGACATCAACTTATAAACGTATTCAGATAAGCAACAATTTTCACGACCTCAAGCAAGCGTAATTTTAAGTCCTGTGGATACATTAAAGCATCCATCAGGATTGAAAACTACCGAATTTGAGGTATCGAACAGTATCTAAAAATGAAATCAATAATAAAATTCGCAACATAATTTCCTTGTTCTCAGGTCCTCCTTCAGAGATTAAACTTGTATTATTCGATTATTCGATCGACTATAGCGGATCGAATGGTTGTATGGATCGAATAATTGATTAGAATACAATTTCACTTCAAATGACTTTTCAGAAATATAACCAAATCACATCAGTTTAATGGTTTTCGGCGAAAATGAAAACCAATTAAGAATAATGTCGGAAAGAATAATTGTTAGAAGGTCTCCTTCAGGGCCTTTTTCTAACTTTGTGTTGGCTTTCTCTGAGTTCTAGCTGCTGTTTTATATAGCCAATACTCTAGCCACAGGCGCCACATGAAAAAAATTGCGACCACATTTTTTCTCTTCTATGTACATTTTTAGATTTTCTCCTCTATCGATAAGAATTTTGAGTTTTAAGCTGATTTGCAACTTCTGTAGTTTGCCCATTCAGGAAATTTGGTCGAGTGATTTGGTGCCAAGTGATTCTTAGATACTTTTTATCTTGTTATGATGACTAATATTACGGATGTTCTACACATGCCACTCATAAATACATTTTATAATTCAATAACTATAAATGACTTACATGAAATTCTCTAGTATTCACCGATGTTGTTCTGAATGATCTAGTGATATAATTATTGATACATTGAGCTATAGATATTACTGATTTGATTCATACAAATATTTTTTTGACATTTACAATTGTCAAATTTAAAAAAAATGTTTGAATTTTAAAATGCCGTTGATAGTAACAAGAGCCGTTCGAAATGCAGAATCGACAATACCAACAGACAGAGTAGAATATGTTCTAAATAGATTCTACTGTGATTTTCATGAAATGCTGTCGACTATTCTAGATAAAGTAAGGACTTTAAGAAAAGTGACTGATTAAAATTATGAAAATAAACTTGGAGAGAACACAATCAACTTGCAGAGAAAAGGGGTAAAGGCAATGTGAAAGGTTTGTGTAAATTATCTAGGCTATTCAAATTTACAGTCAAGTTTGCATCACATGTTGCATTCATTCTATTCATAGATATTTCCTTCTCCCAAGCGTCACTTTGAAGGATATCTTTGGATAGATCTTTGGATAGCCCGGTGATTGTGAATGCGGATTTAGAATAATTATGAAAATTGTAGAAATATCGAAAGTGTGGAATTGAGTCATTTGATGCAATAGATGAGTTAACTCGGCAAATTGTAACATCCTAGCAGCCCGAATCAACTCGTCATTCATGAGCAGTGGAAGGGAAACATTTATCTGTCAGTGATAGCTGCCTGTACTACCGATGCGAGTTAACTCGGGCTCAGTTCACGGAATACAGAATTGACCACAAATGGCCTTTAACAGTGTTGATATTAAAAACATGTATGTTAATGTTTTAATCTGAAATATAAAATTAAAATTGAAATGGTGAAGTAATTTTGTTTGATAATTTGATTTTATGGCAAGCAAAATTACAATTCGATCCTATAGTCTGATCGATTGTATTTGAGTGCAACCATTGTTTTTTGCAAGGAAAATGATGAATTCGAGTGTTTTTTGCATTGATATTAATAATTTCGTAGCAAGCGATATTTTTCTACGTTTTGAAAAACAGCACAAGAAGCAAGACATGTAGTTCCACATCTTCACATGTATAGAAATAGATCCTCTACTTGGCCGGTCAAATTGAAATTTGTCAGAATGTTGAAGAGCATGTTGTAGGCAAAGATTATGTTTTATGACCTGAAAGAGCTTTCAACAGGACTGACATCAATGCAGTCTTACATTTCACAGAAATTCATGGGAGATATCATTTCATTTCAGAGGGAAATACAACCATCGCTCCGACAACAGCAACAACAACAACAACAACGACGACAACGACAACCTCCCTGCCACTGACTCCTCCAGCTGCTCATCCAAATGATTTGTCACGGGACAAGCCAGCTACGGTGTCCGATCTCGTCTTGGGGACACCCGAGAACATCAATGATGGAATGATTGCAAGCAGTAAATGTGTGAAGTCTCAAGTTGATGATCCAACCAATGACAAAGTTCTGGCAATTACAATTGACTTTGAAGCAACTTATCGCATCAAGTTTGTTACCATTTGGAACGCTGCTGGTGAGTCCTGGGCTACTATGAGCACTTTCAAGCATCGTAAAGCGTGCTCCATGCACCCAGCTGAAAATGCTTGGCTATTTGAAGATTTTCGTTATTGTTGCAATTAATTCTTAAGCATAGCAGAGAACCAAGAGGCTCCACCATGAAGCAAAATGAGATAATGATAACCAAGCTATTGCTGTCAAAATATTAACAAATACACTTCTAGGCTTTAAACAGAAGATCTACAAGAATATCGGCAGACATCTAATCTGATGTCCAGTTATTATGAAAAGGAAACTTTTTATCCGGACTGTTAAGTTCATACATTGACCATGCCGGAAATAACTGTGCATTTTTGCATGATGAAAGATAATGCAATTTTAAAAGTTTTGAGTCATGGGGTCCAAGATAATAAATCCGTGGAGGAAAAAAGTCCTCACGTCTCAAAGTTGGCACTGGGCCACGATTTTTGGTTGATTTCATTGGCTGAATTTTGTTTGTCTGAATCCAATTAATATTGTCTAAATCAATTTTATTATTCTCACCTTGGTGATTACAATAAACAACGTTTAACAATTTCCAAGCAAAAGTCCAAAAATTTATATCAATTCAATTGCTGCCTATGTTCTATTGCATTCTTCTCATTCCAAAGCCACTGATACATGACAGTAGCGCAAATTACATTTACAAGGAAATGTATAAGCAAATGACAGTTAGATCATCGCTACAAACTTACAAAAGCGTAGAAAATAACAACCTATTGTCCAACATGTCGTTGACTACCTTGTGTCAATAAAATGTCATTATGTTAAGTACGCCGACGATATCAGTTTGATTTTACAGGTAGATAGAAACTCTTGTCAAAAAACAGCGAGGATAGCAATAGTCATTTAAATGTGGTGAGAGTGTTGGCATAAGATGATGCAGTGGATGATTGATGTGTTCAAAAGTTCAGACCAATCACATATCTTTTGTAAAGGGACACACATGTTGCTGCAAGTAAACTGTGATGATCTCCATCTGATTCTATGTGATCTATTTTCGACATTTTCAAATGTTTGCTAGTAGATGCATTTAACCCGACAAACAAAGGTGTACCATACTCGATGATACGTTGAATAGAACTGATATAGACAGCAACCAGATCAGAGATGGGTAGAAAAGGTTTCAACTCTCTGAACAAAAACAAACGCGAGGAAGTCTTTTTTTTAAATGAGACAGATGTACTCCGTCCAATTTAATTTCGGATCAGATGTCACTCCAAGAAATTTCAATTTATTGACAACTGGCGTTTCAGGAATGGCGAACGTAGAGAACTCAGAAGAACTCCGAAATGTCACAAAAGGTTGATTGCATTTTGAAGGCTATTGACCATTTTGTTTTTAGTAACCCAGTCATAGACCATATTAAACGTGTTAACAACTGAACTCGCTTTGCCACTTTGAAAAAAAATATTCCGGCAATAATTATGTCATCAGCATAATATTTAAGATCTTCGTACAAAGGCCGATTTTTGATCTGCCATGAAAAAGCCGAAAGCTAAAGGCGCGATCGACGAGGCCTGAGGTATGCAACTGAAGACGTTCGTAATTATTATAACTATCGTTCCAACGTGTCCTTTGAAATCGATTAATAATTATGCATAAAACGTAGGATGAAAGGTTCGAAATCACTGTTCTTCATTTTCTCACCTAGTAGCTTATGAGAGATCTTATCAAAGCCTTTCGAGAGGTCGATCGAGATAATATGACACGTGATCACGTCCTTCTAAGGATCACGTATACGTTGAATACTCATAGTAACAAAATTCTCAAGACCAATTGGAGCACAGGTTGTTCAGTTCCCTGCTTTATATGCAAACTTCTTTCTGACAAATTTAGAAAAGAACAGATGTTTGAAAATCCTCATAAATTCTTCTCAAAAGTTCTCTTCGAAGTAGGAAGTATAGAAATAGGAAGATTTCCAACTAAATAAGGTTATTCAGCGACTGTTGTGTAGTGTTGACGGGAATACGTGCATGAGGGGGAGGGACATTTGATCCAAGACCAAATTGGCTTTCTTGTTTTGATCTTCACATTCACAGTTCAACCGCCGACACATATCTCGCTACAGTCATCACACAAGAAAGCATGGCTGATTAAATGTTTGAGGGAGACATCAGGATTCGAATTCAATGGTTCAAAGCCGGAGGTGTTTTGCAAAGAATTTACAGTTCACGTGGCAATTGAATATTTGTTAAAGACGATGCATGACGTTGCTGGAAAACCTTCTGATTCTTAGAAGTCTCCGATGAATTTCATTCACCATTCTTTCATTACAGGAAAACCTCAAGATTTGCGTGAAATCAGCCTTTGGGTTGGAATGGAACCTTTCACTTCAAATAGTGAGACTGAACTGCTTTCTGCCAAGTACACAAGGATTGCATACATCAATGAAAGCAATTTCAACGAGGAACTCAAAATATTCCCCGAATATGCTTCAAATAATGTAAGTAATGCAACTGTTGGTAAAATTCACTTATTCATCATGTACATGTAAAGTTCGTTAAGAATTATTATCATCGGAATTCGCAATTGCTGTCTGCCCTTGGCATTGTGTATAGATTTTTGAAATCCGTCTTGGTCACGTCTTGGTACAATTTGATTACAGATATTATGGTGGTTAAATTATACCCGTATTTACAATGAAATCAATGATCTTCTAGAATCTTAAAGAAAGCAGTCCCCTTGCATAATTTATAGATGAAAAACGCCACAAAGATGTTGTTTGATGACATTTATTCCTGCGAGTGCTATTACTCGCCATCTCCAAGTGTGCTCATTAGATGTTTCGGGTGCTCGTGACCGTTTCACAGTATTGTACCGCTCCCAGTATTTTATGAGACTGCGCATATTGGAGGCCCTTGTTATTAAGTATTTTAACACCGATTTAAGTTAGGAAGGATTCCGTCTTAACTTTGTCTTTACCGTGGTAAGTTTTAGTGTCTTTCCTTTGTCTGTCTTCGATTCTATGGTTTGGTGTAGCACGCTTTCATTAGAGATATCTATGTCAAGCTCACGTACATTTATGCATTAGGTGACCTGTTCAGTTAAAATGATTGGTCAACGCATGTAAAGTCATTCCGGTGTGTTCGCCAGATGAGAACCGGACGAAATTCGTCATTCATCTCTTGTGTCAATTTCAGCTGTACTGGAGAGAGCCGGTATTCGGAAGATATATCATTCTTTCAAGACCTCAATCCAGCCTGGTAATGGAAATTTGCGACATTCAAGTTTTGGGATTACATCCAACCTTCGAACCAATATTATGTAAGTTGATCTATAACAGAGATATAGCCGAGTCGGTCCGTAATGAGAAATTGCACCGGTTATTCCGGCAAGCCAATCAGATCTGCAAATGATTATTCAGTACTTTCACCTTCCGCTAATTCCATGTACGTGTGCGAATCGATAGAATTCTGAGGAGACGACATAAAGGAGCACTGAGTGCATATGAGCGTCAAATTCGAAATTGAATGTTGTTTCTATTGCCTTTCAGACCTTCGCATAAAGTCTACAAAACCGGAAACAGCATTCAAGGAAGTCAAATTGTCGACCATTCTTGAATGTGCAAGGGAATGCAACTCACAAGGACAAAGCTGCAGATCATTTACTTACAAAGAAAGGATTTGTCATCTATACAGCTCGACAACCGGAGGAGAATATGAATCACATGTCACTCTCTAATTGATGATCGCTTGCATGCATGAACTTGATGTCCTTCACTTTAACTGGTACTTGGTTTATGCAGTGCTTATATGACTACATGCCAAATGGTTCTTGGTTATATAACTGGCTACATGGCATACGTTGATATCCGCCAGTGCGCTTAACTGAAATTTGCTTTCCTTGGTGTTAAATCAACACGTGTGTCATGTGTATGTTGAACTGAGACTTGCTTATACATTTTGTTGCATCTACAGGTGTATTCAGTTGGACATTTATCTGAAATGTGCCTACACATTGTGTTCCTTGCGCACATGCATTCAAATATGCGCTAGTCTTATCTCTGTATTTCTGAATCGGTTGATGATAAATGTTTCATTTTATGATCCTTTCTTTTGAGCTTTATGTCCTATTCCATCACGAGGCGTTATAACAACAAGAAGTGATAGGTCATGGATCATTCCGCTTCTGAGAGAGTTGATTGATGACTGTTGGTTCGCCAATCGATCCAAGTATTGGCTGTTGTATGACCATGTAAAGGAGAAGATTAAGATTGAGATGCACATAGCGATGAAGAGACGCAGTGATAGAGTAGTAGAAAATTGTGGGAATCTAAGAATGTTGTCAGAGAGTTGCAAGGTAGGAACAAACATTCCGTTGGTACTGCTTCAGCAAGCCTGCCGATGAAGACTTATTCGTAATGCAAGAAATGGGAAGTGCCTATTAATGCAATCGATGTCTACCATGCTCGAACTGCATGATTTTCGTCTTGCATGTCTTGACTCTTTGAAAGCGTTCGACTTAGTTCTTCGTAATTGACTCGTAAATTTTCTTGTTCAAAAGGACTTTATAAAGGGTTTCTACTATGGTTGATATCAAGTTTGAACAATAGATTTCAAAGATCTTCGACTGATAGTGTTACTGGTCCCCTAATGATAGTTCATCTGGTGTTCCTCAAGGATCTGTGATGGCCCCGTTTTTGTCTACCATGTTCATCGGTAAATTACAAATCGAGTCACAGACGGCAACCTTAATCAGATATGCAGATGATGTTGCGCTTATTGAATCTTGTACGAAGGATGATCCCAACCCAAACAACTTGTTGCTGATTCAGGAATGGTCTGATGACAATAAAATGAACTTGAACAAAACCAAGGGCTCTCAAATGGTGTTGGTATGGTATCATATGGTAAGTTCTCAATAACTTCCGGCAAAGGAAGTTATTCATGACTTACGCAGAGATTGTGGCTATCAATTCGGTTAATATTCTTAGTTTCATAGACAACAGTAAACTGACTTGGAATGAACATTCTGACTGTGACATTTCACGCGCCTCTCGTCATCTTCATGTTCTTTGAAACCACATGTCACCAACAAGCAATAAATTGAATTTTTTTGGATTCATGTTGTCTATTGTCACGCGCATATCAGGATGGCACTTTGCAAATTGTCACGTGTCGTCATTTCAAATTTAGTCCGTCTTAGAAAACGTGCACATCCTCGTAGAATAATTTGCCCTGCATCATGTATTTGTGATATTGCTCGAAACCATGAAGAATGTCACTGAAGTTTTTCAAAAAGTGATTTGTATCAGACCATCCATCCCTTATTGCACCTTGTTACGAAGAGATTTTCCATGTCTGGAAGGCAACAAGTTCCATTTTGTTCGACATCGTGAGGCTTGAATTCATTGTTTTCATGTATGAGTGTATTGGCCAACAAGATGAATGTAGACGCGTGTCTTTTGTGTGAGTTTTCGTGTGTCTTGTGTACTGCATAACTACAACCATTTTCCTTTACACGCAGTTCACTTCTGTGTGTAAAATGAGATGCCATTTCAAGATTTCTAACTTACATGTATCAATAAAAGCGCTACTTACATATTCATCTTACGAGTATTGTGGTATACACGTATGTACACTGTACCGGTATGTTCAGCTGTGCGTTTAACTGATGTTTGCTTTTATGATACTATGATGCTGCACAATTGCATGTATTTAGCTGTGTTTAATTGAAATTTCACTTATATTGGATTATATTGTGCATGTGCATTGAGCTATGTGTTGATCTAGATTGAACGGACATCAGGAACGAACCCTCTGCTACCGCAACGGCAATTTTTATGTCACTAACGTTTTACTTGATTTGTTCTGAATGAGAAACATGACTTTGTATATTTGAAACCATGCACTGTAAACCAGCACGTCTTAATGCAAGTTACTCACTATTTATAGCTGATAAGAAATCCTAAAGCATGAGAGTTTTAGAAGGCCGTCACATCCTGAAATATTTTCTCAAAATTCATCTTTCTTTTCTCTTATGACAATGCATACAATTATATTAAATTGCTAGGTTTTGTGAATAGAACAAGTCCTGAAGCAAACCTTTTCATTAGTAATGATTTCAACTGTCATGATTCCAGTTAGCTGACGCAACATTTGATTTGGCCAACATCGTTAATGTTCCTATCTCTTAAATGCTACGACAGATAGCGTTTTCTGTGAAAATAATTGTATTAACACTTTTGATGTAGAGATTGTACCACCTTTGGGTACCACTGCTTTTCCTCTTAAGATCGTTTTATCATCTAGTATTTTGAACGGATATGTATAATCTACGAAAGTCTCACAATGATGCTAAATGTTCAAGATGATCTGAAATTGATGGGGAAGTGTTCACTGCATTCCAATGTCAGCGAATGTGCATCAGCTTTCTACGATCTCTTTCTGAGAACAAAGCAAAATTATTGAGGTGTAACAAAATGCGTCGTTCCTGCAACAGCGCTTGGTCAATCGTGGATGAAATCCGTGGTGAGAATGACATGAATATCAACACCCAAATAACTTCACTTTTTCTAGTGAATATGACGCAGCTGAAGAGATCAACAAACACTTCAATGAATTTTTGTGCGAAAATAGCATCTGTGATCCTCAGACATTGACATTTGCAGCGACAGAGAGAGAGTTTTTCATTTTCTACAAAAGTTGTTTGTCGGGGAGAAAGCAACGGGTGAAGCTTGACTCGACAGACAGTTCCTTTTTGTAGATAAAAAACAACGCCAAGGTATTCATTGATACGCGATTCTATTTTTCCCGATGCATTTCGCCGGCTCTAATCATGGGTTACACCGGAATGAAGTCAGAATATCAAAAATGAATTGAGTTAACAGCTGAGAGGTAGAGAGACAACGAACCAAGACATAGAAATCAGCACAGAAAAGATACATGACTTCAATAAGGAATTACGGAAAACTATAATACTGTTAATAAATGGCAAGTAGAAACAGAAGCAAAGAAAAATGAAATAAAGTTACCAAGGTAAAATTAAATTGATGACTGTTTCCTTCTGTGTACAGAGATCGGGCTGAGTTTCTTTGATGAGGAGAGCTTCTAGAACGCTCAAATGCAGTCTTCCTCTGCATTTTCGGAGAACTTTGAAGCAAGATCTGGGAGGCTTCGTTGGGACACACTGCAATAGATGTCTTGTAACACCACTAGATGCTCTAATGCGCTTCTCACCATTGATCAGCCATCGTGGGACATGCTCCGAAATTCTTTGGGACAACCTTCTCTCCGTCCGACCGATGTACTTACTCCCGCAAGTACAAGAGAACTCGTAGAGGACGTTAGATTCAGCTTCTGGAGGGAGGCTGTCCTTCAGATTCTGGCACCAAAGAGGCTTAGTCACAGGGATAACTCGCAGGTCAACTGTTGCATACACTGAGGCCACCTCATGACGAAGCTTGCGTTTCAGGTTGTCATGGAAAGTATCACCTTTAAATGGAACTCTCAATGTGACAACCTTCTTCTTCGGTCCAAATAGGGGAGGGGCTAGATTTTTGTGTCCCACAGAACAGTTGGTCCGCTGAAGATGTCAATGCCGAGTTTGAGATCACGATGTCTCAGTTATGGGAGTTGACTCCTGCCCATCCCGAGAAATTGCCAGCTCTCAAAGGTGGACTGGTTAATATGGCGAGTAAGGTTTCCTCAACTAAACCTCATTTCACGGCGATCTCACGTGATCATCTTGATGCTCTGAAGAATCTGCGGAGAAATCCCGACATCATTATCACAAAACCTGACAAAGGTGCTGGCGTCGTGATTCTCGACAAGAGTGACTATGTCAACAAGATGGGTCAAGTTATCAATGACCCTACAAAATTCGTGCCCTGTGAGAAACAGTGTGACAATACCAACAAGTTGGAAGCTGATATTGTCAAGTTACTCAAGGAGTGTGTTAATGATAATGTCATTACCGAGTGGGTATTCAACAAAGTGAAACCTCGTGGATCCAAAGTCCCTCGTTTGTATGGCTTGCCAAAGCTCCACAAGGAAGGCATCCCGCTTCGCCCAATTTTAAGTATGTGTGGCTCTCCTCAGCACCATCTTGCGAAATGGTTGGTGTCAGTATTAAAGCCAGTTGAGAAGGCTGTGAGTACACACACGGTGAAGGATTCTTTCCAATTTGCTGATCACGTGAGAGATATGAATTTCAAGGGCAAAGTCATGGCATCTTATGACGTAACGTCTTTATTTACAAACGTACCTCTGTCTGACACGATCGATATGATAGAGGAGTGCATATTTCGCTATGGACTCACTCTTCAAGTCCCATTTAACATCCTCAAAGATCTCCTGATGCTGACGACAAGCAATGTACAGTTCCTTTTTAACGGACAATATTTTTATCAAGTTGATGGTGTCGCGATGGGCAGTCCCCTTGGTCCTACCCTCGCCAACATTTTCCTCGGTTACCTGGAACAGAAAATTACGAACCTTATTTCCAAACATTCGAATGTCTACGCGCGCTACGTCGACGATATCTTTATCGCTGGATACAACGATGATAGTTTGGAGAAGCTGTTCAGTTGTCTTAACGGTCTGCATCCAAACTTAAAACTCACGTGTGAGTTGGAAAGGGATCGTCGGCTCCCATTCCTCGATGTCTTGGTGAGTCGAGAGACTGGAGGAGCCTTGACTTTGTCGGTTCATCGCAAACCGACCTGGTGTGGACTCTACACTCATTTTAAGAGCTTCGTACCGTTGTCCTATAAAGCCGGGCTTGTCAAAACTCTGTTTCTTCGGGCGAAACGTATCTGCTCTTCTCATGTTCTTCCCCAAGAGAATGAGTTCATACGTCGAACTCTAAACCAGAACGGATATCCGGAGCAGTTTATCGACAGACACAGCTCGTCATTCACCACGGATCCCCTATTTGGACCGAAGAAGAAGGTTGTCACATTGAGAGTTCCATTTAAAGGTGATACTTTCCATGACAACCTGAAACGCAAGCTTCGTCATGAGGTGGCCTCAGTGTATGCAACAGTTGACCTGCGAGTTATCCCTGTGACTAAGCCTCTTTGGTGCCAGAATCTGAAGGACAGCCTCCCTCCAGAAGCTGAATCTAACGTCCTCTACGAGTTCTCTTGTACTTGCGGGAGTAAGTACATCGGTCGGACGGAGAGAAGGTTGTCCCAAAGAATTTCGGAGCATGTCCCACGATGGCTGATCAATGGTGAGAAGCGCATTAGAGCATCTAGTGGTGTTACAAGACATCTATTGCAGTGTGTCCCAACGAAGCCTCCCAGATCTTGCTTCAAAGTTCTCCGAAAATGCAGAGGAAGACTGCATTTGAGCGTTCTAGAAGCTCTCCTCATCAAAGAAACTCAGCCCGATCTCTGTACACAGAAGGAAACAGTCATCAATTTAATTTTACCTTGGTAACTTTATTTCATTTTTCTTTGCTTCTGTTTCTACTTGCCATTTATTAACAGTATTATAGTTTTCCGTAATTCCTTATTGAAGTCATGTATCTTTTCTGTGCTGATTTCTATGTCTTGGTTCGTTGTCTCTCTACCTCTCAGCTGTTAACTCAATTCATTTTTGATATTCTGACTTCATTCCGGTGTAACCCATGATTAGAGCCGGCGAAATGCATCGGGAAAAATAGAATCGCGTATCAATGAATACCTTGGCGTTGTTTTTTATCTACAAAGTGGTCAATAGCAAAGGCGTTTTCAAAAAAAGACAGTTCCTTCACGAACATTACTAGCGGTGTTCCCCAAGGATCCATTTTGGCTCTCATTTATTCGCAATGCATCATTCCTGTCGCCCCGATACCACTGCTATTAAGTACGCCGACGACGTAACACTAGTCGTATCAGCTTGTAAAAGTTTCTTTGATGGTTTGTGTGCAGTAAACAATGAAATATCAAATTTTTGTATGTCGAGATTCGGTAATCAGTTGAGCATCAATTGTAATAAGACGAACGTCTTAAATGTTTTTACAACTGCTGAGCCAAGTCCTCAAATACCAGTCCTTGAAGTTGCTTTTCATTTGAACATTCTGGGTGTCGTTTTCAATAATGACAGGTTCACGTGGTTAAATCATTTTGAATTTTTAATTGCTTAACTATCAAAACGTCTGTATGTAGTACGATGTCTAAAAGGCCTATTATCACACGATGAATTAATAGATGTATTTAACGCAATTATTCTATCTTGCTTTGATTATGCTTCCCAAGTTTTTGTAAAACTGGGTATTTGTTTAAAATATATTTGACCATATTCTGAAACGGGGCTTTTAAAATTATTCACGGTTTCGAATCTTCTAGCTGTACCAATTGTTCTACAGCATGTTGAATTTACAAGAAGGTCGCGAAACTCTTGAGCTGTGTTTCGCTTACATTGTACAATTGTAAGTAATTCTAACCAACTGGTGCTTGATTTATTGCCGGTATTTAGGAGCATCCGAATCATTTTGCCACTTTCAAAATCCTCAATGGTGCCAATGGCTTTCGATTTTGTCGCTCTAAGTTAATTGTATTATCTTTGCTTGTATTCTCTTTTGGCAGAAGTTGTTTTACCTGTTTTTCTGAATATACGGTTATTATTGTAATTCTGCTTATTTTTTCGGCCACGACCATTTCGGTCGGTGTTACTACCACAACTATAACTCGAAGTCCTACGGGGACTCAGGGAGATCCGGTACTAATCTAGGGATGTGGGCACTACAAGGGAGCGTTGCTTTAACCAGTTGCAATTTGGTGGCCTGGGATTTTCGCAGGGTATCCATCCAATGTGGGAATACCGTCCCAATCACATTCGCTAATAACTTCTGCTGCTGTGCTCCACAGTCGCTTGACTTCAAAGCATATTGAAAGGAAATGTCTCTCATTTAACAGTAGCAGATTTTGGGTAAGCAAACTGGTCGTATAGGCAAAACATTCTTTATTAATGCTTTTTATTTTGCATTTATTTTGCGCTAGCGCATGCGACCAGGTACGCTGACGATTCAAGCCCTATATCTTGATATTTGACATATTTTCTTTCTCCTCATTGATTGTGGATGCAACAGTGTCTTTTTGCCCATTGATTGTAGGTAGAGTGTCGATTCAAAAATTCACTGTATTCACTGTATCTGTATACAGTGAATATTTTTTCATGAAAAGTATCAGTGTTTTGCGGAGATCACGTTCCTGCGTTCTAAAATATTATTTGAGCAGATTTTGCAAATAATATATACTACTGACATGAACATGATTTATAAGTAGTATGAAACATTTTGGATATCAAACAGAAAGAATATCTGCTAGTAGGAATCTTAATTAAGCGGAAATTAAGCTGATTATCCTTGTGAATTTCATGAACTGCATTATAATACAAGTCTTCATGAAAAGATCGAGACCTTGTGCTTTCCTAGTGGAAATTCCACGTTTTTAATTCAATTTTCATCGGCATGAGTTGATGATTCACTAAATCTATGTTTCATTTCTTGAATCTTCTGCATTACTGTCATGATCATTCAATTCCGCGGTAATTTCTTCAAAACAGCAAAACATTGCACATCTCCCATTTGGTATCAATGCCGAATGATATCCCCCTCGAGTTCATTTAACAAAATCGAAAGTGTATACACATTAGGGATTTAATAAATGCTGAGTGGCTACTCTCTTGCCTTTCTTGTTAGGAACCAGCGCATCAGGTCTTCCTGCTCATATCCTGCGATCCGTTTGAATGTCGAAGTCTTCTTAATTGTTTCATTTTCGGTAACTGCTTAGGCATCAAGCAACTTCTTTGTCTTCTCACTGTAGGCTTGCTACATCCTCTAAACAAATGTGCCTCTGTCACGACTGTAATGCAACCAAACTTTGGATGCAGCATTAGCTTGGTACAAAGAAAGTCTTTCGTGAATTCAACTGGCATACAAAGTGGAACTGCATGGCTCCAAAGATTGTAAAAAAATTCGCTGCGCGAGAAAGCACAAACACTTTGAATAGGTCTCACCGCTTTCTAAATTGTTGTTACCATACACATAATGAATATGTAGCTGTACATCAGTGCGGTTCACATCTGTGATCATAAGCGGTGACTAGAATACAGAAAACTACACTAGGCGTTCAAAAGAGTGACTTTCCAAATATGCCGAAAATGACAACTTTCAAGTTTGGCAAGCTTTTTTTCTGTATGCAAGTTTTGACTCCAAATTCATGCTGGAACTCAGAGACATGTTCAATTACTTGTAGAAGATATTTGATCAGGCAGTCGATAGTTAAAGTGTTATGAATTGGCAAATTTTGATTTTGCTCATATTTTCAATATAGGCCTGTATGATGTCAAACATAAATAGTATTATTGAAAAGTGGCACGTGTATTACTTAAAAACGTTGGTTTGGTGCGCAGTAACAAATTAACTCTTTGACATATTTTGTATAAAACTATATTGCATTAGAACCAAATGTGACATTCGAATTTCGTCATTTATCGACTATAGGGCTTATATGTTTTATCAATCAACATAGTAATTTTGAATAGTATAGCTCCTGAAAAGTGCTCTGGTTCCTTCAGGTCTACCTATTGATTGGTGTAATAAAGAATGCATTGGATATATCATACTCGGTTTACGGATGCTCATGGCAACTACCAAGTTAGTAACTTGCTATTTAATGAACTTCTTCATATATTGCACAATTTCAAATTATTTCCCCATAATATTGTTGTTTTTCATATATTTTCCACATAATGCCTTCCAACATCAGCATGGAAATATTATAGCGCTTGTTATAAATGCTTCAAGGCTTCTATCCGGTGAAGTGCAAATGAATTGTCCTCCTACGGATCATCAAAATTGACTAAGAAATTGAGTATTTCAAGAAATGTTAATGAGATAAAAGAACCTGAACATTTTTCAAGAACTTTGCTGTTTAAGATTAGTATGTTGATTGATAAAACACATGTTCTCTATCAGAAGTCTAATGCAATAAATCTACGTTTTATATCAAGCATCTGTCAAAGACATTATGTAACTTTTCCTGCACATCAACCTAAGTAACCTTTGAAGTACTATTGGACTATAAATGCCACTTATCAGTAATAATATTTTGATTGACATTGACATCATATATTGAATAAATGTGCAAAATCAAAATTGACCGATTTATGTCACTTAAACTATAGGCTGAAGAAATTTACGCGCTTGGTGTTATCATTGTAAATCGCTCAATACCAATCGCAAACGAAGGATGCATGCCAAAATATTTTTTTGGTATATTTCTGTATCTATGCTTTTCGTATGTTATTTCAAGTGTGGTATGCTTTACATACTAAAGCCATACCAGCACAATGTTAAAGCAAAGCATCAATGATGTCTAGATTATGTTGATGGGATGCCTTTTGTCAATAAAGATCACACATCACACTTGTGTTGCATGGTACTTACTACTGTCTTGCAAGTAGTGAGATAATGATATTCAAGATTCAAACTTACAATACTGAATTCGATTTTAATGCATGTAAGTCTCTCAAGCATTTCATGAATAATCAATATATCAAATAATCAAATTTCAAATGTAATTTTGAAATTAAGCATATTATCAATCCGAAGTAAAAATACATTGTAATTCATGAGCACAAAAATAGCTATGTTTCAGATATATTAGTGAACATGGCTGCACGAAAGATATCGTTTTAGTGAATTGATGTTAATCAACATGGTTCATAAAGTAGAGCTAACCAAACGTCCTGTTAATGTTACTAGTCAAGTAGCAACGACGACATACTCGTGGAGCATACAATTCGCAAAAAAATCTAATCTAGCTAAATACCACACTATCACAAAGAAATATTCACGACTGGTATTGCTGAAAAAAGTTATTTGACAGTAGTATGTAATATATATATATATATATATATATATATATTTATATATATATATATATATATATATATATATATATATATATATTTGCTATCTGACTTAAAGCTGTACATACGAAAGACGTACGAATCAGGACGAATTTGTATCGGGCCTAGCATGTACATATCAATCACATCCGGCAGTAAGCGAGCTTTTGTATGAAAAATATCTCTCTGTAAACATACGAGAATCTCGTATCAAATACTAGTTTCAAATTGTATATGTATTTGGTGCATGTTTGTATGTAATTTCGGCATCCAGCGATTTACAGTTTAAATGGACCTTATTGTTGCCTATTAATTCTAAGCTTAATTACTTGGGAATGAGAGTTAATAATCTTCGCTGGCATCCTCCAAAATTCCGAGGCGACCAACGTAGGATGCAACTTGTTGAATCAGTACTCCTTAGTTGTGGTCACATCCTCAAATTAAAGCTGGATTTCCCACTGGAGTTCTACGTTGCAAATCCCTCGCTACCAATCACATACGAAGAACGCATGCCAAAATATATTTTTGGTATATTTTTGTATCTATTTGCATGCTTTTCGTATGTTATTTCCAGTGTGTTATGATTTACATACTAAAGCCATACCAGCACAATATTAAAGGAAAGCATCAATGATGTCTATATTTCTGTCATTGTTAGTTTGGATTTCTCTTCATAAAACAAGGACACCTAATATTACGTCTAAATTAAAGTGTAGCTATCGATCTTTCCATCCATCTAAAGAGATATCTTTGCATCTAAGAATCAAATCTGTGACACTGTGATGATATCAACAATTCTTCATCCGATTGTCATCTGAATTCTCCATGATCGATTTCAATTTATTCTCATTTCAAGTTTAGCTTTGTTGATGCCATGTGGTTGATGATTTCAGTTGTGTTCAGACTGTGGTGGAATCCTCATTGCACTGGCCGAGGCAAAACACGAATGTTTACCTTTGAAATTGTCACAAAATGCATTGACCTTGGCAATTTTCAATGCTTTGTCAGGATTTGCATGGTAATTTTTAGGGGTTGCATTGGAGTGATTCATGGTGCCTTTCAAATTTCGACTTTGCTTTCTAGTAATTTTCATTATTTATTTTCATGACGATTACAGTCTTACATCCAATGACTTTGAAAAGTTTAAAGTTTTCCATGTTATAAATTCGTGAACATTTTTGAATCACTTTTCCCTGCTACTTCTAAAATCGAGTTGCGTTTTGTTATGATGCACATGACAATTTACGAAGCATACAACACGAACTATTTGAGGTCCTTTTTGCAGGTTGTAGACCGACTTACGTCATAAATGTGACAGTCTCAAATATTTGAAATATGCCTTGATTGATTGAGTTATTCATCATTGTTATTCTTACTTTTATTAGATGACAACAACTTATTTTGGCTCTACTCCATAACAATTCACAAGTTTTTACTTGACAATGGTACGGAGTATAGCCGAAATTAATTGTTATCATTTAATGAAGACAAGACGATCAAATACTTGAAATTTTCCAACAATAATAAATGTCTCAAAAATGATGTTTCCATTAGGCGCACGCATCTGTAATATACAAATAGGCATTCCAAAATGAAAAAAAGGTGACAACGGGAAATTGTGTAATATCTTAATGAGTGTTTTCTCAACAACAGCCTAATGAGATCTACCGCAACGTTCTGATAACTTGATTGTTCTAAAACATCATTCAAATAACTGATGCTAAAATATTCATAGAAACTTGATTTTCAGAGATGCTAGCAATAATGAGAAACAGACGGTATATTTCTGACCATCCGAAACATCCGAAAATCTCTACACCATGAAAAAGATGTCGGGGAGGTTCACACTGTCAACCAGTTTCCATCTAAAAATTCTCTTGTTTCAATGTTGAAACTCTGTACCACGTTCAATGGTATTTCGGAAGACTACTGTTCAAAACGAACCACTTAATAAAGTGACATGCATATCAAAATAGCCTATGAAATATCAGGATTCTCTTGGCATAATATTCATAAAAATAAAATACGACTTGAATGCGAATTTTGCAATCTAAAAAATGCTGTTTCAAATCATGTTGATTTTGATTATGTTGATTTATAAGTAGTGAGATAACAACATTCGAGAGTATAACTTACAATACTGAATTCGATTTTAACACACGCAAGTCTAAGGTATTACATAAATAATCAATAAGTATTAAACCATCAACAAGTATGTATTATGTAATTATTTTTAACATAAATTTCACAATAAATTTCATCTAGTGTAATACCACACTATGAAAAATAAATAGTTGCGAATGTTATCACTGAAAAAAAGTTATTTGACAGTAGTAATTTATGCACATAATTTTTTACCAGATAAAGGCTCTACATACGAAAGACATATGAATAAGGACGAATTTGCATCGGGTCTCGCATATAAAGCATTTCGCCTCGTATGTTTTCACCATACCATACTCGCATTTCATCGTAAAATTGCCAATCGCAAATAGAATAGCTCATATCGCTACATGACAATCACATACGAAAGTAATTGAGCCTTCGTATGAAAGACATACCAGATCTCTGAAAACGCACAAGAATCTCGTATCAAATGTTAGTTTCAAATTGTATGTGAATTTGTTAATTGTTTGTATGTAATTTTCGCATCAAGCGATTTACAGAGTAGTTGTGATAGTAATACCGATCGAAACGGTCGTGGCTGAAAAACAGACAAGTACAATAATAAGCGTTTATTCAATTAACAAGAAATACAAAATCCTCCAAAAAAGAAACATGTAGCATAATCTGACAACAAAAGATAATACATAATCAAATTAGAGCGACAAAATATGTAACTAATGGCGCGGATGTTGAAAATGGCAAAATAATTCGGCTGCTTCTAAATACGGGCAATAAATCAAGCAACACATGATTAGAATTACTTAAAATTTTGAAATGCAAGTGCAGCTCAAAAGTTTCACAACTTTATTGTAGATTTAACATGCAATTGGTACACAACTCTTTTAGAGAACCGAGTCAAAGATTTTTTTAAACCAATGCCTTGCTTTAAAAAAATTATACAGAAGCAGAATCGAAGCAAGATCGAATAATTGCGTTAAACACATGTATTAATGCATCGTGTCATAAAAAGCCTTTCAGACATGGTACTACAGACGTTTTGATAGTCTACCAATAAAGAAATCAAAACATTTGACCATGGCAAGCTGTCATTATAAACAACGCCCAAAATGCTGAAATAACAAGACTCTTCAAAGACTGGTATTTAAGGACTTGGCTGAGCAGTTGCGAAAACATTAAAAACTTTTGTCTTATTACAACTAATGATCACTTAATAACCGGAACAAGACCTACAAAAATTTGATATTTCATCGTTTACTGAACATAAGCCATCAAAGAAACATTTATAAGCTGATGCGACCAGTGTTACATCGTCGGCGTGCTTGATAGCAGCGGTATCGGGGCGACAGGAATGATAAATTACGAATAAATGAGACCCAAAATAGATCCTTGGGGAACACCACTAGTAGTGTTCGTGAAGGAACTGCGAGTCAAGCTTCACCCGTTGCTTTCTACCCGACAAACAGCTTCTGTAGAAAACAGAATCTGTCGTTGCAAATGTCAACGCCTGAGCGCGAAATTTCAAGAGGATCACAAATGCCATTATTCACACTCACAGGTAAGAAATATACATTGAATTTTTTCTTGGTCTCTTCCGCTGAGTCATATTCACTAAAAACATTGAAGTTATTTGGTTGTTGGCATTCATGTCACGCTCACCACGGACTTCATTCACGATAGACCAAACGCTTTTGCAGGAACGACGCATTTTGTTACATCACAATAATTTTGCTTTGTCTGTATACATGTAATATCGCAATAAGGATGGTAAAAAGCTGATCCACATTCGTTCACACTAGAATGTGAATAAACACTTGACCAATCAATGTCAGATTATCTTGTACATGTAACATGAGTATGAGACTTTCGAAGATGACAAGCCTTCAAAATAACTAGATGATATAACAATCTTTTAAGAAAGCAGTGGTGCACAAAGGGGGAGTAACCTCTACATTAAAAGTGTCAACACAACAATTTTCACAGAAAAAGTTATCTGTCACAGCATTCAAGAGCATAGAAATATAAAAGACGTTGGTCAAATCACAATTATGCGTCAGATAAGAGGAATCATGACCGTCATCAAATCACCGCTGATGAAAAGTTTTGTTTCAGGACTTGTTCTATTCACAGACCCAGCATTTTGATATAGCTGCATACATTGTCATAAGAGAAAAGAAAAATAAGTTTTCAGAAAATATTTTTGGATATGAGAGCCTTCTAAAACGCTCATGCTTTATGATTTTTTATTGGTTACGAATAGTGACTTGCATTATGAGGTCACATTTCACACTCAGAACACATCAAATAAAAACGTCAGTGGGTAATTAAATTAAATTACCCGTTGCGGTAGCATGGGGTCAATAGAGTTTGATACTCATTCAATCTAAGATCAACGCATGGCTTAATGCACATACACACTATAGCTCAATATAGATGAAATTACAATTAAACTCAGTTATATACTTGTGTAGCATCATAACACCATGAGAAAAACTTCATTTAAACGCAAAGTGAGAACAGCTGTACATGCAACACAATCAGATGAATAAGTAAAGCGTTTATAGATATTTAGAAGTCAATCATGAAATTCCATCTCATTCCACACAGAAGTGAACTGCGTGTAAAGGAAAATGGTTGTAGTTACACAATACACAAAACACACAAAAAGACATACATGTACTTCTACATTTATCTTGTTGGCCAATACACTCATACGTGGAAACAATGAATTCAAGCGTCACGATGTCGAACAAAATGAAACTTGAGCCTTCCAGACATGGAATATCTCTTTGGAACAAGATGCAATAAGGGATGGTCAGATCGAAATCACTTTTTGAAAAACTTCAGTGACATTCTTCATGCGTTCAAACAATATCACAAATACATGATGCAGAGCAAATTATTCTACGAGTATGTGCGTGTTTTCTAAGAATCAGTAAATTTGAAATGACAACACGTGATAATTCGCGAAGTGCCATCCCGATTTACACGTGACAATAGACATGATAAATCCACAAAAAATGTCAATTAATTGCTTGTTGGCGACATATGGTTTCAAAGATCTCAGAGCATGAAGACAACGGAAGCCGCGTGAAATGTCGCCGTGAAGATGTTCATCTCAAGTCAGATTACTGTTGTCTATGACGATAGGAACATCAACCGAATTGATAAGCACAGTCTATGGGTAAGAGACAGGAATAACTTCCTTTTCACGAAGTATTCCCATTTGAGAAGTTTTGGGCTGCTCAAGATAATTTTATTGTAATCAGACGATTCTTGAATCAGCAACAATTTCCTTGGGTTGGGATCATCATTCGTGCAAGATTCAATGTGCGCAACATCAGCTGCATATTTGATAAAGGTTGCCGTCTGTGATTCAATTTGAAATGTTCCGAGAAACATGGCAGACAAATATGGGCCCATCACAGATCCTTGAGGAACACCAGATGAACTATCATTTCCCGTTGAAGACCGGTGGGTGTCCAGTGGACCTCAGAGCCATATATTTCTATTTAACATTTTTTACGGAGGATGACCGCTCATGCTCATGCAGAATCATCATTTTTGATAGTGATTCTGCATGTAATATTTCATTTCAATTGAATCAGTAAAATTATGATAGACAAGTCCAGGGCATCGAGAAGGTTCGAAGAGGGACTAAAAGTTCCCATCAAAAAACAACGTCCCGTGATGGAATATGGTATAAAGTTCCAAAGAAAGTTCATGAAACGAAATACGATTAATACGAAGTACCATTAACGAAATGCACCTGCTAATTTAAGCAAAACTCAGTGAAGCGCACGGTCGGAGAAGCACGTGTACCATGCAGCCAGCTATATAACTGCAACCAAGAACCGGCATGTAGTCATGTAAGCGCAGCATAAGTCCAAATGAAATGTATCAGCAAGTCTCAGTTTAGTCTACACATGACACACGTGTTCATTTATCACCAAGGAAAGCAAATCTCAGTTAAGCGCACGGTCGGAGAAGAACGCGTCCCATGTGGCAAGCTATATAACTATAAACAATGTAGTCATGTAAGCACAGCATAAAGCAAGTATCAATTAAAGTGAAGGACATCAAGATGGTGGATGCGAACGATCATCAATTAGAGAGTGACGTGTGATTCAAATTCTCCTCCGGTTGTCGAGCTATATAGATGACAAATCCTGTCTTTGCTGTAAGTAAATGATCTGCAGCTTTGTCCTTGTGAGTTGCATTCCCTTGCACATTCAAGAATAGTCGACAATTTGACTTCCTTGAATGCGGTTTCCGGTATCGTGGACTTTATGCGAAGGTCTGAAAGGTAATATAAACAACATTCAATTTCGTAGTGCAAGAATATGACGCTTACAGGTATTTAGTTCTTCTTCATGTCATCTCCTCAGAGTTCTATCGATTCGTACAGGACCAGAAATTTTTTTCTCGATTTTCTGTGTTCCCACTGCTTTAAAATGTGCCACTTAGTGAGGAAAAGATGTGGCAAAATTTTCAGAAGAATTGGTAAACGTTAAGTGGTACCTCAAGGTCATCAGTTTTTATGTTTAAAAAATGAGTAGTATGAAGTGCTATTTTGGTGTTATATTTCATTGCTAAAACCAATAAAGAACTAATACCAAACAATCTCCCGTTTCACTGTCAGTCTATGCTCAGATCATACAGTAGGTATTCCGTCTTCGTTTGGATTGGCTTGGTTTCCCATTGCGGCTCCACCACCTGCAGGAGGTACTGACGTTGCTGCTCATCCCGGGTGACATACACCAATAATTTTAGATGGGGAAGGAACCAGTAAAACTTAACCATCACTAACCTTCTCCGCGAAGTCCTCGATAAGCTTTACAGAGCGCTCAGCAGGATCGTTCACACACACTTTCCGCCATTCGCTGAAACTCGCGGTGCTGAGGCCAGTATGACCCAAGTTTACACAGCCATTCCACGCTGAAACTCAGAAATTGGAATGGGTCGAACTCCTGCCACTCACAAAGTCAACCAGGATGGTCTTCTTCGTGATGACTGTCGGGAAAATGGGTTTCCCCTTCCGCAAGTTGGGCGGATGCAGCAGGATCTTGGTCGCAGCATCCTCTTTGTCCCCGATGTTGGAGGAGTCGGAGAACAGCCCGAACACAGTCAACTCCGGAGTGAGGTACCACAAGTGCCTGCCGAGTACATCTCCGACTGCACCTCCAACAGCCGCATCCACAATGCAGCATCTGGCGAGATTTTTCTGCAGCACGAGATCCACAACCGGTGATTCAAGTGTCATCGGAGATCGGAGTCAGTTCACTATGTAGAGCATAGCCACAAACTGCATGAAGCGGTGGAGTTTTGCTACGAATTCCGTTGGGTAATCAAGCTATCTGCTGAAGAGAAGCATTTTTCCGTAATACAGGATATTCATCATCCAGCGAGCATGAATGAAGTCACCAGGTTTCCTGAACTTCATTTCCATCCTTGCCTCCAAGAAGCGCATATATGCGATTTCCGCCGCTTCCGTTCAGTCTTCGCGAGGTCAGCAATTGTTGCTGGTCAGCAATTCCCTCAGCTGCTCCAGCACAGACGTTCGCCGGATAGCCATCCAACCATCACGTATCTCCATATTTGATCAGCTTGTCTTTTTGAGGGTCGAGCAGATGTCTTTGAAATCTTCGAAGTCTTTGTTGGAGGGTCCAATAGTTTTCGTGAACACTTGTGCCAGCCCGACGTAGCAAAGCTCCAGGACTTGGTGACGGCAACCCAGCCACATCAGCTTCCTATTGAGCATCCGCTCCAAGATCACACCGCTCCTGACAGGTTTCCCAATGTTGCTGGCGGCTGTGTCAAAGGAGATGGCAATGAGACCATCTTCCAGCTGCAAGTCCTGTACCGCCTGATGCATGACAGCTGCCTGGTTTTCACCACTCGATGAGTCCACTGTGAGAATTGACAGCTTCGCCCTTCTTCCTCGCTCAAAAACAGCTCCAAACTTGTCTTGAAGAAGCTCAAAATCTTCTACAATCTTCCCATCCCACTGCACCACCAAGTTCTCCTTCTTCTCCTCAACATAGCTTTCCTTCAGTGTCTTCGCCACCTTCTCTCTCATCTCCTTTCTCGACCTTGCTCCACTCGATGGAGATAACACAAAATCATCTGCCGTGGCAGTCGATGTCTTGCAACTGCAAATGCAACTGTGGCAAGCAGCTGCCTTTTTGAAAGTCCGTGGCTGTCAGCGCTTATGCGGACTTCTTCTGCGGTCAAGATCTTCTCCCGTCAGTTTCATTGTCACCTAATCCTCCCCTTCATCAGTCTCTGACTCCTCCTTTTCTTTTTCTTTGGCCTCTTCTTCAGTGATGACATCTTCGTTAGTCTCACTATCCTCATCTGTACCGTCCACCAGCTGCACCAGACCACTCTATCCGCTGTATCTCCTTCTTCCTCTTCTCCTCCTCTGCTTCCTCTCTCTCAATTTCCATTTTCTTTTCGACACCAATACTTTGCCCACCTCACCCAACTTCAAGTACCTCACGCTCCTCTGATGTTCAAGGAATTCACGATATTCTTCTATCCAGACCATCATCGATCTTGACTAAGCGAAGATGTGTAGATGGCTGCCAGTCGACCTTATGCGGTCGTCTACTCATACAAAAGACAACCACGTCTTCTGATTGGCTACAGCTTTAAAGTTCAAAACAAAGAACATAAAACTGAAACTTGAAATTGATGTAGCCCAAGAGTATCAAAGTGTGATTGCCCCTCACGCGCCACCATTTACAATTGGATTCACGAGCTGAATGCACCTTACTCTAATAAATAGATAATATAATAAATTAATTAACTAAATATAATAATATAATAAATAAAATACTCTAAATTGCCGAGGGTTAACCTTTCAATACTTATAAAAGTACATGTAGGCTTATTTGAATTACTTTTATCCTAACAGCGGCACATTTTAGGTCCTCAACCTTACATTCCACTCGAGGAAATGAGTAAAAAAGAAAGAATTTCTTAATATTTGACCTTTTGATGACCTTGAAGTACCCCTAATTGACCTCGGATCGAAAAGTACTAAGGGAGTCTTTTGATTTTCTCCTGAAAAGGAACATTTTGCTGGGGTGGGAAGAAAGACTGTAGGCACTTCATTTATTAGTGTGGCAGCTTGGACCAGCCGGCACTCCTGTACTTTACTGGTCCCTATATGGGAATGCGAGAAACGACCTCCTGTACTTTACTGGTCCCTAAATATCACCTCCTTTACTTTACTGGTCCCAAATTTAGCACGAACGCTGACGTGTTGCTATGTGTCAAATCGTGCGAATGAACTATGGCTGGTGATCTTTGAACTCCCACGGATTGTTTTAAGGGATTGGCTATCTCTGTATTTAGTGTGTTGAGAAGGAATTTGACGTGAATCTTGACGTCGAACAACATGAGAATAAGCGACCTCACGAAATACTGCGCCTCCTTTGCTGCGCACATTCCTGGAATAAGGAATTTTACGACGATCTTCTTAATGTTTTTGAAGAAAAAATGCTTTCAATTGGATAAATATTTGTTTTTAATTTGGGACCAGTAAAGTACAGGAGGTGATATTTTGGTACCAGTAAAGTACAGGAGTGCCGACCAGCCTAGTACACGTACATGTAATTAGCGGAAGATAAACGTACTGAATAATCATTTACTAAACCGATTGACTTGGCGGAATATCCGGTGCCATTTCTCATTATGGACAGGTTCGGATACATCTCTGTTATAGATCAACTTACATAATATTGGTTCGAAGGTTGGATGTAATCCCAAAACTTCAATGTCGCAAATTTCCATTACACTTCTGGATTGAGGTCTTGAAAGAATGATATACCTTCCGAATACCGGCTCTCTCCAGTACAGCTGAAATAGACACAAGAGATGGATGGCGAATCCATGTGTACAATCAAAATAGGATTATATTCCCTGTTTTGAAACGGAAAGTCAAAGAAACATAAGCAATAGTAGATTCCTCAATGCAATCATTTTGAACTGCACACTGTAAACCGTATGCTACCAAACCGATGAAATGCCGGCTACCAAATGCTCCATTTTTTCATTTGGTAGCGTAGCTGCTGTCCGGTAGCTTGTATGGTGCCTAACTGATGCTTCTCTTTCTTCTAGTTGTAAGTAGAGCAAATCGTTTTCATAATATTGCATCATGATTTCATGACCAAATTTCTACTAAGAAGGGTTGAAATCAATGCTATTGATAATTGTTTATCCGATTACCATTTGAACTCTCCATGATCGATTTCAATTTAATCTTATTTATTAAAAAGAACAATATTGTGAATGCCGTCATTGTAGAAACGACATTTTCAAATGATTCATTAACCCTCAGAGACCTGAGCTTTTTCACAACCTCTGAGACCTGAGGGGGGTCCAGTGCACCCCTTTAACATATTCTTAGTTTACCTGCTTAAATCGATATCAAAACATTAGGAAAGTTGATTTTAAGTAAAACAATGATGTTTGCGTGTAGCAGGTTGGTATAACGAATCCCTTGAGTGACTTTCAGCCTTCTCAGTAAACACGTGCAAAAATATGGTGTTTTTGTAAGTCAACCACATTTAGTACAACATCATTTGTACTAGGAGGCGGCTTTACGATATTTTGTGTCACCATAAAGCCTCAGATAGTTGATTTTGATGAAATTGATTTAGTTCATGCAGCTAATCCTTTCCATTTGTACATTCCTTCAAATTTATCCAAAGCTACAGAAATAGACCTAAAATGAGTCAAAATTGCTGTACTTCTAAAACCAAAAACAGCTGTGGAGATCTCAAACTTATCATTACTGCTGTGAAAAGTTTGTCATCAATCAGTTTTTGGTGCTCAACTATGAATATAATGATAGCTTTCATTTCGGACATCGATTTATGTCGAGTTGTTCATATAGGCCAACCAGTCACGCGAGATCATGTGCGAAAGCAAAATATTCACATTTTGCGATCTTCCAACACATTGCACATCTACGAGCATGATGCAAACAATGAATAAATGACTTTCACTCTTTATACACCATCGTGGACATGTTCGAAATCATTTTTCATCTAATTACAAAAATTTTGTGATGGAATTTCTACACCAGTGGACCGACCCCCTTGGCCTATCTGGCATACTTCTACTGATTCAATTGAAATGAAATAACACATGCAAATTCACTGTCAGAAATGATGATTTTGTATTGGCTTGAGTGGTTGATATATCGTCAGCGTAAAAAATGAAATAGAAAAATGTGGCTCCGGGGTCCACTAGATGCCCCCTCAGGTCTCTGAGGGTTAATACGTCAGCTAACTTTTGTGCATGGACAAATTCTAGAGGATCATTGATTTCAGTGTAAATGTAATGTAACCAGCACAATATCTATAATCAAATTGTGCCATGTCTTTCTCCGTGACCAAGATGGATTTCAAAAATCAATACAGAATACTGATGGCAGACAGCAATAGCGAATTCCGATGAAAATAATTCTTGCAGAACTTTACATGATGAATAAGTGAATTTTACCAAACAGTTGCATTACTTACATTATTTGAAGCATATTCGGGGAATATTTTGAGTTTCTCGTTGAAATTGCTTTCATTGATGTATGCAATCCTTTTGTACTTGGCAGAAAGCAGTTCAGCCTGACTATTTGAAGTGAAAGGTTCAATTCCAAGCCAAACGCTGATTTCATGCAAATCTTGAGGTTCTCCTGCAATGAAAAATTGGTGAATGAAATTCGTTGAAGACTTCTAAGAATTAAGAAGCTTTCCCCGAGACGTCATGCTTCGTCTTCAACAAATAATCAATTGGCACGTAAACTGTAAATTCTTTGCAAAATATCTCTGACTTTGAATCACTGAATTCAAATTCTGACATTTCTTTCCAGCATCAATATGTCACGCTTTCTTGTGTGATGACGTAACGAGATGTGGATCTGTGGTTGAACTTGGTTGTAAAGATTATGTCAAGAGAGCCAATTTGCTCTTGGATCAGTTTTCCCTCCTCCTCATGCACGTATTCACGTCAACAATACAGAACATTCGCTAAATAACGCAATGCTCTTGTCCAATAACTTAACTTTAAGTCTCGTCGAAACATAAATACATAATCATCAAATATCTGCAGCTGAGTGCATGGAGCACGCTTTACATTGCTTGAAATTGTTGATAATAAACCAGGACTCACCAGCAGCGTTCCAAATGGTAACAAACTTGATGCGATAAGTTGCTTGAAAGTCAATTGTAATAGCCAGAACTTTGTCATTGGTTGGATGATCTACTTGAGACTTCACACATTTACTGCTTGCAATCATTCCATCATTGATGTTCTCGGCTGTCCCCAAGACGAGATCGGACACCGTAGCTGGCTTGTCTCGTGACAAATCATTCGGATGAGCAGCTGGTGGAGTCATCAGTGGCAGTGAGGTTGTCGTTGTCGTTGTTGTTGTTGTTGCTGTTGTCGGAGCGATGGTTGTATTTCCCTCTGAAATGAAATATCTCTCATACAGTTCTGTGAAATGTGAGACTGCATTGATGTCAGTACTGTTGAAAACACTTTCAGGTGCTCTTTCAGGTCATAAAACATAATCTTTGCCTACAACATGCTCTTCAACATTCTGACAAATTTCAATTTGACCGGCCAAGTAGAGGATCTATTTCTATACATGTGAAGATGTGGAACTACATGTCTTGCTTCTTGTGCTGTTTTTCAAAACGTAGAAAAATATCGCTTGCTACGAAATTATTAATATCAATGCAAAAAACACTCGAATTCATCATTTTCCTTGCAAAAAACAATGGTTGCACTCAAATACAATCGATCAGACTATAGGATCGAATTGTAATTTTGCTTGCCATAAAATCAAATTATCAAACAAAATTACTTCACCATTTCAATTTTAATTTTATATTTCAGATTAAAACATTTACATGCATGTTTTTAATATCAACACTGTTAAAGGCCATTTGTGGTCAATTCTGTATTCCGTGAACTGAGCCCGAGTTAACTCGCATCGGTAGTACAGGCAGCTATCACTGACAGATAAATGTTTCCCTTCCACTGCTCATGAATGACGAGTTGATTCGGGCTGCTAGGATGTTACAATTTGCCGAGTTAACTTTTCTATTGCATCAAATGACTTAATTCCACACTTTCGATATTTCTACAATTTTCATAATTATTCTAAATCTGTATTCACAATCACCGGATTAATGTGACCTACTACACTGAAGATCCACATCTGTCTCGTGAATGACAGGATTACTTTTTGAGAACGAATGGAAGTCATTGAAATGTTCTCGAATGCATTCATGATCTATCTGCGCTAATATAAGATGATGTTCTATGTCCAAAGATATCCTTCAAAGTGAAGCTTGGGAGAATCTATGAATAGAATGAATGCAACATGTGATGCAAACTTGACTGCAAATTTGAATAGCCTAGATAATTCACACAAGCCTTTCACACTGTCTTTACCCCTTTCTCTCCAAGTTGATTGTGTTCTCTACAAGTTTTTTTTCAAAATTTTAATCAGTCACTTTTCTTAAAGTCCTTATTTTATCTACAATAGTCGACAGCATTTCATGAAAATCACACTAGAATCTATTTAGAACATATTCTACTCTGTCTGGTGGTATTGTCGATTCTGCATTTCGAACGGCTCTTGTTACTATTAACGGAGTTTTAAAATTCAAACATTTTTTTAAAATTTGACAATTGTAAATGTCAAAAAAATATTTGTATGAATCAAATCAGTAAGATCTATAGCTCAATGTATCAATGATTATCCCGAGAAAAAAAAACTTATCAACTTTATCAAATATTTGGTATTTACTTGGAAAATTTATAAGATTTGAATAGTTTAACAAACGTTTTGGAAATTTAACAAATTTAGGAAATGTGTAACAATTGCCTAACAAATATTTGCTACATTTTGTATGTAAGTCGATATTAACGAATTTTTCGAAATTTAGAAAACTTTTATCAAATGCCTAGGTAATATTTGTTTGGTTATCCAAACAAATGATTTTTTTGCATTTACTAAGTTTGATGAAAGAAAAATCTTGCAATAGGCAGGATCCGCTGATGAGTAACTGTCGTAAAAGGCGGTTTTAATTGCATGGTGATTTCAATGTGCGGTAACTTCACCCGTACAATTTTTTGAACTCATGCATATCACAAGGATGATCATCAGCTCTCATAAACTCTGATTACAATCATCTCTCAATAAAATAGAAATGCAATGTCACAGGAAATACCCAATAATAAAGTCTGTACTATATCACAGTTTTGCGTCGTTGATAACTGGCTGATTTTTTTTGCCATCAAACTTAATTAAATGATTGAATAATGGAATAATTGTCAGGAAACTGTTGATATTTTTCTATGATGGCACCAACAATTTCTTTCAAATCTTAAAGAGAGTGCATTATGTCATTTCCATGGATATCGACATATGAAACATGTGGGCCTGAAATGTGCATGTCTACTATTATTTCGAGTATTTTATATATGCCTATTTATATTTCATGAAATGGTGTGTATAAAATAAATATTCAGGTGACTTCATCACTACTCTCTCTCTCTCTCTTTCTCACTCACTCACTCGTTCCCCTTTTCTTCTTCTTCTACTCATTTTTCATCATCTTTCACATTCACTACATGTACACTGTAGCTACAATAGCAACAACATCAGTCATATATTTTCATTATTAAGGGAGCCTAAGCAGTTCTATCGGCACACATTTTGCTTCTCAAATTAAAGCATTTATTGAAGTTTCTAAGTTCCATACCGTGCCCATCAGCAAGTCGACTTTGATCAGTTTGCTCGTGTGTTCACTAAATTTCTTAGCTAGTGATATTAAATCAGTATGCAACTGAACCAAACAATTACATGAGCATCTCGCTCAGTCTGCGTAATCATATCTCGCTTCTATAACTTTCCGTCACTATATTAAGGAAATTCGCCACGCGCACGCAGCTGAGGAAGTTCGTTCACATTGTTGGCAGCCTGGTCGTGGCCGCATTCGGGAGCCATGAGTGGTCGATAATATTCTCTAGCTGCGCTGTGACTCAGCGTCCCTGCTTAATAATTATTATCCGCCCATCACGTGGAACAGAAAGCTGCGCAAGGCGCAGTAGCTTGTGCACTCTTCGCTCTCGTGGAACGCGTGTTTACGTTAACTGCTTAATATTACAAAAGTCAGCGCATCAAGAGGATATTTCTACTTACACACCTTTATTTATTCATCGTCGGTTTGTGATCGTCTACGTTTTTTCATCATCTTGCTTAGCTATCATGCACAAAATGGAGCACAACTCGAAAATGAACACTCGCATGTAGTCAGTGAGTTCTTCCAGTCAATGAAGCCATCAAGTTCCTTTGATTTTTGCATCAGAATTAAAAATGCACCTCTTGGATCAAACTACAGAAAAATGGTAAGCTTCTAAATGTTTCTGAATTTATTTTGTCAACTTAGTTTCAGCATTTAACTGCAAGTCTAGGTACATGTATTTGGAAATCCCGAAAACAAAATCAAAGGAGAGATTTGGTCATGGATTTGGGTTTATTGACCATGAACACGTAGAGACATTTCTATTATTGACTACTGCTATATCTGCTCTTAATTTTACAAATACTAAAGAGCTACTAGCGTCATACTTAATTTACTGATAACAAAATATCTCAATTCCTCTTAGTTCCTCATAGCAGACATATCACATTTTAGGAGTCCTACCAATACTTTGAATTCATTTGTGTAATCGAAAACCCAGGTAAAGCGATGTGTTTCTTGATAGCTATAATATTTATTTATATATAAATATTATAGCTATCAAGAAACACATCGTTTTACTTGGGTTTTCCATCACACAAATGATGTCACATGCCCAAGGCTTATTCACTTTGAATTTAATATGAGAATGTGCATGTATATCAGTTTTCACGACGACGTTTCTCGTTGAAAAATCGATCAAAAGTTGATTGTGTCGTCAAAAGAATCATAATCAAATTAGAATATGTTGAAATGGTAATATATTGTTTTCAAATTCGTAATTTCTGATTGCTTACATTGAAAATAGCACAAACATCTGGTTATGTTGAGACAAAATATTTGCATGCTAAAAACCTTAGAAACTATGAGCACGAAAGAACTTAATTAGCGCATTAAAACCATTTTAATTTAGCACTTCAATATTTAGATATGTAGTATACTTGTGCAATAGTATCAATATTTGGATGACAAATAATTGAAAAAATTTTTGAAACAGTCAAAAATGCTATAAGTCATAAAGTTCTATTTCAGGACTGCAAAAATTTTAGATGGAGAATGTTTTTATCAATGCGGACAAACTATTGAGCTATTGGATATCTGCTTAAGTTATGCAATTTAATCTATTTTCTGAAAGATGGATCCATCAAGGAAGCTTGTTTAAATGGGTCACTATTTCCATTTTATATATGTTGAATTGAAAACCTGTAGCTACCGCCTATGATATTCAATTAATTTTTTCAGAATTGCCACATTTTAGAAAATGGTATCAATTTGACATTTCGAGTAGTTTAAGAAAAATGATCAAGCACACAAAAGGCATAGATGCTACACGACGGACTGCACGTTGTTGGCTACATGCACACTGTAATAAAGATCAGTCATCCGTTGCAGTCCAACAATAGGTTTAGTTTTGCAAAATCAATATTTTTTCATGCTTTACGATAAATATAAAACAATCAAAGTACAAACTCATTGCTACTCTTTTATTCAATTTGTGTTTACTTATTACAAATTATGCTTCGCACTTTTCAATATCATCGTAGGCCTAGCAGTTATGGTCACATGTTAGTTGTAGGCCCACCATGAATTACCTGCAGAGATGCTGTCATATAAGCGGTAGACAAGATGACATTACGTGTGTATGTGTTTGCAGATTGTGATTTTAAACAAATTGTTTAAAATAAAATAAAATATCAAAATAAAATTACATGTGCGGTATTAAATACTATAATAAAAATTCAAGCATTCCTGAATATCTTCATCGCATGAACGGTTGACAAGCAGTCGGTAATAGGCTACATCTCGGTAAGGCTCTGTTTTAATTTGCAGATTGCATTTTTTGTAAAAACAGTTACCGGTACTTGAATATCAAAATAAAATTATTGATAAATACTAAGAGTATTGATTAAAAAAAATAATTGATAAATTGTTAATGATCACAATTCAACCACTCTTGAATATCTTCATTTGCTATCAAAATTCCTAAGAATATCGCTTCCCACATTGTCAGAGATGAAATAATCCAAAAGCAGTTTTCTTAATAGTCTTTACTGTAACACCTAAAATTACTATAAATGATTTATCTTCTGAACTTTGAGTAGGCCTACCCATAGAGTGTTAATTGAGATTCGTTAAGTTTGATAATTCTGCTCTGCGCATCAGCACAAGATTGTCTTCTTTTTTACAGGTGTTGATTGCTGAGGCTGTGTATCTGTCCATCGATGACTCAATACCTAACCTACATTCGGCTGCTTTTCCGTCTTGTCTTGTGAGCTGATTAACCCCGAAAACTACTGGAATTATTCTTTATCCATAAATCTCTCATACTCGCAACGTCCCAGCGATCATCAGATTCGGACAACCGTGTTGTGGTCCAACCGCGAAGATGTTTTTTTCAGTGACCTTGTACCATCGCTTCAAACTTCATTTGGTAGTGACTGTTTCTCCGTTGAACTGTAAATTTTTCGTGATATCACCTCTATTCTTAAAAATGTAACTGATAACGGCGCGACGGTGTTTGACTCGAAATGACAGTGTTTCAGATGAAGTGAAATGCGTATTCGGGCTGTGGGCATGCTTTCCGGTTGGAAGGATTTTCAAATGAAGAATGATCAAATCCGATAGAGAAATTTCCTTCATGCTGATAAAAGTGATATTCATAAAAATTTTTTGTATCGGATCGTTCGATGTGTGCTACTATATAAAACTCTGTTCATTTTCCAAATACGTATGAAAAATTGTATTTTTGAAGGATATCCATTCCTTCTGCTGTTTACTTCGGGGAGCAGGGCTCAGTTTTTGTAATCTCTATGAATGTTATCGTACAAAGCATAATTTTAACAAGATAAGTAATTTTATTATAGTCATGCAGTGTTATATGCCGTACGGATTTTGAACGATTTTGAGCATGAATAATTCGAGCAGAGCGTTTTACTAGCTTTCTTTTTGCCGAATTATGATTGTTTTGTTTTTCTATTTGATAAATATAAAACATTTCATACAAGAAGATATTTTTCATGAATTCAAATTTGCAAATGTTTCGTAATCGCCTATGAAGTAGGATAAAATTTGCTTATTATTTGCTAAACATATTATAAAAGCTAGAAATAATTTGCTAAATGTTTTGTAAAAGTTTGGAAAATTTACAAAATATTTACTAAACATTTCGTAAAAGTTTAGGAAATGTACTAGGTTTGATAAATATTTCTTAAATATTTCTTAAATGCTTAGGACTTTAATGCCAAGTACTTGGTAAGTATTTGTTAAACTGACAACGGTAGTTTTACTCGGGATATCACTAGATCATTCAGAACAACATCGGTGAATACTAGAGAATTTCATGTAAGTCATTTATAGTTATTGAATTATAAAATGCATTTATGAGTGGCATGTGTAGAACATCCGTAATATTAGTCATCATAACGAGATAAAAAGTATCTAAGAATCACTTGGCACCAAATCACTCGACCAAATTTCCTGAATGGGCAAACTACAGAAGTTGCAAATCAGCTTAAAACTCAAAATTCTCATCGATAGAAGAAAAAATCTAAAAATGTACATAGAGGAGAAAAAATGTGGTCGTAATTTTTTTCATGTGGCGCCTGTGGCTAGAATATTGGCTATACAAAACAGCAGGTAGAACTCAGAGAAAGCCAACACAAAGTTAGAAAAAGGACCTGAAGGAGACTTTCAAGCAATTATTATTTCAGACATTATTCTTAATTGATTTTCATTTTCGCCGAAAACCATTAAACTGATGTGATTTGGTTATATTTCTGAAAAGTCATTTGAAGTGAAATTGTATTGCAATCAATTATTCGATCCACACAACCATTCGATCCGCTATAGTCGATCGAATAATCGAATAATACAAGTTGAATCTCTGAAGGAGGACCTGAGAACAATGAAATTATGTTGCGAATTTTATTATTGATTTCATTTTTAGGTACTGTTCGATACCTGAAATTCGGTAATTTTCAATCCTGATAGATGTTTTAATGTATCCACAGGACTTAAAATTACGCTTGCTTGAGGTTCGATCGGCATTTGTATTATTCCTAATTAATTGCAAAATGTCGTGAAAATTGTTGCTTATCTGAATACGTTTATAAATTGATGTCTATAGGCCTTTTTGTCAGAAGGCAATTGATGTCTGAAAGACGTTTTTGGCTGTAGACAATGCCCGATAATTCTAAATCCAAATTTATGGGATTTCCATAGAAAATGATCCCTCGAGGAGTACACGAATCGACATCCTCGTCTTCTAAATCAACATTTTGTTCCGCAATGCTTGATCCGAAATCGACCTTCTTTCCTCGTTTGATCTAAGGAGCTTTCTCAGTTCCCCATCCATTCTCCTTTAGCAAATCGTCCACAGCAGCATCGGGAACACTGAGGTTTTCGCCAACCACTTCTCTCGACTGTGGAAACCGCTTCGATTTAACGAGAAAAACACGGTGCCGAAAAAGAGGATTTAGAATATTTCGCCATGCACTTTTAATTGGACGAAATAACCCGACAGGTAATGGCAATCTATAACAAAATAAACAAATGAATATTTGACTGTATACCACCTGACTGAAAAAATAAATAACAAATGGAAACAATAGGAAAACTAATGTTGTTCACTTTTGCCAATTTAGCCGTTTTCGGGGTTAAAGTGCGAAACAAAGTTATCGCCTATCAACATCTTTATTCCATCTTTGTTTTCCACGAACGACGAGGAAATATTTCTGAATCATCCTCCTCGTGTTCTACAGTCGTAGCAGCATAGTGTCCCAGAAGGACCACCAATTGTCTAGGTGGTGGTTCTGGGCCTAGCTCTATTGTGATTGTGCGAGAATTTTAGACCTCAAAAGGAGACACTTGTGTACTTGTTGCTATTCATGAACTTATCATGCGTTAAAGTACACATCTTCAATGTTCATTTTCAGCAATAAAATACAGAATTTATCATTTTCATTTTCAACAAATTCACATTAACGTAGAAAACTATGGCGAAGTTATCCCATTTAACGGTACTATACAATGAAGTGAAACATCATGTGATAAGTAAAACTGGAGATTTCCAAGTGGAAATTTAATTGAAGTCCATAGACTACCCTAAACGTATTGATTTATAATTTCATGCGCATTCATTCGTTGTGAGTCTTATGTGACTGCCCTTTTTCTAAACAGCTCATTGTGAGCTTATTATTCGTCAATTTGCCCTTGTTTTCCGGAGCATTTCAAACGTCAAATTCCATCGAGAATGAGATGGTCTTTGCTCATGACGACCTGTATTGCGTATTACTCATAATGAACAGTCTGACTATTGAAATCTTCGTCTAAGTAGAGCATCTCTCTTGCAGATAGCACAATACATGCAGAGTAAGTACACTGTATATTGTGGGAAGAACCTTGTTGTTCTGTTCAAATTATTATTTTTTTTCTTTAGGTGATATATTTCGATCAATACTCATAGACTGTAAGCCGTTGACTGACAATTGACAGACATTTATCCTACAAAATCTATTTTCTCGGTCATTGTTAGTTCTTGTTAGATATTGTAACACCTACAATATCTGACAAAAAGTGACAAAATGAATAGCAATGAATTATACCTTAAATTTTATCAAAAATGTAGGTAATTAATTAAGTTAAATCAAAATAAATCATGGTTTTACCACACAATAATACAGATTGCCCAAAAGTCAAGCAATCACTAATCGAACAAATCAATCAATATTCAACAGTTCTAGTTTAGTTAATTTGCATACAAAGCATCTGTTTCGATGTCGGTGGAGAACCTACAAATTCGTCGGATATCGCAGGATATTGGAGGTGACAATCGTCGGTTGATTTTGTCAATAATTTTGTAGGATAATTGTCGGTCTACACTTTACAATGTAGGTTAGTGTCAGACAAGTGAATCATAGCTTAAGTAAATAAAAATTGAAACATGTAGACGAAGTAACATAGAATTGATTTTATTGACAAGCAAAGGCTAAGTCTATATATAGCTAAGAAAGAGATAACATAGAACAATAGAAATAGATTCACGGATATCTAGAGTACGGAGATAGGAATGCTGTGTCAACTTTCCTTTTCTGCTGATGAGAGTAGAGTTACATACATTGTCAGATCGCCATTTACTCTGTGGAGAACCGGTAAACAGCGTCAACCGATGAGCATCGGTAAATGAGGATATATATATATATATATATATATATATATATATATATATATATATATATATATATATATATATATATATATCAAAGAAATAGTGCCCATAGTCTTGAAAATCGAAAAGAATTGAAAGCAATCCGTGTTCAAGCGCACGACATGTTTCAGCTTTACAAAGCCATCCTCAGGTGAACAAAGATATGTACAGGATAAAATTCTCTTAAATATAAAATTCGTGGTTACATCGGATGGTATGATCACTTTTCAACGCTAAAATCAAGGTCATTCACAGCAGTCAAAGATGCAATGAATAATGAAATAAAATCAATTCTATTTACAGTTCTACAAATTTAGGCATAGATTCATAGAGCTTTCCCGTTCATTCATCAGGCTATTGTTCGATTTCTTTAATAGAATAGATTCCAGATGTCTAGGGTACCTCGTCTGAGAAACGACCTTGAAATTATCTTTGTGAGGAGGATGAACATGCAAGCTAATTTCAGAAGGCGTTGGGTAGCCTTTCAAGTGTTCATTCATCCTAGTAATGAAATGCCTGACCGAGCTGCCGATGTAGCACTTGTCACAGTGCTCACAAGAATACTTGTAGACAATGTTTGACTTGAGCTCGGCAGGCACTTTGTCTTTGTTAGCAAAGAACATACTGGTCTTGAGAGTCTGGAATACAGGTCGAATTTTCACACTAGGAGAAATAATTTTGTTGATATCTTTTATATGTTTTCTTAAAGTATTTTCTCCTTCAGCAATGAAGGGAAAGCTCCAATTAATTGTACGGGTGTCACTTCTATCATTCTCAGTGTGGTTGGGAGTCCGGTTTTCATGTCTCGCCTCAACTTCTTTCTGAATACGAATTATCTCATTATTCGTGAAACCATTTTTTTGAAAAACACCAGTGATAGTACTTACAGACTTGTGATAATTGCTGATATTAGAATTAATTTTCAAAGCGCGGCTGAAAAGTGATCTCATGGCAGCCAAGCGATATCGCTTTGGAGAGTATGCCGAATTTGGGGTATAAACACCCGTATTGGTTTCTTTGAAGTGCCAGGTAGTGTCGAAGGCTTCATCACTTTTCGAAACTACGGCATCCAAGAAAGTCAGACGACCATCGACTTCCTCTTCGTAGGTAAAGTCGATCTGAGGATGCAGTTCATTCAAAAAGGAATGAAAAGCAGAAATATCAGCATTCATCTCAAATATGCAAAAAATATCGTCCACATACCGTTTGTAAAACACTGGGCCAGAACCGACAAATTTTTTCAATTGTTTCTCAAGCATGTCCATGGTAAATGCAGCCATTGTTGGGGCGAGACATGAACCCATAGACATCCCATCCACTTGAACATACAATTCCTCATTGAAGGAGAAAAGGATGTTGGTAGATGCTAACTTCAGTAGCTCTCGCAAGGCCTGTTTTCCGATAGGGATTTCATCTTCCGAAATGGTGGACACAATATGCTCGATGGTATCATCGACAGGTATGCTGGTGAATAGACTTTTCACGTCAAAACTGACTATTTTACGACTTTTAGAAGCTTGACCTTTGATGAGATCAGTGAACTCGAAGGTGTCTTTCACCACAAACTCTTTTGGGAGAAGAGGCTTTAGAATTCTATCCAGCCATTTGGCTAGATTAGACGGATAAGCATCGATCATATTTAGAATAGGACGGTAAGGAGGATCATTCCGATCTTTATGAATTTTAGGGAGACCGTAGAGTCTTGCCGGTTGGGAACCGACTGGCTTAATGATTTTGAAAATCGTATCGGAAATCAGGCCTTTACTTTTCAGTTGAGTGAGTTTTCGCACAAATCTATCCTCTTCGAGAATGAATGGATATATATATAAATCCTTATGATACATGTAATTTCTTCAATTGAGTATCATACCTTGCTTTTCTTTCTGTAACCCAGCAGCAGATCGTGTTGATCCGGAAAATTAACATTTTTTATCAAACGAAATCTTTGCCAATTTTTCACTTTTAACTGTGAAGAATAATGACGTTCTACAACTATTTACATGGCTTATGAATATCATTGGAGTATATGCATGTATGGATGCTAACAGTGGCGTCTTCTCCGTACCTGCGAAGCCTTCGGCGCATCCTCAACAATTATCTTCCAGCAATTATAAAAATGAAAAGTGTCATCCATAGAGTAGGGATATATAGGTAGAGTGTCGACTCAAAAAGTATCTGTATACAGTGAAATTTTTATATGAAAAGTTATTACGTTTATTTACGTTTATTACGTTATTTGAAAAGAGATTACGTTCCCATGGTCCAAGAAATTATTTGAGCACTTTTGAAAAAAAGTCAAGTTTTCCCAATTTATACAATACCGAGATGACTCTCCGTTGTAAGTAGTATGAAACAAGGTGGATATCAAAAGGAATGAATGTTTCATAATAAGCATTCTAGCTAAGCGGAAATCAAGCTGATTATCAAGGAACTCTAATGAACGGCGTTATAATGGAGCTCTTCATGAAAAATTCGAGATCTTATTGTCTTGGCTGAAATTTCATATTTTTTATTCAATTTTCATCGTCATGAATTTATGATTCACCAAATTAATGCTTCACTTCTTGAATCTGAATAGTGATGTGGACCCATTTACATCTTTCAAAGTTAATTGAAATCATTGCCTTTGAATCTGTGATTTTGCCATGCCAGTGGCAGCTGTTGCCTGATCACGCTTAAGAAGATTCTCTTGAGGTTCAGCTGGAAAGCAATAACGCAGGTCATCGAGTTGCCAATTTAACAAACATCACCTCACCAAGGCTGCCAGACACGGACTATTTATGAAATAATATAATTTCCTTCTGCTTTATGCTATCATGATCAGTCAATTCCCTTGTAATTTCTTCAAAACTGCATAATTCATATTTTGAAACAATTCCGACTGTATCTCCTTTGAGTTCATTTAATAAAATCGAAAGTGTATACACATTGGGGATTTAATAAATGAGGAGTCACTACTCTAACTAACATACTTACTCTATGGTGTCATCATTAATTTAAATTCGATAGCTTCTCGTGATGGCTGAGCACAGCTTTCCGTCTCAAAATCAGACGCTCAACCTCGGAGTGGACAGTTCTGCAGCACGTGCACGACTCACAGCTGTTTTCTTCATACAATTAGACACACAAGCTAGCCGTGTGCTCAGACGGAGCATTGATGTTCAGACAGAGCGAAAGAGAGTTGTGTGCATGTGGGGCGGTAAGCGCACGCGCCCGCGCCAATATTGGCTTTCTCGATAGACATAATGCTTTGCCTTCTCCGTTTTATGCAATGAAATTCTACGCAATTCTTGATCGAGGCGCGGTACCTAAATATAGTAAGGGAAGTGCAACCCAATTGTTCCTGGCTTCGTATCATGTCAGAGAGGCTACTACGTCAACAGGCGCAGATGGCTGACGTTCAGACAAGACTGCGATCAGATGATGAGTGTTCTCCAATGAATGCAGAGATATGACTGGTAGTGGAGGGTCGGAACAGATAATCTCTGTACTTGGATACGCTGACGACCTGGCAATCGTCTCGTCCACTGCTGTGGTTGCGCAGGAGATGCTCAACAGCTTAATGATCGCAGCCAGTCGAGTCGGCTGCAAGTGAACTCGACCAAGATTGAGGTACTTTTTGTTCCAGGGACGCATACTGACATTATACCGACGACCCAGATTATTACTACCAAGTGAGAGGCTACGCAAGGAGCGCCTAGCACTCGCTGGAAATCTCATTCGCACGGAGGAGTCGTGTCCTCAACCTGCCCAGCAGCTTCTTTTGTGGCAGCCGACGCAACCACAAAGGCGGGGACAAGGTCATAGAAAGACTTTTCTTCAGCTTCTATATGATGATTGTGCTGCGCCAGACCTATCGTCCTCTCACAAGCATGTGCGCCAGCTAGCGATAGGGCGCATGATCTGACGCTTTTTGTATCGTTTGTATTTTCATCTTTACTAATAAAGCGTATTATTATTATGTTCTATTATTGCGCATTTCATAAAGCTTTCCTTCCATTCTAGAGGTTTTATTGTTATCAATTTCTATGGGTAAATTGCTCTCGCATTGCGTTCGCGTAGCATCAGGCATCATTTGAGGATGAAATTTGACTTTATTGCGATCCCGTCATAGTTATCTGACGTCCAATAAGGCTTCCAGCTAACCGTAAACTTGAAAATGGTCCATATAAGTTGTAAGCGCAGATCCTGTGCAAAAATCGGTCAATTGTATACACGGCAACATGCTGACTGTGGCCTCTTCTGGGACATCACCAACTCTCTCTACGCAAGACTGTAAATTTTGAATTACACAAAGCCCATACTTTTATTCCATAGTGACCTGACTTTGAAGGGATGAATATTTTAAAGGGATAGCAACCTCTGAAACTGACCAGCTGTTCGTCAACAGTCAATTCAGATCCAGCTGACTAGTTGATTTGTCCTAAGAATTCTTTCATTCTGGCAATCGAGGATAACGCATGAATTTAGTGAAGAGACTCCAGGGTTTGATGGGACTCAGACTCCGGGGTTTGATGGGACTGCTATTCCCGGGTTTGATGAGATAAAAAGCTCCGTTGTTTGATGGGACTGCGACTCCGGGGTTTGATGGGACTCAGACTCCGGATTTTGATGGGACTCCGATTCCTAGGTTTGATGGGACTCAGACTCCGGGGTTTGATGAGACCAAGACTCCGGGGTTTGATGGGGCTCAGACTCCGGGGTTTGGTGGGACTCCGATTCCCGGGGTTTGATGGGACTGCTATTCTCGGGTTTGGTGGGACTTCGATTCCTAGGTTTGATGAGGCTGCTGTTCCCGGGTTTGATGGGGCTCCGGGACTCCAAATCTTAGCTTTAAATGTGCGAAGTCGCATTCTTCATTCGGAAAGCATTAACTCAAATCTCTAATTGCACAATATTGATATCCATTGTAGCAAAGGGCAGGCAATTTTTAATGACTCAGTGATTTCTCGCAACTTAATCAGAACCCCATTATCTCATGTGAAGCGATACATGAAAGAATGTATAGGAAACCAGACCAAAGCATGTTGATCAGTTTGGACTGAGACTGTTTGATAGAGAAATGATTGCCTGGAAATATGTTATGGAAACAATTATCTTTCACAACTTCACTTTTTCAGATTTCTTAGAAGCTGAACCCTATTATCTAAATGGAATGGCAGATGAACCATTGGAACCGAGAAGGTTATTGGCGTCTGTAGAAAAATCTAAAGCAAATGTTTTAGTAAAGAAAATTCCTGTCTTCCGTATCTGACATTATCAGGCTGGGATATGTTGTCTGTGTGACACTAATGTTTCATAATTATTTCGCAATTCACCGTACATTCTGACTGTTATTGAATTTCAGACTTGACTGATGCAGAAAGTAATGGAGTTTATGAACATGTAGGTTAAGAAAAGTCAGAGCTGCAAATTTTGAGATGAAGAAGAATGATTAGGAAGTGAAGCGGCCAACTGCGTGCATGAGGAGTGATTATATCTGTTACGGAAACAATGTTGTCTGCAAAATAGTGAAGCTATTAACCCCTGGAGACCTGAGAAGAGGGTCTAGTAGACGCCTTCTAGAAATTCTTAGCTTGGCATTGGGAAAATTGATATTTAGTAAAAGTATGATGCTTGCGTGTTGCTGATCGATGTATTTAATGTTTTGAATGTCTTTCAGTCGTCTTAGTAAACATGCACGAAAATACGGTGTTCTTGTCAATCAACAGCATTTGGTACAACATCAGCTGTTTTAGGAAGCGGTTTCACAATGTTTACTGCTACGACAAAACCTCAGATAATTCATTTGCTTAAAATTGATCTATTACGTGTAGCAGAGCCCTGACATATGTTTAATATTTTGGTTTTGTTCATCGCTATCGGATTCCTACACTTCTTGGTCGACTTTACTCAGCTCATCCTTGAGAGAACCACTCGGAATAGCATGAGCTCGAAAAAGAATGATCGGATCAGCGCAGCAGATGCTCTTTTGACTGAAGAAGTCGGACGAGAGCGAACTGCACGCGCTTTCAAATCTCCCTGAAAAGGGACATGAAAAAGACAGGTTTACACTTGACTCCGACTTGACTCCACGTTTGGCATCAGTATAGCCGCAAGTATTGATGAACATATCAGGATAATCATTCATCTTCAGAGTCTCAACGTACGCAGCTCCTGAACTAAGAACTCCACACAACTTATCATTCTGGCACGATGGAAGAGAGCGCGGACAAGCTTCTTTTTATAAGTCATAGGCACGTGGCTCAGAAAATGCAGATGTAGACCTGTCCAGGAAGGTTTGCGAAGGATGAGCGAATGGCCAGAATCGCTACGAATTACAGAAACATCTAGAAAGATGAGACAATTTTCCTGTTACATCTCCATGGCAAATTGTCATGAAGGAAATTCAAAGAACGATCGATATATTACATCTTTGGAGTGTTTTTCAGCCTTCTTTGTAAAGACATGCGAAAATATGTTAAATCAACAGCATTTAGCACAATAGCAGCTGTTCCATATAGTGAGGAAACCCGTGGACATCGATGGACATTCACTGTATGCGCTTTGTCGAGTACTTTCAATCACTGCACGCGACCATCATCAGGACATGCATGAGAATGTCCATCCGTTTTCCATGACTTCCTCACAATGGAAGAAGATAACCAGAACCGGTTTTCATGCAATATCAGCTGACTGATTGTGGCACTTGATACACGTCTGATGCTTGATCATTACCCAAACGCTCTCATTGTTTTTCTTTATGAATTGCCATATTCGTTTACATTCCTTTTCGCTAACACTCTATCCTAATTTCACTGATAGGCCTACTCCTTGCTACTTCACTTTGAATCATGATATCACTGTTAGTTTTGCCTCACATTATCTGAGAGATTGGAATGATAAGCTAAATTTAGTCAGTCAACTCTGGTGAGAGTAATGCCCATGACAAAAACTAAGTTTCTAAGATTTTTCATTAAAACGAGCGTTGCGTGATGGACGCTCGGAATCTCAATCCAATATAAGAATTCATTAAATCAGTCATTCGGAGAGTTGACTGCATCACTGGATTATAACTTACTTTATTGCCGAGGTATCAACTTTCTAAGTGCATTTGCTACCCATACATATAAACTGGAAGTATTTTCAGCGTAACGGACACTCGTGACTTGATCACTATTTTCAGATAGCAAAATAATAACAAAATAATAACTTCAACACCTGAAAACATCATACATGCTTCTGTGTAAAACAAGAAGATCCTAAGATGAATAGTAAATGTTCATATTTCAAATGTCAATAAAAAGAAGTTATTTTTTACCTTTGTAGGCCAACAGATATTATAGCAACAGAATTTCCACTCATTTCAAAACGGGTCCTTGCAGATTCCTTTCAATATCAACTTCTGATGATTTCGGGCATTGGTCGATATAAGTGATGAGCAAAGTCATCGAAGTCTCGATCTAAATTTTCAACGTCGAGGTTAATGCTTACGTGGAGATGCCCAAACAATGTTCAGCAGTCTTTTTGGCATCGAGCTATTTATATGATGAAAGCTTTCCTCTCTATCATTCATTTATGCTGAGTTGTGATCTAGGCCAGCGAGTCAAATGGGACTCCGACACGAGGGATTGATGGCATTCCGGGACTCCTGCTCCAAGGTTTGATGGGACTACGGGACTCCTGCTCCAAGGTTTGATGGGACTACTGGACTCCGACTCCAGGGTTTGATAGGACTACTGGACTCCGACTCCAGGGTTTGATGGGACTCCGACACCAGGAATTGACGGGACTCTGCGGCTCCAACTACGGGGACTGATGTAACTCCGGGACTACGACTCCAAGGTTTGATGGCACTACAGGACTCCGACTCCAGGGTTTGATGGGACTACGGGACTCCGACTCCAGGGTTTGATGGGACTACGGGACTCCGACTCCAGGGTTTGATGGGACTTCGGGACTCCGACTCCAGGGTTTGATGGGACTACGGGACTCCGACTCCAGGGTTTGATGGGACTACGGGACTACGACTCCAGGGTTTGATGGGACTACGGGACTCCGACTCCAGGGTTTGATGGGACTACGGGACTCCGACTCCAAGGTTTGATGGGACTACGGGACTACGACTCCAAGGTTTGATGGGACTACGGGACTCCGACACCAGGAATTGATGGGACTCCGACGCCAGCTATTGATCGGACTCCCGGACATCGACTCCAGGGTTTGATGGGACTCCGACTCCGCATACGAAGCCATCTTCTACGAAATTGACAATCAGTGTAGCAGATTGTGAGCAATTCCTGGCTGTCCAGGGACTGTGAAACCCTAGCTGAAGCAGTTTATCTGACTGCATTTAATATTAATGGATTATTTTCATTACTTACCTCCTTTCATCACTTGAACTTCACACAAATCCAGTGCAAATCGAAAATTCTTCAAAAGGGTCACATATCTGCCTCGATTGTTGTTGCATTTTAATGAAGCTTTAAGAAACGATTCAACAACTTCTCCGCATAGATATTGATCTTTCAACCTGTTTGACCAAGTAGCTTGCCTCACTGCGCTTAAATATACCTTTGTGTATTCGATCAATAAAAAACTGAATATTCTGACTTCCTTTATATGATATTGTGCTCCCAGATCAACACTCCAAGAGTGGATATGATCGTCTTCTCGTGTCAATGAACAGGAGCGGCCACTAGTACTTCCATCTACTGCCAAGTCAGACGTGTAAGATCCGTCTGTTGAACTTTGACTTGTTGGTTTCCTCAATGCCAAATTTTCTCCGAGTACGGATGTAATCTGATGTGAAGCGATACATGAAAGAATGTATAGGAAACCAGACCAAAGCATGTTGATCAGTTTGAACTGTGACTGTTTGATAGAGAAATGATTGCCTGGAAATCTGTTCTGGAAACAATTATCTTTCATAACTTCACTTTTCTGATTTTTTAGGAACTGAACTCTATTATCTAAATGGAATGACAGATGAATCATTAGAACCAAGAAGAGGATCGGCGTCTGTAAAATTAAGAAATTTAAAAGCAAATGCTTTAGTAAAGAATATTCCTGTCTTCCGTATCTGTCATTATCAGGCTGGGATATGTTGCCTGTGTAGCGCTAATGTTTCATAATTATTTCACAATTCACCGTACATTCTGATTGTTGTTGAATTTCAGACTTGACTGATGCAGAAAGTAATGGAGTCTAACAACTTATGGTCAAGAAAAGTCAGAGATCCAAACCCAGACTGATACATTGGAAATGCAGAGAAGAAGTTTTATCTTCATTGAATACTAATTTATCTTATCTATCCTAATTTCCAGTAGTCCATGTCTATAAGATTGCAGTGTTTTCACTTCATTTATTCATTGTTACCCCACAGTAGTAACCCCGTGCCAAAAACAAGGACAAAATGTGAAATGATGAGTCATCATGCTGACTCAGCCCCCCTCTGGAAGGAAGGTGAGGGATGTGTTGGGAGGAATGGGTCCGAGAGGAGGAAACTGTTCCCTACCCCCCCCTCTGGAAGGAAGGAAGGAGTTTTCCGGTAAGGGATGGGAAGGAAGGTGATAGGAATGTGGGAGGGATAGAGTGAGAAAAGGTGGGCTTTTGGGATGAGAAAAGTTGGAAATCGTCATGAAGGAGGTCTCGGATGTGAATTTGGAGTTTAGATTTGAAATCTGCGTGAAATGTTGGGTGGGGAAGGAAGGCGGGAGGAGTTTTCCTGAGAGGCAAGGGGTGGAATCTCTGAAAACGTCAGAGTTGGAAAAGTCGGGTGTTGGATGTTTTGGGATGAGAAAAGTCGTTTTGCGGAATAAAGGAGTGCTCGGATGGGAAAACGGAGGCCAGATTCGGAGTCTACGTGAAGTTTGGGGTTAGGAAGGATGTTTCCAGCGACATCGGAGAGAAAAAAATTTCGAGGACGTCCCCCCCCCCTCCTGTCAGACTTCCAACTTTGGTGTGAGAGATCGTAAAAAGTCGTGCAATAGCTCATTTGAAAGCTAAAAGTAAGAAAAATGCAGTGGAAAGCTCAGTTTGGTCTAATTTTCCTGGGTTGAGGGAGGAAAATCGTAGGAAAACGTCAGAGTTGGAAAAGTCGGGCGTTGGATGCTTTGGGATGAGAAAAGTCGTTTTTCGGCATAAAGGAGGCCTCAGATGGGAAAACGGAGCGCAAATTCGGACGTTTTGGTCAATGTTGGGTCTAGGAACTTCTTTCCAGCTCAATCGGAGAGAAAAAGTTCTAAACCCCCCCCTCGGCAGCGATCTTCCAACTTTGGTGGTAGGGATCGTAGAATCTCATTTGAAAGCTAAAAGTGAGAAAAATTCAGTGAAAAACACGGCTTGTTCCTATTTGCCTTCGTATAGATGTGAGACGTCATTGAAAATTTGGGACATTGGCGAAAAAACGACAGAGTTCGAATTTTTACGAAAATCGCTCTAGCGGGTGACCCCAGCCTCGGACGGGAAAACAGAGACGAGATTTGGAATCAGCGTGCCATTCTGCACCTGAATGTCATTCATGCTATGTCTCCAAGGTGATAGGAAGAAAGATGACAGAAGCAGTAGAGTTTACGAATGAATTTTGTTCACTACGTTTTCATCGACAAAGTCTTCGTGGTGTGATTAGGGACTACATCATCTCCTTTTATCATGAAAAGGCAGACTTAGAATTTGCTATCACTAAAGGTTACTTCGTTTTCCAACTGCTCTTGGACAGTTTGATGAATAAAGTTGTGAAGGGACGATTAGTTGCAGAGATTGAATTTGAGAAAATGACTGATGAACATGCAGGGGAACGTGTAGTGTTTCATTTTGCATCCTATTCTGCAGAGACGATACATGATCCCAAAGATTTCTATCAGCGACACATGGCGAAAATTGCATCTCGACTAGATTCATTTCATGAGCATGGATCCAACTTGCTCTTATGTCGCATAAAACACATTCATATTCAGCTCAATGTGCTAAACTAAGTAATGTATATATGACCGTTCCAGGACACCTCCGGACTACTAAAAAATAATATATACCCATATATCAAAAAAATATCAAAAAATATTAAAATATTTATCAAAAATATCAAAAATATCAAAAAATATCAAAAAATATCAAAAAAAATATTACAGAAAAATAAAGTAAGATACCCCAAAAATGCAAAAAAGTGAATATATGACCGATTCAGAAAAACTAAAAAAATAAGATACCTCCGGAATGAGTATAGGAAATATTTCGTACACTGAGTTTATAAATAACACACCTAATTTACTTAATAAATACTTCACTTAATGAAAAAATTCACTTAATACACTTAATAAATAACAAAATTTATAAATAATACACTTAGTTTTATAAATAAAAATAATTTTAAGGATAAAATCAGAAAAAACAGTTTTAAGCTCGTTGGGATTTTTTCATACACTGAGAATTGAGTATAGGAAATATTTCATGCACTGAAAAAGAGTTTTATAAATAAAAATAATTTTAAGGATAAAATCAGAAAAAACAGTTTTATACTGAAATGACGTTTATTCTAAAAAGGTCTAAAAATTTAAGTTGTCTCAAAATATCACGTGGCCGAAGGTCTAAGAATTTCACGTAGTCGAAAATTTCACGTGGTCGAAAATTAAAGTTGTCTGATAAACTCTAAGGTTAGTGCGTCCCGCGATTCATTTTATTTCTTGACTTCTCTGAGAATTGTTCTTTCTCCGAAGAGAGGGACGACACTTTTGCCGAACTGAAATCAGGTCAGTTTTCATCAATCTAGGGAATTACACCCATGAAGACAGCAATGTGTAAGAATAGATGATTGTCACTGATTATTGACGTTTCATTTCTATCACATGTGATCTCGACAGAAAGTGAAATATTGTTTTCTTACTCATGCATTTCTAATGCCTTGAAGTTTAGAATAGTATCATAGAGTATTCTTGGAAATCGTGTTCCTGGGATTCCCTGTAATTGAGACAGTAAACCAATCACACACTAAAGGATTGCAACATAAACACTTGAGTATTTAGAAGAATTGTAGGGAACAGCTGCTCCCGCATTCCTGAAACATTGCATTTCAGAACAAGCAGCTGTTACCCGCACAGATTAAAATGACGTGGAATATATTGCAGTATGTAGGAAGTAATACTTCATTTTACAATTTCATTAATCATGACTAGTGACTGTTTTCTTTCTTCATTACAAAATGCCAAAACGTACTGCTGCGGAAGCTTTTTCGTTTTACATGCCAATTTTACTAAACCGAATTAAAGAAGAGCACAAAGAAACTTCGAAAAAATATTTTGAAGAGTGGAAGTTTGAAATTCAATCGAGAAAGAAGAACAAAATTGTGGACTCTCAAAAAGAAGTGGAGGATATTACAGTAAAATAGAACAGTATCTCACCACTACTACAATTCCTCAGTTCAATGTTACAAAAGAACAGTTCATTACCATCGAGGATAGTGCTATTATGATTTCAAAACTGATTGCAAGTGATAAAGTACACCATGGGTCGTTGCTGAGAAGTGCTGCCTATCAAGGTTATGAGCTTAAAAGAATTCTGGAATTGAGTGACAATAAAAAAAGAGATTTGTGGGAAACTTGGAACTATTTAGAATTTCCTATAACGTAAGTTATTGTTATTTCTTGATGAACTTATCGGATCTAATTCTACCACACGTATTATTTTTAAATTCATCAATGCCCATTAGTTTTGTTAAAAAACATTTTAAAGTAATCAAAATTTATATAGAAAAATTAAATCAACCGACAACTATAGAAGAAATGAGGCTTGGTTCCCAAGATGTACATTAACTGTGTTGTTTCACTTTTTACGATACATACAATGTACATACATTATTTATGAACACTTTTTCATAGGTAGTATCGCATTTTAGAATATTTTGAAATGTAATTAAATTTTCTTTTGTTCTCGAGACTACTGCCAGTAGACTTGAATTGCATAGATCCATATTTCAGTATGTAAACATGATACATGAAACTTAGTAGTATCGCATTTTAGAATATTTTGAAATGTAATTAAATTTTCTTTTGTTATCGAGTCTACTCCCAGTAGACTCAAACTGTACAATTGTGTGATAAGATTGATTGTTGTATTATTATATTTGATGCAAAATACACTGCCGCTGTTTTTATTTTTCTGTACAAGAAGTAGACATTATTGCAGTTATTAGAATTTATTTGATTTGAAATGAATGGTGAAAATCTGACTGAGATATCTCCCAGAACTTTTGGTTTGACCGAGTTCTTAAAATTATATGGGAAGCGAACAACTACGAATTTTGATCTAAAGAAAATTGCTAATCAATTGGGAATAAAGAATTTCCACATATTGATGAGAGACGAATTACGTTTGCTAAAAAATAAGCCATCTATAAATTTCGTAACAAATCTTCACACATCAGATCAAAAAGGAGTAAATTGGTCTGCGGGAGAGAAATAAAAACGGTTCTAATTATTATTTCGACTCATATGGATTGCCTCCAACAAATGAAGTCAAGGAATTACTTGGAAATTGAACATACAATACTTTTCAAATTCAAAGACCGGAAACTACATATTGTGGACAATTATGTCTATATGCTTTGTATAAATTACAAAAAGGAGTACCATTTCTTGATATTATGTTAGAATTGAATAAGGGAATTTCATTCCCGAAACGTTAGTTCCAATGATAATGATAATTAAAAATCACTTCTTTGTAATTCGTTTTCATAAAATCTGCCTCTGATTTCCTCATCATCTAAATCTCTAATTTCATAAGTAATCGGATAAGTTTGATTTATTTTACAAACTTGTGACAGTTGAGCTTCAGCTGATCGAAGCGAAACTTATTTTGAATAATTCAGTCCTCAGTTTTTCAATTCAATACTCTTAAAAAATGTTCTGATATTTTTTAGTGCACATTGATGTACTTAGTTTGGATAAAGATGTCATGATGATGACGTCATAGTGACGATTATTGTATACAAATGTTTTAATGCTAAAATTAACACTGTTCATGGAATCTGGTATAAAAGCAGCTGTCTGACAACACAAAATATACAAATCAGTACGCGATCGGTGTTTTCTCTTACGCACACGACTGGGGTCTAACCATACTACATTATTGGCGTCCGACAGTTTTGTCAGCTTCATGTTCACTCTGTTACGAATTGAATCTGTCAATCTGCTGGCCATACCACAAGCTTCAACGTGCTCCTGTCGTGGCAATTCAATCTTCGAGGCAATCTTCGTGCCGTAATTAATGCAAAAGCGCACGCATATGCAACATACATTCATCATTCAGCACACACAACACTAGTTAGACCAGGTTGATTGTCAGCTAGCATTAAGGGTCTTACTAATTCAGCTGAAGGACCTAAGGTTAAGGCTTTGGATATAGTTATCTTATTAAAGATACACACTTTCACACTTTTAAGGCCTAATAATTCTCTAAGGACTTAGGAATTAGGGAAATAAGGAGCCGAACATTACAAACCATGGACAGAGCCCTGGAGCCACTGGATATCAATGATATTAACGGCATAAAGAATTGGCATATTCGATTCAAGCAATACACCTTGACCAATGACAAAGTCAAGTCTTCAAATGAAACTTCGTTCTACGTCACACTCATTGGCAAGACAGCTTTTGATCTTCTGGTGGATCTAGCTCACCCTAATGATCCCACTACTTTGGATGTGCCAACCCTGCAAGCATTACTGACCGATCACTTGACCCCGGTGAACATCAACCTCGCAGAGAGGGAGAAGTTCAATGAGATACGGAAAACGCCAGATGAGTCATACAGAAACTTTATTTTGAGAGTACAAAGGCAAGCTGCAAAATGTGCGTTTGGAGCAATGCTTGAGGAACAGATGCGTGATCGATTAGTAGCCGGAATACGTGACTTGGAGCTGAAACGCAAACTTCAAAAGGAACCTGCACTGAATTTCGCAACTGCTAAGAAAATGATTGAGCAATGGGATGCCTTTTCTCAGCCTACACGGGCATCAGAGGCAAGCGATCAGAGCAGACTTCAAGGTCCAGATACCAGACTTCACGTGCAAGCTTCAATTATCCTCAGTCAAGCCATAGCCGAAGCAGCAATACCAAGAACAGACAGCATTTTTCAAAAAGCAACTCGTCGACTTGTCCCGGTCCGTCTCAGTTTGGCAGGCCTAGACGATCAATTGGTGCATGTAATTCCTGTGGAGGGCCTCATCTGCGCTCCATATGCAAATTCAAATCAGCAGAATGTAATTCTTGTCACAAGATCGGACACATCGCTCGCGTGTGTAGATCAAAACCGATTATTCAGAAGGTCAAAGCAATTGAAGCAACTATTGATGATGAGCAAGATATTCCTGTTTTTACAGTAGCCGATTTTGACTTCAGAGATGCAATAACTAAACATGCAGCCATCGACAAGGTCTATGTTTATACAGTGCAGCCCAACGAAGACCGCGTCTACCATAATATTGTTTTCTCCAACGGCAAGGCGTGTGATTTCATCGTCGATACCGGCAGTCCAATTACATTTTTGCCAAAGAAAAAGTACAACGAACTCAAGCTACCTTATTCCATTAATCCAACGAGATCCACTATCAAAGGAGTCAACGGCGCAGTCCACGGTGTTCTTGGTAGATTCAACGCTGAAATTCAAAATGATGATGGATCAATGATTAATCAGCACATGTTTGTTACTGATGATGGTCCAATAATACTCGGTCTCGACAGTATGAGGAAACTCAGGATCAACATCGTATTACGAGAAGATGAGGGAATTGCAGTACACAGCGTTGTACAGAGCGGTGCACATTCGTTTGCAGATTTATCAACTGAAATTCGCAATCTGATCATGAAATGTAGCAGCAATTAAGGTGGAATGAAAATTGAGCCTGTATCATTACAATGCATTGGTGAAGCCAAATTTATCAGGTCCCGCCAACTCGCATACGGTCTACGTGGACCAGTTGAACTATGCATACGAAACATGGTCAGAGATGGGATATTGAAAGAGGTCGAATCATCAGCATGGGCAACGCCTATTGTCACGCCTATCAAGAGCAACGGGCAACCACGAGTTTGTGGCGATTATCGGGTGACGGTTAATCAGCAACTACGACAAAACGCAAATACCACCCTTTCAGTTGATGACATGTTCAGTGGACTTACTGGCTCCGTGTTCAGCAAGATTGATTTGTCCCAGGCATTTCTGCAAATTCCTCTTGACGACCAGGCAAAGGAAATGACAACGATTAACACCCCGTGGGGATTATTTCAATTCCAATCACTTCCGTTTGGACTCCGGGTGTCAAGTGGAATATTTCAAAAGGTGATTGATCGAATTATTGGTGAATTAAGTGGAGTCAAGGCGTATCAAGATGACATAATCGTCTTCGGAGACACTCGTCAACAGCATGATCAGCGTTTACGTCAGCTTCTCACAACTTTGAATGATTTCAATGTGCAGATTAATGCCAATAAATCGGTGTTTGCTGTGCCAAAGTTGAAATATCTCGGATACATAATTGATCAATTTGGAATTTCTGCTGACCACGATCGTATAAAAGCTCTCACCAAATCACCGAAGCCAGATACTACAGCGAAACTTCACTCGTTTTTGGGATTCGCCCAATTTTACTCCAAATTTGTACCTTGCTTCGCCGACCTCGTCAGACCACTTTATGACCTACTTCAGCGCTCCAAAGACACTCTACAATGGTCAAAGACTACCGAAGATGCCTACAATAGAGTATTATCAAGCCTGCAACATAGTCAAGTACTATCAAGCTTCAAAATTGGACGTCCATTGCAACTTATGGTTGATGCATCAGAATTCGCATTGGGAGCTGTTCTTCAGCAAGAGGACCGTCCTGTAGCTTGTATTTCAAGGAAGCTGTCCAACTCGGAATTGAATTATTCTCAAACACAGAAAGAGGCTCTCGCGATACATTGGGCAGTGCAGCGACTTCACAAATACCTGTATGGCAACAAGTTCACCATCATTACCGACCATGAGGCATTGAAGTACCTGTTTAACCCAAACTCATCTGTTGGAAAGCCTACTGCCAGAATGATTCAAAGATGGGCCTTAGACCTCGCAGGCTATGACTACGATATCAGACATCAACCCGGCAAGCGCATCATGAACGCCGATTTCCTATCCCGTAATGCTCATTTTGAAGAACCAGATGAAGTCAACGTTGCATTTACTCAACCACTACCCATCAACAACAACAACTTGATAGAAGAAACAAAAAAGACATATGGATCAGTTATAGCTGGATTGAAGCATGGTTTCTCAATGTCTGCAAAGAAAAGATTTCCAGTCCTCTATTCAAATCGGGATCGTTTGCATTGCACACAAGAAGGCATTATTATGTTCGAAGACAAACCTTTGATACCTCCTGCTTGTCGCCTTGAAATGCTTCAGCACCTACATGCAAGCCACTTAGGCCGAGACAAGATGCTATCATTGGCACGACTCATTTGCTGGTGGCCCAGTATAAATTCCGATGTCTGTTCATTTGTCAAGCAATGTCAACGATGCAGTCAGAAACCGAGAACTCATGTCAATTGGGCACCCTGGCCTCTGCCATACCAGCCGATGCAGAGAGTACATGCAGATTATTGCGGACCATTTCTATCCAAATATTACGCTCTTGTCGTTGAGGATGCATACAGTCACTTCCCGGAAGTATTTTTGACCACAACTGCCAATGCTGAGTTTACAAGGAAAGCCTTGCAGAAGTTCTTCGCCAGAGAGGGTATTGCACAGACTCTAATAACCGACAACGGAACGCACTTTACTGCTCACGAACTACAGGCATGGTTACGCTCGATTTGATGTGTCCCCGTACACACTGCTCCGAGACATCCACAATCGAATGGCATGGCTGAGAATATGGTAAAGACACTGAAGTCAGCTGTAAAAGCCGCAGAACCACAGACTTTTGACGATCTGGACAGAGTAATAGATACTTTTCTTTTGTATTATCGAAACGCAATCCATGCAACTACTAGAAAAGCACCAGCCGAATTATTCAGAGGTCGAATGCTTAGGATGAACGCTATGGACAGTACTACTGTGCAGTTTTCGAGAGGGAATGAAGGTCGCATACGAGACGGTATTATCACTGGACGTGTAGGGAACAGAATGTTTACAGTTTTAGACGCGAATGATGGAACGATTCATAGAAGACATAGAGACCAAGTAAATTTATATCCTTCTTCTCTTTCTCTTCCTGTTTCTCAGACACACCTACACACCACACACATTGCGCATCAGCCTCCACCAATACAACGTTCTGATCCTGCAACCGATACAGCCGTTCCTGCAGCTTCGACAATGACTCCTGTTGCTGATGTTTCGCCGACGCCTCGGTCTCAATCTCAAGTCACAACTACAGCAGACACCTCGCCTCTCTCTGCTACAATGCCTTCATCACCGGTTCAAGAACCTCATCAGCCCCATGTCGCATCTCCTGCTTCCTCCAGTCCCAAGCCGCAAGTTACGCACCAAGTCCGCCGCAGTCAGAGAATCCGCAAGCCTCCTGTGAAGCTAAGTGACTATAAATTGTAACTTTCCTAACGGAGGGGAGTTGTGACAGTTGAGCTTCAGCTGATCGAAGCGAAACTTATTTTGAACTTAATGAAATAATTCAGTCCTCAGTTTTTCAATTCAATACTCTTAAAAAATGTTCTGATATTTTTTAGTGCACATTGATGTACTTAGTTTGGATAAAGATGTCATGATGATGACGTCATAGTGACGATTATTGTATACAAATGTTTTAATGCTAAAGTTAACACTGTTCATGGAATCTGGTATAAAAGCAGCTGTCTGACAACACAAAATATACAAATCAGTACGCGATCGGTGTTTTCTCTTACGCACACGACTGGGGTCTAACCATACTACATTAAAACTTCAAATATTTCTTTAGTCCAATAGCCAACAAAGCATTTTTCAAATTTATTCTTATACTTAAATATCCTTACCCTATCTCCAATTTAAAATTTCGGCTTACGTTTCTGTAAATTCGGATTACTCTCATACGAATAATTATTTTCGAATATTTTCTTTCGTATTAAATCAGGATCGTCAGAAGCATTCTTCGGAGTTTCTTCAATACTTGAATGAACTTTATTATTGTAGTGATCTACAATTCCTGGTAATATTTTTAACTATTTCTGATTACCTTGTTCAGTAAATTTCTTGAATATTTTATTTTTTAAAGTTCTATTAAGCCTCTCTATTACTGCGGCTTTACCAGCATTTTCTGTAGAATAAACTAAATCAAATAGTGGCTTAACATTTCTATTGTAAAACTCAGACCATTTGTCAACAAACAATTTTTTGGCTTTCTATTACTTTCTTTAAAGATTTCTTCAAACGCATATTTAACTGACAGACCACTTTTGTTTTTTAAAGGCTTTGCCCAAGCGCATCGTGTATGTTATGGCCAATGATTTCCGACCACTAGAGATACGGCCATTGATTTCCGACCACTATTATTTTCATTCTGACAACCTTATTTTATTTCTACAAACATACGTTATATTAGTTATAATTGGTTGATTTACCTATCAGGCACCAGCCAACCACCATTGAGTATGTATAAATCGGTGGAATTCTCAGAATTACACGAATTCCAAGAATTGTTTGCCAAAGTTAATTTGTGCGTCTCATTGTAATTATGCCTACAAGTCCTGCTGCTCGCGCTAATATCAAACTTTTATTTGATGATGGATGGAGTGAACGTCAGATCGCAGTAAGATTAAATTTGTCAAAGACAACAGTCCATGATATTATCCAAGTTATCAAGCAGACTGGATCCACAGTTCCCAGAAAACAACCAGGCAAAACAAGAATCACCAGCCGTCAAACTGATAACATGATTCGCCGTGCTGCTGTGAGGAATCCATCTATATCCAGTTCTGAAATCAGAGCGCAATTACCTGAAAATGTGGTAGTCAGCACTCGAACCATCAGACGGCGCCTCCTTATCGATGCAGGTCTTCGCTCTTACCGTCCAGCTGTAAAACCTCGACTATCTCGAAAGAATATCAAAGATCGCCTTATCTTCTGCAGAACTCACAAAGACTGGACAGTTGACCAATGGCGGAGAGTACTCTTCAGCGACGAAACACAAATAAAGCAGTTTCAACCACACAGGGCCTTGGTTCGACGTCCTTCAAATCAGCGTTTCAATCCAAGGTTTACTGTACCAGCGGTGAAAAAATGCCCGTCAATCATGATATGGGGTTCGATATCTGGATTTGGTCGCGGAGGTATTTACTTTGTACAGCAAGGGAAGACGGTCAATTCGGCTGAATATTTGAAAATCATTGCAGAAAAGGTGCCACTGTGGATGGAACTTCGTAGTTGCGATGTGTTCCAACAAGACGGTGCACCATGCCACCAGTCCCGTGCCGTAAAATCTTGGCTTCATTGTAATAATATTGAAGTACTCAGCCCGTGGCCAGGATCGTCACCAGACTTAAACCCGATAGATAATTGTTGGGAAAAGCTGAAGTTAGAAGTGTCGAAATCCAATCCATCCTCACTGATAGAACTCAAAGGTGCTATTCTTCATGCCTGGACCCATGAAATAACTCCTGAGTATTGCCAATCTCTTGTAGATTCAATGCCACGTCGAATCAACGCTGTTCTGGCGGCTCATGGTACTGCTACTAAATATTAATTGTTTTATGAAACATTGAGATTTTGCAATTTAATTGACCAAAGACATTTAAATGTAAGTTCAATTGTTCACATGTGTTAACTACACATGTTTTTGTTTATAACTTAAATACTACTTGTTAACTAATACTCTGAACTCGTTTTATCTTAGAAATATATGGGTGGTCGGAAATCATTGGCCATAACTGTAAATCTATAACGGTCAATGCGTACTTATAATCTTTTGCATTCGGCACATAAATAAGATCAACACTCCAAATATCATCTTTATTAAATACTTTTACTTTCAATAGATATTTCGGCTTTCTATATTCCTTGTGAATTTCGAGGGCGTATGTTTCATTTGCTGACGGATCAATACCCTGCCCGAATAATATTTTAGCTTGTAAAGCTTTCTTAACAAGCATTCTATCAACTTTTTCTCTAAATGTAGGATTTTGAATACTATCTAATTCCTGAATTATTTCCTTATCTGCTTCATGTCGAGAACTTATGTCATGATTTCGATAAGTTAAATCGTGTCTATAACCTGCTGCATCAACTCTGTTTATTGGTTCTTCACCTGGTTATATATCTAATCAGTCTATATCAGTCTTATATCTAATCGAGTTCCTGGACCGGTATATGAATGACCAGGAAGATGTTTTTCTTTTGAATATTTACTCCAAATAAATCCAGGAAAGTTTTCTAATGTTTTTTTGTATGTCACATCCAATATGCTGACAATTTGAGGTTTTATGTACTTTTAAGAGATAATTCAATAAATCTAAATTAGAAATTTTTAATTTAATTAAATTTTCGGAATTTGTAGAATTTGCAGAATTTGTAGAATTTGTGGAATTCATTTTTAAAGACAAAAGAAAATAAATGTTTTACCTAGACATACTAGGACTTAGATACACTTGCAACTTTCCATAACTCTCTATTATGACGTTTTTGTTCTTCTAATGCTGCCTTCTCTGATTTTATTTACTGCTTGGACAATACCAGCTGTCCCACCTGCAACGCTTCCTGCTGCTGCTATGCCACCTATTATTAGTGGAATTAATGGGAGAATTCCACCATTCTTTCTCTTCTTGTAATTTAATATTCTCTATCATTGGTTTACTTATGTTATACTTCTTTTTGTCAATCGTAATAGATTTCGGAGTATTTTTGTCAACAATGATGCGTAATTATAATTCAACACTTCTTTTATTATCATTATTATTACTTTTTGCTTGCGACATTTTTTATAAAAAAATTTTAAGTTAGGAAAAATTTTAAACTAAGAATTTTTAATCTATTGTAGTTATAAAAAAAATTTAATCTGAGAATTTTTTTCACCTATTGTAGTTATGAAAAAAATTTAATCTATTCTAATTACTAAAAAAAATTATCACTAATTACTAAAGAAGATTATTACTAATTACTAAAAAAAGTTTTGATCGATTCTAGTTATGAAAAAATCTTATTACTAATTACTGAAAAAAATTTATGTTAAGAACAAATTTTAAGTTACTAAAAAAAATTAACCTATCCTAGCCATCTTTCCATTAAGAACTTCAATAGAATATTTTACATCTTCTAGCAATAAACCATAAGCCATCAATGAAGTTGTGGAATCATTCTTTTCAATATTAATTGTTACATCACAGCCAGTCTTGATAATATCTTCAGATTGTGCACTTAAATCGAAACAGAAAACAGGATATAAATGTCTCCAATCTCCAGGAGTTCATTGTGCTTCAACTCCAAATTCTATACAAGATTTCGATAAGCATCACATCCTTCCATAAATTGATTATTGGTATCATCGAATCTTAATGGATCAATTGGATATTGGGTTTGATTTAAAGCAACTTGTAAACTTCAAATTGTATTAATATGAAAAAGATTGTTGTTCTTATCAAAATTTGGAGAATTATTGCTTTGAAAAGTTAGTAATAAATATCTTGGAGTATTTGATGTCCTTGTGAAATGCCAGTTAAATCTTTGTTCGAAAAAAGTTACTGACCTAGCAGTACGCTTTAGAAAATTTACTGGAATTGGTTTGTTAGTATTTAATCTTTTTGCAATAGCAGTTTCAACCTCTAAACTAGGAGTAATATGTTTTATCCACCATTCAAGTCTATCAATTTTTAAATATGCTTTTTTCCAGTCTTACCATAAAAAATTAATTCATTATTTGCTGTACCATGAATTATTAATTTAAATTGTAATTGATATGATATTTTATCATAATCTAAATATCCGAATAATGGAGAAAATGACCATGTTACTGTCTGTTTACTTTTCTTGTTAAATTCACGTCTTTCTTTATATGCAGTATTGTTTATTTTATTTGAATGATTTCCAATATTTTCTACATCTTTCGCAATTCCTGCTGCATCTGTTCAAGTGTGAGTTAAATCATCAACAATTATACCATCATTAGTATCAGGAAACCAACCTTCGATTTCATGCTTTTTATTATTTTCACCAATTGTTACAAATCTAAGCATTGTATCAATTACACCTGGAGAATCACTTATTGTTTCTATATTTTGAGTTGCAACATCTAAACGCATTTGTGTAAATAATCTTGGAAAGAAATTATTCTCTAAAGCAATATTATCGGTATCTGGTAATGGTGTTGAAAAAATTGGCATCACTAAATAAAGAATATTCACAGTGTAAAAATGAATCAGGTAGATATATATAACTTTGCTGATTATCAACTTCAAAGATTAAATCTCCTCCAGTATTTACTCTACTGGAAGATCCGGGATTCATAGGAATTCTTATATAGTCATTCTTTTTTTGATTGTAACTAACGAACGGAGGATCGTCTAATCTAAATTTATTTTCGATAAGAGAAGACATTTTTATAAAAAATAATTTGACTTTTGTTTTTCTCACACACAGAAAAAAATTTTCTTAGATTTCTTTGCGAATATATTTTAGAATTTTGCTAAACAATTACCTCTTATTTCTTCAATTGAACGAACCGTAGGTTCTATGGCTACGCCTGATTTCTTCTCATGTTTACTCTCTGACCCTGCAGCTATCTTAGCAATTTTGTTTTTTGTTTCCTCTGAAAGTTTTTTTAAATTTTTTAGTTCTTCAGAAGCATTTTTAAGTTTACGAATAGTTTCTAGTTGTTTTAATTCGTTTTGAGACTAAACAGCATTTGATATTGCACTAGCTGTACTACCTTTAGCAGCTGCTCCTTTTGCAGCAGATGTAATCAAATCTTTATTATTTTTAATCAAGTTAACGATACTTCCGATACCAGAAAATATTCCAGCTCCTTCTTTTTGAATAGTTTCTACATTGTTATAATGGTAAGCAGATTTCATAGATGGTTTATGTGCTATTTTTTTATTTGAAGCAAAATGTTTAAGATTGTGTTTATATATTTATTTATATATATATATATATATATATATATATATATATATATTTTTATTTATACCATATATAATATATATTTATTTATTTTATATATATATTTATTTATTTTATATATATATTTTATTTATATTTACCATGTTGGGTAGATCGTGTAAGATAAGACTATCATATGCATTGTGATCAAAAGAAGTTTAGAGATGAAATGATTTTTGATATGGATGTATGTTTCGGTGAGAGACATCACCTTTGCAGACCACCATCCCATTGTAATACTAGAAATAAAGCCACCTACATTGCAAAACTCTCTTCACGCTAGCATTGTAGTCTCTATGACGTTTATGAACTGTATCTATATTATTGTCAACAGCATGGGTCTATGTAAAACATGTTTTTACTCCTTGTGAATGAATGATGATCATTTTATGAAGTTTATTTGAAGTGTATTCTGTACTTGTAAATTTTGTCTGGTGTTGAATAAACTTACAGTGGAACATGATTGTTATATCTGTTTTATTCATAGTGGAAGTCATTGAAGCAATATGAAATCTATAGTCACAACGTTTATGATAGCGCATCGTACACTAAGTAACGAGTTATGTGTTTTGACACTTGATCAACAAGGATTCGATGGATTTTTACAAGATTGGAAACTTACATTTAAAATGAAGATGAAAGATATGAAAGTAGTGCTAACTCAAAGCCTTCCTCTCTTCAAAAGATTGATGGAGAGTTTACAACCTCAAGATGTAAAGGATAGACTCGTTGCTTATATAGAGTTGAAGGATTTGCAAAAACCACTTCGTTTTGGATCTTATTCCTCAGAATGGATTACTCTTAGTGATCAATTTTATGGTCGTCATATGGAGAAAATTATGGAGAGAATAGAAGAGACGATGGAAGGAAATGCGTACGTTATTAAATATTTCATGATTCAACTGAGTGTGTTTACATCCACGACTTTGTTTGATGGTCGACACATTGTGTAGATGTAATAAAGATTTCTTTCCACTGAGTATTTTGTAATGGTGTATAGAGCAACATGAGTCGTAGCGCTTTGTTAGATAAAGGAATGCGTCTTTGTTCGAGAAAAGGGGCGCGACACAACATGAGTCATTGCGCTTTGTGCATTACTATCGCACTCCTTGTTAGATAAATGAATGCGTCTTTGTTCGCTAGAAGGGGTGTGTCACTCAAGTCTTTGTGAGGACTAGAACGACTTTGTGTATAAATAGGAAAGGTTTCCACCCACGCAGTCAAACGTTCACGTGTGATAACTCTTTGTCACGTAACAAAGACAGGGAAAATGTGAAAAGGGAAACGCATGTGATTGGAGCTAGGTCTGGTTATAAAACGGACGACTGAGCTCATGGCAATCATTTCTGTCCTTGCGCTAACCATGCAGTTGCTCGAAGCCATCAACTCCTCTGCTCTTGCACTGGGTACACTGAACTCCCTTACTTTAGCATCGGGTAAAAATGCTTTCAATCAAAAGATAACTCATCATGGAGAAGCTGTGACCATAAAAACTCCAAAGGTTATCTAAAGGTTATGTCAACAAAGTATGGACTGGACGTGTGTGTGCCGTTAGACTATTGGACACGGTTACAATTCAATACTCTTAAAACATTCCTGAAGAAAATCTCACCTTTCCCAAAAAAATTGTTCGACACAATGGGAAGCGGCCACAAGTTCCCATCATGGAAAGACGATACATGTATGTTCATATGGATAGACACTGTCTCATCATCCATGAAAAGGAGGGCAGCGAATTCGACTTACTCAATTGCAAGCCACTCCCCATTTTGGGAAAAGGATTCTACTCCTTCGAAATTAAAATTCAAACCATCTACATGGGTCCGCGCAGGGACGGAAGGTTGTTTACGTTGAATCCCTATCTTGTCTCCATAACCTTTAAAAATGATGTCCATGTTGATGATGATCAACTACAGTAACACTCTCCACACACTGAGAACGCACCATCGGTCTTTATGAGACCACGACCTAACGGCCACCGTATCAAGAAAGAAAATGTACACTCAACATGCCACACATGAACATGACTCTCTCCTTCTTTCTTAGGCATACCATTCTTCACTCAGGTTTTAACACTAGAAAGACCAAAAATTTTTTAACCATTAAGGACCGTTGGGTCAATTGACCCACAACAAAAAAAATACATAATGTCGGTGAACAATTTTTATTGAAATATGTAATAACAAAAGCTGAAAGTGTTGAGATAAGAATTCTCTCTCATCTGACTGTCTAAGAGGAACTGCACGAATTGCACAGGGGAGAGGAACACTTGCCACAAACAAACTTGTGACAGGAGCAGCATGTTACCTTTGTCTTATTGGACTTGCACGTTTGACATCTCGTCCGTTCTTCAGATGATCCGCTCTGCAGGGCTTGAGAACGAAGTGTAGAAATATTGAAATGAGGTGGACGCTTTCGGGACGGTGCCTTGCTGCAGAACAACTTTCCGATGTGTAACAAAAATTCTCTGCGTGTTCTTGCACTTCTCATGTTCATTTCCTTCGCCAAGATCCACGAATTGAGGCATAAGATGTCCAAAAGGTTGAAGAAAACCGCAAGCGGCCATCGCCTTGATGCGCACTTTGTAGAATACAACCTCAACATTTGGTCGGAAATGTCAACGCCGTATTTCGTGTTGTTGTATTTCGTGATAATTTCCGGTTTTTTCTTTGGATGGTTCTCATCGACTTTCGCGGATCTGTGCTCATTTGATAAAACCAGCACAGTTTTGGTTGTTTTGACTTTGTAAGCCGCAAGCATTTGGTTTTCAGACTTGAAGAATGCAGAAGTGATCCGGAATATGCTTGAACAAGGCCACTGTGCAACTTCCCTTGAATTCACATCTATTTTTGTCGAATCGTCCCAATGTTATTATGGTCCGCAGAGAAATTTTGGCCAAGGAGGAGCTGGAGTGAAAAAGTTATCAGATCGTTCTGGAAATGCCACTGTTGGTGTAAGCCTTGGTCAAGTTCATGACAACTGATTCAGGAACAGAAACGCGTGGATCACGTTGTTCATCCTTCCCTGTGTAAGGAACCGCGTTCAAAACATACTTGCTATCAACATCGCAAATGAACCAAAATTTGATTCCAAACTTATCGGGTTTTGCGCTAATATATTGCAACAAAGGGCACCGACACTTGCAGGGGAATAGCTGTTCATCGACAGTTGTGTGTTGTCCAGGAAAAAAAGCATCACCGCACCTTTTCATTGCTGATTACCATAGCTCTTGAATTGCTGCAAACTTGTTGGCTTCTCTTCTTTCTGACCTGGTTGTTTTATCATCAAAGCGTATATAGCGTTTTATGTCCTTGAATCGATTTCTGCTCATTGTCTCCTTGAACACATTTATTCCAAATTCTTGACTCCAGAATGATGATAGCGGCTCGTTCTTCCCTTGTAGAACGCCTCTAATTATGCACAGTCCGAAGAAGGCGAACAAATCGTTTTCAGAAATTTCAAACTCATGATTTCCTTGTCGGTTTGCTTCAGCTCTAGTGAAGTCAAGGATTCGAAGAATGCTGTCATGACCAAGAAGTTCGATAAAAATATCTTCTTCGTTATCAACTCTGTTCAAAATGAAACGAGTTGCACCAGGTCTTTGTCGTATAATGTTTCGTGCCGGTGCTCTTCCTCTGTCAGTGATGCTTCCAATATCCACCCGAGTCCAATGAGTTCCATCAGAGGATGTAAACTGCATTTCTCTCGCTTCAGCACTTCTTCTGACGCATTCTCTTTCAATAGGGTCTTCACTTTCGTCAGTACTTTCCTCTTCATCGCTCACTGCAGGAGATGGATCGTAGGCAAGTCCATTTTCAGTTTCATCGTCACTTCCACTCTCGTCGGAATCCACATTAGCTATAAGCATTTGCGCGATTTCAGCTGCCGTGCGCCGTGATCGTGCAGCCATCCTGACAGAAAATGAACATTGACACTTCCTCCGATAGCAGTGAACGCTACTCCACACTCCGTTCACGAAAATAGCCAATCAATAATGTCACCTTCAATATCATAGAGCAAGAAAGTATGGAGTGCTGACCCATTGTTCATTGACTGTAACAAAAAGCGCGTGCACGACCAGTGAATGAACGCCCAGGCGTGGCTTCGTTAGAGTGTAGGCGCATTGTTCATTGACTGTAACAAAAAGCGCGTGCACGACCAGTGAATGAACGCCCAGGCGTGGCTTCGTTAGAGTGTAGGCGCATTGTTCATTGACTGTAACAAAAAGCGCGTGCACGACCAGTGAATGAACGCCCAGGCGTGGCTTCGTTAGAGTGTAGGCGCATTGTTCATTGATTGTAACAAAAAGCGCATGCACGACCAGTGAATGAACGCCCAGGCATGGCTTCCTTAGAGTGTAGGAATGAAGTGGGTCAATTGACCCAACGGTCTTTCATGCATAATTGGTAATAGAAATCGAAACTAACAAATCCGTGAAATTTATTTTATGCTTATATTCAACACATTACAGTTTTAGGAAAAGTCGAGGGAGATAAGTCAACTACTGCAAATTTTTAGAGGTGTACGGATTCAAATATTATCATTTCTGGGTCAATTGACCCAACGGTCTTTCTAGTGTTAATAGAGTATTGTTTATGATGTTGATGTATAACAAAGTAAAACACCCGATGTATTCTATCGAAGTGTCGTATAAGTGTCGTATGCAGCGGTTAGTCTAATATAATATCTACCGAACTGTCGTATGACTTTTGGCGCTTTTTTCATTTTAAAATGTTGTGAAATTTTAAATTGTGAGGGTAAATATGGGTAGGAGTGGTCATTAGCTGCATCCAAAAGAAAATTTGTACTCAAACAATTTGCGGTTTTTTAGAAATGAGAGATAGAAAAAGACAACATTTTCAAACGTCAATCCCCAAAAATCACACATTTTCTCATACGACGGTTCGACAGAAGACCATCGATTTAGAAGGAGCCGAATTCGTTTCCCATTTTCAACATCCGCACCAATAGTTTCATATTTTGTTGCTCTAATTTTACTATATATTATCTTTTGTTGCCAGACTATTGTCCATATCTTTCTTTTTTGGATGATGTTGTATTTCATCTTTCTTGAATAAACGCTTGTTATTGTAATTATTCGTTTTTTAGCCACGACTGTTATGGTCGGTGGCTACTATCACATCTATCTATCCTACACTGTAAATTGTAGGGCACTAACTAAGGCACGAAGCCGAAATTTCGTGCCAGTTAGCGCCAACCTAAGGCCATTCCAGTGCCTCGAGGCACCAGTAGGCGCCACTAGGCACTAACAGGCACCAAACCAAATATTTGTTTATCTAGTAAAAACCACATAAAGAAAAATTTCTTCATTTACGATTGCTAATTAGGAGGTTAATTTATTCGAAATTAAGCCATCTAAGCTTCAAATTACTCAACTCGTCAAATTTAAATCTCCTTTGTTTGAGTCTCTAGCATTTTAGAGACATTCTTTCATTCTTCCATCCGTGAAGTGTTGTTGAATAACGCTTGCGACAACAGATGTACAGGATAGCATGTGGGCTTAAATCAAGCAAAATTATATTTGAAGAACACAAAAAGGTGCTGCATGGAAAAAGGTAAGTACGACATGAGTTCGTTTGAAAATATTCATGCATACTTGGAAATATAATGTACTAAGCCAAATATCAAATGATTTGTGTAGTTTAGCTTTTCGACAAGGCCAACGTCCAGTCGAATCTCAGTATGATGCATTTTGATGCTTTGCTGCATACTGCAAGCGCAGATAGAGCAAATATTTCTTGGAAAGAAATGCTTTCTTAACTTAAGTCATGTTTACGCTCTGTTTTACTACCGGAGCGGGCGACACACTTTAATAGTTGGCTACCTAATAATAGAAGCATGTGTATTGGGAGGTTTCAACGAAATCACTGGATCCAATTAAAAAGTCACAGATCCTATTGTGAAGAGATGGCCATAGATAGTGACGCTACTCTTTTGGAATTTCCTCACTCGACTGATTGTGAATCATCAATGTTGTACTCCAGCATTGATACCGCCCTTCGAAGTCGTTATTGTTCGACCTTCCTCACAACGCGTTACTATAGACACGTCAACGACTGAATGCCGAGAGTCCGTGTTTACTTGCTTTCCGAATGTTCAGTGTGGCAGTGACATGGTGATTATGCGTCATTCTGTCGACTGACAGCTGTCTTGGAATAAGGTGAAAGTGTTGACTGGACGACTTTCATATTCGTGTGACTTTTTCTTTGTTTGTTGCACTGTTCATGCAACATCCATTTGGAAACTGCAAATCAAATTAAGATCAGTGTCCCATTTTCGAGGTGAAAACCATTCCATTCATATTTGCTTCAAGACGATATTCAGAGTACGGTTCTTTAGGTATTATAAAACATACATGAAACTAGGGTCTTTGTTCAATGCAATGGAAACTTGAAACCATACACAATGGTTGAAAACTATTCATTCCGAAGTAAAATGGAGTTTTATATTAGATCTCATCTTCTTAATGTTGTGGTTAAATAGCATTGTAAAATGAAAAATTCAATGCTATATGTTACACAGCTTCAAATGGACAAAATGTGTGGCTAACGATCTATCGAATCTTACTTCAGAGTAATGAAATCGATCACGAGATCTCGACCATTTTTTACGCGTTCGAGATCCCAAGATTTCCGTGCCGAGACCACGATTATTATATTAGGCGTGTACATACAGTTAACAAATGAATATTACTGGTTTCCCCCACCCATTACCATAGCACGGTTTGTTATGTAAATCGCATGAAATCAAAAGGGATCATAGCACCAGGAACACGAGTAACTTAGATATCGGGTATAGCTTATGCTGACGACGAATAGGACTCGTATGTGACGTCGCAAGCTGCGCGCTCGTTGACTAGGTTCCACCGGAAACGTAATCTGCGAGTTTTTATTGCAACTCGTCGCAATGATTCACCTTAAAAATCAGAGTTTCGACAGGCCATTTGATGCTCGATGCCCGCAGAATAAGTGAATTAAGAAAGACTTTAAAATCAGAATTGTAGAGGTGGCCATCTGATGGTCCTGAAACTCCCTCAAAGAGAGAACTGCCTATTAGCTACTGGCAAGGGGAGACTAGAAAAAAGCTAATTATTGTTACATTGAGTTGCTTGCTGGGACATTAGGTCAAATGCTGATGCCAAATGCACTAGCATTCGCATGCCCACATACCATGCTGGCCATTTCATTCGCATAATTTTCTATTTGAGTTAGAAAATAGTATATTGATGCAACAACATCTATTCCAACTCCTGATATATGTGCCCAGGTTAATAGCGTGATTTTTACTTATTGCGCTCATTCAAAAATTACGAAATCTAAGGCTATTACTTCAACAATACAGTCAAAATGTCAATACTTTGTTGGCCCTCCCATGGCCTTCAGGACAGCTTATGCGTTTCGGCACTGGATTCAATCAGCCTCTTGGAATACTCTTCGTCAATTTCGGTGGTCCACGCTACTATTACCGTCTTCTTGAGATCATTGAGAGAAGTGAGTTCCGTTGAGCAACTCGCTTCTCCATCACAGCCCAACAGTTCTCGATGGTTTTCAAGTCAGGAGAACTGCCGTGCCATGGTTCCAAGACTTCGATACCAGAATTTGATACTATTTTCTAGCTCAAATTGGAAATTATGCTAATCAAATGGCCAATATGGCATGTAAAATGCCATCTGAAAGGTAGGCCTAGTGAATGATCTGGTCTTAGGGATGCGCAATATTTAATGACTGAACCTTTGGACTGACTTTTACAAGATGACAACTATGGCTATCAATCATCCGTGCATGCTAGGGTGTGCTGAACATGGATGTTTCAAACAATTCCTCCCAAGTCAATAAATATGTTAACTCAACGCTGTATTTAGATAATTATTTTTTCATTGGGGAGGCTCATTCATTACTCCTACATATTATTTAACAACCATAGATCGTCATTTTCAGATAATAATTCATTTTACTAAATTTTTCTTTTGCTGATTTCAAGTCCGCTATTCAAGAGAGCTTGTACCATATTGATTAATAAAAAACATTCGTATGTAATCAATCGGGTATTTATGGGTCATCTCCCCACCTTTTCAAATTTGTCTAAAATCATCAGTTTAAACGAATAAATCACAAAACTTCAGATACAAGTATTTGAGTATATGTTCTAACCACATGCAAATGTTTATGCAAATCGGACAAGTGTTTTTTGAATTAGGGACGATAACGTGAAGTGTAGCGATGTCAGCGACTTGATCAGTGCCTGACATCGTCTCAGCACTGAGCAGGTAGCACTACATGTAGGTCAACAAAGTTATGTCGCGACAACTCATGAAGTATAATAACCCATACCACATCCTTTCCATTTGCCATATTTAACTTCAGAAATGTGTTGTAGGGTAGTGGTCATGGGAAGATTTTTGACAGCAATGATGAGACGGAGAGGGAGAGAGAACAATGCACACAACAATAATGCGTCGAACAGACGAAGTCAGATCAAGTTGCTGACATCGTTGCACTTAAATTTGTAATCTAAAATTCAAAATCACCTGTCCGATTTGATAAAATTTTGCATAGAAGATAATCTCAAAATTTGGAGCTGAAGTTGTGTGACGACTGATTCAATTCTAAGGATTTTAGACAAATTTGAAAACGTGGGGGAGATTACCAACAAATACTGGCAACAGTGTGCCAAAATGCGAATAACCAGACAAACATTTCGGCATTGACTGAGAGAATTTGATTTATAAAAAGAGCAGATGGCGCGCTTTGTGAAAGATAGGGAATCATGGTCCCAAGAGTACGGACTACTCGTCATATCTTACGGTAATTAATAGGTAGTCAGTGGGGTTACAGAATATTATCGTGGACGGTGAACAAAATAGTGCGCTTCCTTGTGAACTGGGGAATGCCGAGTTCTTCCAACCCATTTTTATACTGAACGCAAAAGTTGTAAATTTGAAATTGTTATTATGCACCATATTTTGTGCGGCTAAATATGTCCAGAAAAGCATTTTTTCAGACCATTTAGTCGCTCCTGTGAAATCGCGAATAGTGTTAGGATTTTTAAGTGTTGAGAAATGTCGACATAAGAAAGTATTGTGTTTTGTACAAACGTGTTCGATAATAACTCTCATTCCCATAATTATTCAATGAAAAATATTATCTGGTGAGAGCCTCATTAGGGAACTGACCGCTGTTTCGGTTAATTATACAGGCCTATCTTTTCATTTCACCGTTTCAAAGTTTCAATTAAACAACGAAGGAAAAGCAATTCTAGTTTCAGTAAACTCCATATGTAACATTAATTTTTCTAACTGGTATGATATATTTATAACATGCACATTATGCATTATAAAGCTTGTTTTCGTGAATTTCATTAATTGACCTGGTGAATTAGTTTTCCAGTTTTTCTTTTACATTTTCCCAATCAAACTTCGATTTCTGAAGATTTTTTCAAGCTTAGTGAAGACAATGGTTCACATCTATCATTTGAGCTTATGTTTGTACTCGATTAGGCACTAGACTTATCCGATAACGGCATTATCTGCTCAAGTTATCCATGTAGACGAGGATAAAGTATTTCAATAGTAGGCTAGCTTGATTTCTTCGATAATTCAATTATCGAATTTCAGGCTGTTTCGACATCAGTGGTAGAGTGGTGGATTCACAGTTTCTATCTGCTATTCCAACTACCCCTTGTCAAGAATCCAGCAATTTAATTCATCTCATAGGCCTGTAGGCCTACTTGAGAATAGCTTGCTTGTACTAGATTAACTTCTAAACAATTGATGAATTCTACATACACTGTAAATGCCTCGCCACCAAAGTCGCCACTAACTCACCACGAAACATTGGCAACAAAAGTGAACACCAGGAAGTACGACTGGCCAACACTCGCTACGAACGAATGCAGCTGTTAAACATTATCATGCCACGCCCTATTGTTGCCAATTGCACGGGAATTCGTGGCGAGTGTTGCCGTGAGTTCATGCAATTCCTGAATTCCTATTGGCTCGCTCCACCGCAAAATGCATGGCCACGTACAATTTCGCATGTGAGACTGCACTACTGATTTCAGTACATAAGTAGACTACGGATACAGAATTTTTTGCTATTGGAAAGGATTACCTTTCCCTATAATTATTTCCTAGCATTCCCATCTGATCAATTAATTTTTGTCTATTCCGAGCTATGTAATCATCAATGATGTTTCTATCATTGATACTTGAGAGACGAGGACTAAAATAAACGGTTCCAGAGAGACCATCAAGAGATACATAGAAAGCAAATTTATTAGTACACAAAATTTTATTTTCATTGTAAAGGTTTCATATAATTCCAAATGATGTGCAATGTTGTAAAAAATATATGCAAATATTTCAGAAGTTTACATAATCATAGAATGATAGGTACTCCTTAGCAGGACTAATGAGCACTCCCACAGGGAAACCAGACAAAGTCAATTTTTTTCATAACACACAAATTGAAAATTATCATAAAACAATGGGCGAACGAAAAACACATGTTATCAAACACAAATCTCGACACCAGTGAGTCACATTTTAGTTTCGTCAGCAGGAAAATCAACCAACGATCAAAAAAACTCCTTATGAAAAAATTCTGAACTGTTGCGACAAGTTCATATGTTTACACAAGATAAGTGTGGCACCATCTTTAACAAAATGACCTCTGTTAACAAGAAGAATTACAATCTTTTTGTGCCGATTCAACAACATATTGAGCAAATATGCACATATGCGAGCAAATACGCAAAATTCTATTCATTTGGCTCGCAAACACATGAATACCCATCTTTCGGTGGATGAGGCTATCTGGAAAAGTTAATATGAATAAAATGCAAAAATGTACAAGTAGTGCGTCAAAAGAAAAAGAAGCAACTTTCTCGATTGATGTTTAGTCTGCGAGCATAGCAGCGCGACTTAGAACAAGATAATAGACAATTTTTTGAAATAGTACCTGAACAACACGTTCGATGTAGATAGAGAAAACAGCGATCACATATCTTCATCCCACAATCAATACTTCCTCACCACTGGAATGCAGAAAGATCTTTCTTCACATTACTTAAACCACAGTACGTTCGACATGACCACTGCGAACAATATCGGCTGGTGGAGGAGGTCGAACGCTGATAGCTTATTCTTTCAGCGCTCTCTGTCCTATAACTTAATTACTAACACAATTTCATAACAAATTTTGTAGTCGACAAATCATCAATCAAAACTAGTTGTAATCTTATCTTTTCAACGTGTAGAACACAATGCTGTATTTGATGCAGAAATACGCAGCAGGCAAAAAAGACGGCATGATCAATGCGAACAAAAAATAAGGATAGCTAGACCTGTTTCGTGTGATAGGCATTTATTCAACATTTAGCTACACTACACAGTCCGGCAGCCACAATGATTTTCTCCAGGGAAAGAGGCCGAAACTGAAACTTTCACAGAATGCGCATATCCTGTGCCTACTACAAATCTGCACGTCTATCGAGCTCTGCCTGGTTCCTCTTCTTGTCAAACACGATCAAAGAAAGGCACATTTTAATACAATGGGATGCAGATTGGAGTTTTTTGTTAAAATGAAATTCTCTGTGTTTTCTACTATTGAGTGAAAATTCTAGAGTAATAATTTTTGACATGGAATGTCTTCAGGTCATTTCCTATCATGTTTGTGTGTTATTATCACGCTTCTTATCGGCGATGTATACAAGAATGTGGTCAAATACGCATCAAATTGGCAAAAAGCTTGTCGACATAAGAAGCTTGCCAATTCAACATGTATTTAGCCTCATAGACAGAAGTACCTGAACATGATAGGAAATGATCTGAGGAAATTCCATGTCAAAAATCATGGCTTTAGACTTAGTACTTTCACTCAGCATAAGAAAACATAAAAAGTTTCATTTTTGCCAAAAACTTCAATCTGCGCCCCATTGGATTAACATGCGTATTTCTTTGATCCTGCCTGACAAGAAGAGAAACCAGGCAGAACACAGCAGGCCTGAAAATTTGTAGTAGGCATAGGGTAAACGTAATTCTGTGAAAATCTCACTTTTGGCCTGGCTCCCTGCAGAAACTCACTGTGTCTGCCGGAGTAGCAACTCTTGTGATCTAAAATAAGTTGTTTAGTCATTGATTTAAGTTCTTGCTCATTTAATTTAATTACTTAGCCACTGTTGTTTGCTAGATTGCTTAATACAGTATTTTAGTAAAACCATATTGGATTGGAGTATTTTAGACAAACCATATAGTATGATTTGAATAAAGTTTCTGAACTGCCACGACACTTACTCTAGAACAGTCATTAGATTTAGGTCGTTTGGTCGCTTTATCTGATTCAATTTTCTAAATTTTGAAATAACGCATGCCCGCTTATATAAGCCCACAGACCATGGCGATTATGTTGAATTCATGTTTCTCGCTAAGCTGAGCTGTGGACTCATAAGTACTGAAGAATTTTCTGCAACAATGCATGCATGTTTGAAAAGAAATAGTCGTTTAGTACTTATCAGAAAAGTGAAATAGAACTTACAGTTAGAGTTTTACCATATTCATGCATGTACAGTATAAGATGTTGACATGGAACTATCTTAGCGACGTCAGTGGATCGCATGAGTACCACTGAAGCTTACGATAGTGAACTTCATGCTGCACATTGTTATACTCAAATTCAATCACTTCTCAACACATGTGAAAAGATTGCCCTCAGAGGGTATCGGAAAACTCCATTCTAGATGCTTGATGCAAATTACGGAAATTCAAAATTTGCAGCATTGCAAACCCCAAAAAGTCAACTCTCAGCTCTCAAAAGAGATAGCACACTGAGACTATACTGCTTCAACGCCATATACTTGGATTACCTTTGACATGAGAGCGGATGCATCAGAAATTACTTTAACTACCCAAGCGAAGTTTGCGTCATAATTTTGCAATGCGATAATGCAATTGTTCTATATCTACACATTACGAAATCTCACTTAATAATAAGACAATTGAGATCACAGAAATTCTATCAAACTCATAACTATTTTATTAATTCGTGCTATATGTATTTTTTAAAACAGATCGAAATCTTCCCGTAGGTTGCACAAAGAATTTTTGATTTCGGTGACATAGATAATCCAAGCGTGACATTGGAGCAATTTAACTCAATGAGATCTTTCACACGGGCCTTATAGGAGACTTATAGGAAGCGGTTCACGGTCGTCAATTTCATTAGTAGACCTACTCATGCGAACTACTAATGACGCAAAATCATCCACATCAACAGCGCATTTCACATTTTTGAGAGCAATGAAATGTTTGTCTCTCTCTATTTGTTTTTCATATACTTTGGCAAGTGCAAGCAAAACGGTATATCTGCTTAAGTAAACATATGATGACACAAGATTTAAAAATTAAAATCATGGTGTTAAAAATGCAAAAGTATTTTTTGAAATCAAGAAAATTAAACTATATCGAATGACCAAACAAACACTTGTGATGATTAAATAGCAAAATCAAATGAGCAAAACAATTCAAATTCTCGAAAACTAATTTCAATGAGCAAATACAGGGTGTCCAGTTAAGGACACTGGATTTAATTCAATAGGCATATCCACAATGCTACTGATATGTTATTGATTTGTTGCCCAGAATATCTGCATAGGCATGCAACTTCATTTTGCATTGTCGGTTTACAAGGAAATTAATTGAAATACGAAAAAAGGATTAAATATGTTTGATATTACATTCACAAGACAATTTTGCATCCACGGTCTGCATTCACTTATGAAAAACACCATCCTTTAAAGGACCACCTCTGCAGTCACAGCATACTCTTATTCTGTGAAGGAAATGTTCAATCACTCTTTCACACAAGTTTAGCGTGATTCACAAATACACCTCGGATCTCGTGCTTTAATTGAGCAATCCTGTTGGTTTTTTTATATGCCCGCGATTTCACATAGCCCAGATAGAAATCATCATGGAAATCATATGGGGACAAGACACATGATCCTGGTGGCCATCCATCGATGATAACCATTGCTGGAGAAAAGGCGATCAGGAAATTATTCTCTGATGAACTGTGTGGTTTCTCGTGCAGTATGTTTAGTTGCACCATCTAGTTGTAACCATAAGTCTTGTTCATCTGAGGTTTCGAGTTGAGGCAAAGGAACTCATTTATCATCCTTGAATGACAATCGCCATTTTCCTTCACAACTCCATTTTCATTTTCAAAAATATGGTCTAATCACTCCACCACACCATACCGCACATTGGTCGGGTTGCAATGGCTTCTCATGTAGGGTAATCGATCCTCACTTGAGGATCGTCTGTGGACCATATTCGAAAATTTTGTTTCTTTACGCAATCGTCGAGATGAAAATAGGTCTCGTCGCTAAAGATTGTTCTCCTCGTAAACATTGGGTTCACTTGCTGATTCTTAAGCGCAAAATTGGTACAATCTCGGCGAACTGCATGGTCGAAGTTTCAAACTGTTGTGCAACTTGAACTTTGTAAGGGTAATTGTACTAAGGAGGTAACTGATGTGACCGATGGCATAAAGATGCCCTGGGATTTTCTATCCAATAATACAAATGGCAAGTGGTGTGACTGTGCCAGGTGTTCTATTACCATTATGAGTGGAACTCACCCAATGCAACTTCTGCATCAAATTCATAGCAAATTGACGATGGAAAATGAAGTTACCTACCTTTGTAAATATTCCAGGCATTTAATTAATAACATATGTTCAGTATCGTGGATATGGCTATTGAATTCAATCCGGCGTCTTTAACTGGTCACCCTGTACATGTTGTCAAAGTCAATAAATCAACAATTACTTTGAAAGATAGAAGTTACAGGCCTATTACATTGTGTCATTATTGCGCATTTCAAGCAATTTCAAGTATTTCTGCATGCTATTATACTACGGGTAGAAAACATTATTCATTTTTTAGGCCCTCATCCAAAATCAGATTATATGTCACAATCTTAAAAGTTGTTCATAGATTACTAATTCGGCTATAAATCAGCTTGATGTCATACTTATTTGCAACAATAAACAAATAAGAAAATTTTCCATTAATGCGCCTGATTGAGGGTCAAATAAAGTTCAGAGTTCTCATATAATGCTCGGAGCATTTCTTACTGAAATTCATTCTGGTGTTCAGAGAGCACTCGAGGCACTCCAAAGTTTCTTCCTGCGAAGGTCCGTGACTTAAATTGAAAACTAGAAAAGCCATCGCAAAAAATTGCTGTGGTCTTGGGTGGCACCATTCGTGCGAATATCCATTCCATCGATCGATACCGAAGATTTCGGGAAGTTGGACGATCGACCAATGTGAATAGGCTCCTGAAAAATATGAAAGGTGTAGCAAGTATTTGCATGGATCAATGTGGCTCTACAGCATAGTTTCATGTTAGGTCCATACTAGTACATATGCACAATTGAACAAGAACAGAGAAACCGATGAAGCGATGAGTAGTCGAACACTTCGCTCACATATCATTTAGATTTAATTGACATTCCAATATAGCCTACCCAAAAATATTAATTAATCTAATATTATAGGACTGTTCCAGTCATTATCTTCATTTGGGTTGTGTAAGACTGTGAGTTCTTTAATTGCAAAATGCAAATTATGAAAAGGAGATTGCTATAAATTCGTAGACTGAAATGCTGGTATAAATAGAATAGTTAAATATTGAATTGCATCCTCAGTTGAAAAATGGTAACAGACCTGAGATGTAAATTACGCCTTCTGATAATTCCTGACATTGAATGAAATGGCAGCTATTTAGGTCTGTTTCCATTTTTCAACTGAGAATGCAACTCAATATTCAACTATTCTATTTTCGATGTGTTTGCAAAAAGCGTCAAATTTTAATTATTGCAGGCGCACTAACTTAGGCGCGTGTGTTTAAAGTGATGCCAGCCGTATTTAATGAATGCCCGTCGAAACTTCACTAACTTGCTTAATGCAAATTTGAAATGCTGGTAGTGAAAGTCAGGTGTAGTGTGTAATCTTTGATACTTAAGTCATTTCATTTTGAATAAATCAAGAAGGACTTGACACACCACACGAGTACTTTCTTTGTGAATTTAAAACAGACATTCCTTCTATTGAATTGAATAAAAGAAAACAAAAATCAACCCATTTACCATATCTATGCTAATTTCCAGTTGTGCATGTCTCGATTTCAGTATTTTCACTTAATCTCCTTTCATAGCTGGCCCCTATATGAATTGAATTGAATGTTTTTAGCTTTTGAAGCAAGACTGTTTAGCATCCTTTGCTTAATGACGTTATCTTATTATGACTAGAGTTGTCGAAAGTGCTTAAAATAAGTTAGTTTTCATTTCCTTGCTTATATCTACTTTGAATTTATTTTAGAATTATTTACTCTATATCAAATTAAACACGTCTTTGAGTTGTCGCTTTTCTACAAATATACTCACTCAGTCCGGAGGTCTCAGGCCATGCAGACCATTTGCCACTGCAGTTCCATTCGACTCGATTCTGCGCCACAACAATCCAGTCGTCCCGGCCACTTATTTGGCAGAATTCTTGCCTCACCGTATCCGCCTACTTTCTATCCAGCACTACCAGGCTCTCGGCCATTAAATCGACATCATCCACATATGCCAACCGGTCACAATTCAGGTCTTCCAGATTCAATCCACCCGAAGTTCTCACTTGTCTCATCACCCACTTCAGTCGAAATTGATCAATATTGGAGCCGGAGGGCATCACTGTTTCAAGTCGGAGGAGAACAAAAAAAGCGTCTGTGACTTGGCCTCCAACTCTCACACAACAGTTGCTTGCTTCGTAGCACAATTTTGACAATCTGACAAACTTCTCCGAATTTCTTGTTACGCTCCATAAGGTTGGTCTGCGTATACTATCGTATTCTTTCTTGAAATCGACGATTAGATGTCATCTGTCCTAATTGCATTCCAAGTATTTCTCCAGAAATTGCGTAACAATAAACAGCTGATCGACGGTGGATTTCCCTTTTACAGTCACAGAGTTGATAATAAAAAACAGACCACCCAAGTTATGTTGAAACCCAATCGATTCTCATGCCTTCCAATCGTGTCGTGCAACAACATGTCATACATTATTGGAGAGTTGGTATTCTCAGCCTTCAAATGGGCTGTTAAAGTATTTGCTGGAGTGCTCAAAATGTGAAAGCCGCTCAATTTACAAATCGCAATTTTTCAATATAAAAAACATGTTAGTATGGTAATGAATCAAGCATGGAATCAAATTAGCAAGGGCTAACCTTAGGTGAAACACAATTAATAATGAATTAAATCTCAAATCGAACTATTCAGTAAGTAAAACCAATGTGAAAAATAAGAATAAAACACAAATGTAAATGTTGATAATATTCAAATGGTAGGTAATGAAAAAAAAGGACTGTGTAAATATAAGTTGAGTGAGAAAAAAATTGATAACTTACTCGAGAACTCCTGCCTGTCTGCCACACTGTGTGTTGGGCAGTGTAGTAATTGCGGAACGATCATTTTCTGAGCTCTCTTTTGATATACTGGTCATCAAAATCGGTGGCAATGAAACATTAATGAGATCGTTAAAGTTATCACAAAACTGTCATCAAAAAAGTTATCATGACTCTTCTGCTGAAAATATTATGATCTCATTTTTTCATCAAAAATATTCATGTTGGTATCATCAGAATCTCTTCGATGTGGGAAGCACGAATATGCAAGTTTTATTCAAATTAGTTCAATAGTTCCTTTTCAAACTTATTCAACTTTTGTTGTTACTACCGCTAAAGTACACAAGCACCATGTAAGGTGAACTACGGGTCAAAACAAAATAAATAAAGAAGGCATTTCTTTGTTCTGTCATGCTAATCGCAGATTGCTTACCTTTCATGTTTGTGTACTTTAGCGGCAATGACAAAAAATGTTGAAGAAGTTTGAAAAAGAACTATTGAACTAATTTGAATAAAACTTACATGTTCGTACTCCCCACATCGCAAGGATTCTGAATATACCAAACATGATCATTTTCATAGAAAAGTGACAATATGACATTTTCAGTCAAAAGAGTCATGACTTTGTGATAACTTCACTATCTCATTAATTTTTTTATTACCTCACCGATTTTGATGATCAGCACATTAAGAGAGCCCAGAAAATGCTCGTTCTCCCCGTACTTCATTCATTATCATGCTCACATGCTTTCTTATTGAAAAATGGCGATGTGTAAATTGAGCGATTTTCACATTTTGAGCACTATTCAGCAAATTCATTAAGGGATTCAAGTTTAAAATCTCTCCAAGAATATATGGCACGCTGTTGTATGACACGATTGGAAGGCGTGAGAATCGATTGAGTGGTCCGTTTGTCATGATCAGCCCAAACTCTTACTATGATGGCACAAAGCCAGCCTGATATGAGCCGACTGTTCAGCGATAAAAAGGTCTATGACTCCTTTCAGGTACCTCCGCGAAGATCTTGTATCCCACTGAGAGCAGTGATGAGCATTCTGTAATTATTAAAGTCTTCTCTTCCATCACTCTTGTGAATGGAAACCAGTACCTCAGTACTCCAGTCATCTAGCAAGCTCTCCTCACTCCACATTTTTTGGACGATGCTTACAAGATTGCCCAATCTGAGCACTTCCGTCTGTGACCTATCACAAATCAGCCGACACGTCATCGAGACCAGGAGCCTTCGTTTTCTTCATTCTTTCTATAACTTCATTTATCTCTGTCATAGTTGGATTAGTCACTTCGTTTGCCACATCTGTGTGGACTTCTTTATCTAGATCACTATTTAAAAACGGAATTTACTCTACATTCTTCAAAGAATTCTCTAAATCTTCTGATGACGGCCGTCTGTCAATTAGAAGATTTACCACTGCATCTCTTGCCACCGTTTGACGAGGTTGATGTCCTTGGTTAAGACCATTAATTCCTTGAAAATGTTCCTCTGCATCTATCTACTGTATCTCTTCCACACTTTTCCTGTGCATCACTCTCTTCTGGTTTCGGTAATTTGTTTAATTATTCTATGACTTGCATATTGCACATGACATGTGCGTGCGTATGGGATGAAGAATTGTGACGTTTATAAGTCATTTGTGAACGCTCTTAACTCGGTTTTAACGAGCATCAAAAGAATGCATGAAAGAGCCTTGACTAGTCATTTTCAATTTAGAGTAGGAAAGAGTCAGGAGTTCTCTATGACGTTGACATCATTCTTATGTGTCTATCGCAAAAAAGCTTTCGATTGCTATCCAACAGTCAGAACTACAAACTCACCACAAGAATGTCTGTAAGGTTTTGTTCTAAAATTTGAATAAAAACATTATTGTCATCACTAGTGAACACTGAAGCATGTACATCTGCATGTATCTTGAACACTTATGATTTTCGGAGAAGAGATCGAGTACATAAAAGATGAATTAATTTTTCGGAAAATCGGAATTCCACCCGGCCGTACAACGCTTGCATCAGTTATATCCACAGAGTTTTCATATAAAATTTCACCTGACATGGAATTGGTTTAGAGGTTCCTCGAAATCAGCGCGCATGACAGTGCAACTTGTAAAAGTTTTGAGGGCTTCCGGGCTTCTTGTAACTTCAATATTTACTTAAACGGAGTTTCTTAGAAGTTGTTAAACCGCATGTCATCTTGGAGGATCACCACTCGATCAAAAAATACTGATAGACCAAACGAACAACTGCTGTCTGACAAACAAATACTGATGCCGTGCTACTCTGAAGGAAAACCTGTTTTGAATATCCAATACATCGGTCTACAGATTTCTAAGCGCACTTAAACAGAAAATGGCATGAATTGCAGAAAAACAGTCTTCTGCTCAGAAAAAATTTTACATTATCATTCGAAGCAAGGTGTTTCAAAATGATTCATCCGATCTCATTAGACTATATCTATCTATTGAGTTAGCTCATATTTTAGAAATCAGTTCTACAACACTTAACGAGTTTTATGCATCATGTAACGACGGTATGTTGTTCTTCACTTTGAGGCACAGTACATTTTTCAAAAGCGTCAGTTTTTGGACAATTTTCTTTTCAAAATTTACAATTGTTCTTTATGACCTCCCCGGAGGCGCACCTCGGCAAACAGACGATAGTCTAGCTCAGATTCAACTGCGGCAGGCTATAAACAAAGGGGCTATACATAGAAAAGCGTTTGGAGCTCTGAAAATTTGTTTTTCAAAAGAAGCAGGGGAAGATTTTCTTTCACGTGTCATGTCCAGTGACGAGGTCGCACTTTGCATCAACGGAAAAGTGAGTCGTCATAAAATCAGGATGTGAAATTTTGGAACATCCACATCAGGTAGTGGAGTTTCAAGGAGAATCACTGAATATGTGTGTTCTGAATGCTGCAAAGCTGACTTCTCCTTCAGCTTCAGGCTAATTGAATGACTCTTTCAACAGGATGCTGCACCAACGCACTGGCAAGATGAAGTCCGACCATTTATAAAACTTAAAAAGCTCCCTCAGCGATGAATCAGTCTCCAGCAGATTTAACTTTTAAATGGCCACTGTACAGTAACAAGCCGGTTTGAGATTGGGCAATGTGAAGGATAAGGTTTAGGTTTCATGTTTCCATTTCCAAGAACTGACTGACGTGCGATATCGCATTAGTGAAGCAGCAGCGACAATGCCAAACATGCTGGTATAACGGCAGCTGGACTGTCATCTTGATGTTGGCTGAGCTTTTACAGGAATCGGTGCAGTCACTATAATGCCACAACATCCGACATGTTGACTTCAGGGATCTGATGTCACCACCTATGTTACAAAAACCGAATTTACCTTGAAGATGGGAACACCTCCCTTATAGTAACACCTCTTAGTTTGGAGAAAGGCGAGAAATTTCATCATTGGATGATGTCTTACGTCTGCGACATAGCACTGTGGCCGTGACAGACGCTGAAAGACAAGAGACAGATAATCGACGCAACTGCAGAAAATGTTAGTCGTTTCGAGCTAGCTAAGCGCTTTGGCATTCTGAATGCAAAAGATTCAATTGAGAAGCCAATTGAGTGCGCAGACAGCACTAAACGAAGCAGTATAAAGCCGGTGATATACGATAAGCTAGAGAGGTCATTTCTGTCTTGGTTCAAACAGGTTCGAAGTCAGAACGTTCCCGTCACTGGACAGCTGCTGCAAGAGAAGGCAAAACAACTTACTAATGAGCTAACAACGGATGGCTAGAGAAGTTTTCCAGAAGACACTCGGTCAACTTCAAGTCAGTTCAAGGCCAGGGCGATCAACATGCTGGTGATCAGCGACTGGCAGCAGGAGATTCTGAAGGCTACAATTGATGCGTTCCATCGTAATGACGTTTATAACTTAGATGAGACTAGTTTGCGACTTCTACCCAACAAAACATTGGCTTCTAAAGGTAGGCAGTGTACACTGCTTGTCATAAGAAAATCTGTAAAGCCACGTTGCTTCAAGAATGCAAGGATTCCGGTTGACTATAGAGCCAATTGCAAGGTATGGATGACAGCGCCCATGTATGAGACATGGTTGAAAGATTGGGATAAGAAACTGGAGAAAGATGGGCGGAAGAGGCAAGTTCACATCTACAGGTGCGATGACTGCAGAACCGCACCCCGTCAGTGAGGAACTTGCAGGATTGTAGTGAGACTTGTACGAGCAACGCGAAGTGGAGGATGGAGTCAGTCTCACCCACTGCGTGACGGCGGACCAACGTGTGAGGTGCAGACAAACGGCATCATGATCATGGAGAAGATAGCTCGCAAAGAGAAGATATGGAGAAGATATCTGCAATTGAACCGGTTGAAGCTGAGCCAGAGGAGCTGGTGGAGGAGCTTGAAATCCCGTCAGTCACCAATTAAGAATCCCGCCAAGCCTTGGATATTCTGAGACAATACATTGAGAGAAATGTTGATGATCCCGCAGTGTTGGTTTTGTGTGACAAGCTCGATGACGTTACTGCCAAACAACGGATGGAAGTGATGAAGCAGAAGCGCACTGAAAGCCTTTTTTAAGAATCACTTTATCTGTTAAATACAAATCTTCTTTAATTAATTCATCTCTGCTTTTTGAAAACATATTGGGAATATACCGGCAGCTTATGAATATATATTTAAATAAAATAGTAATTGGGTATCAACGAGCATCGTATACCAACATAAAATAAATAAAATGACGACAGTAGATGTGAAAAACTTCTTAGCACTGAACATTATTGTTTATTTGTAGTTATTTGTTTATTTTTTGCATCCCTCTCTACAACGACGCCCTCTCTATAACGAGTCCCGATGGGTGTCGTTATAGAGAGGTTCGCCTGACATATTTTTCACGCTAGTGTCAAACGCTTATATCATTGACTATAGTTGTGGCGTTAATCGACATTGTGCGGAGTCATTATATCTGATTAAAATGCAGTCTAAAAATACTCGGTGGCGCTCTAATATCTTGCTCTTTTCTCATCCCTAATACCGTCGGAGAATTTCTACACATAGGCTTTATGAGAGGCTTCATCGCATCTATAGCAGAGGCTTTTATTCTTGATGTTGAATAGTTACATTTACTAGTTCCATGTGTTCCTTCAATCAAAATAGTTGTCAGTGAGCATTAGAACGGCAGAGTCGCATTAATTATGGTGTCGCGGCAATAACTCCTCTGAGCCGAAGTGGAATCTATAGACGGGTGCGCTTTTGATCCGGCGAGGCGATTCATGCGCAACGATTCAGGCGCACATTTGAGAGACTACCGCGCAGCAGCGCGGCGCCGTTGGTGCCTACAGTTTCAGAATTTCTAAAAAATAGATCACGTGTCTGGCGCGGCTGGCACTGGTTTCGGCAAGCCTGATTTCATTAATTCTAGGATGAGATTTTATGTCTGGCGAGCCAACCTCGAATCGGCAAGGCAAGCAATATCGGCGAGTGTGGAAAGCCAGTCAGTTTTCATTGGTTTGATGGCACCGGATATAGTCAGCATGATTTCATTTAATTGGACATCTACTACTTTGCTATGTGTTGAGTTTTTCCAAGCAGGACAGCAAGGTTCAGCTGTTGAGTAGCCCAACACCAGTCCTGTTTCACGCAGTACATTAGCATCACTGCCCCAGGTCTAGCCAGCGATCATTTTCAGAAGATTATTTCTTGTCTGCATATTATAGCTTAGCTTTGCCAGATGCTCATTGCAAGATGACGTTCTATCTAAAGTATGCAGGCTTAGGTTCATGAGATATGCGAAAAATGTTAATGTGCACGTCAAATTGATGACCACTTTGACAGCTGTCTAGGTAAAACACGGTAGAAATTATCTTTTCCGTGGCTTGGTTGCAGCATTCATCGAGAACATAAGTCAACTACATCAGAGACGTCATCATTCAGCAGGGCGTTCAGATTTGCGAATGTTCGAGCTAGATGGGCACAACAAATGTCATCGGCACAGCTGAATTTTCTGCTCGTTGACAAAGGGTTATCAGTTTATGTAAATGTTGAAGAGAGTAGGTGCTAAGACTGATCCCTGAGCAATGCCTTTCTTTTGCCGCCTCTATCTGCTTCTGTCTGCTTCCAAAAAAACCCCGAAAGCGATGGTTTTGTAGGAAGCATTCAATGATGTCAACAGTCCATGGGGGTAAACATCTGCTGAAGTTTAAGAGGAGGCCTTTCTGCCATGTGGATCACGAACAAGTTATTCGGGGCTTCATCAACGATCGTAATCTTCAAACTCCTTCATTTTATCACTTCAACCAGTTCTCGTCTCTCAGTAAGTGTGTCAATTCTCATATTTATTATCTTAACACCTTTCGCCTCTTGATGAGTGTCTTGATTGATGGAGTAGGCTTATAAAATCGACTGAAAATAAAACACAACTTCTCGGATTGTGAAACAAGTGAGGTGACTTCTTCGGATACTAAATAATAGACTACTAACAGATTTTATTCCTGAAAAGCATAGAAGCTGCTGCCTGGCTCTTTCCATTCTAATTCTTTTGGTTGAAGTTGTGAATCTTATGGTTGTCGATAAACATCGGAATTAAATTTTGAGTTTTGTTCTTTTGGCTTTATGGTGACCACTGAGTATACGAGTAATTGGTAACCACTATAAGACCATAAGGAGATGCACCGAAATTTTTCCTTATCAATTATTCTTTTCAGAAAAATTGCTGATAGCCCAAACATGTGTGTGATACCAGCTACCAGACAATGTTCAACAGTGATAAGTACAAAATGCCTCTATACTGTACATATATTTAATTGCTATTGTAGCACTAAGGTACTGAGGTAGGCCTCTAGGCTACCATCGAATTATAACATTGTCTTAATGTCTTTCGATATTTTTGAGAGCGCTCGAAAAATTGAGCAAGGCATCGAATGATATGCACTGTAGGCCTAAGGGATTCAGGCAAATATCATGTAGGCCAAAGCTTGTTGCGAGGAAAATGTTAATTCATTACTAGCAGAGATGAATGTATCTCTTGATGTCTGGGTATTCTAGGCGTCTTTTCAGCATCATTTCAGCGTCTTTTCGGCCTTGTGGTTGAGTCAGCAGTTTTGCAGTTGGATCAATTAACACCATTTTCAGAACTGAGTGGCGAGACTCAATCTCTTAAAAAAGATAAAAGCTCTGTTACATAATTGGTAGAAGTGATTTACTCAAAAAATCCTTACTTGAGACTGTCTAAAAATATACACATCTATATACGGCAACTCGGCTGGCGTTTTCTGAAATTTGAATCTTTCAATACGAAAAAATTAGGAAAAGTTCGCAGCAGTCTAGAAAAACGAATAGTAACAGAATCTCTGGGAAAAGAAACAAACTGCTTTTTATCTGAATGCCAAACAATTAAAATAAGAGGCGACTTGACAGCCTGCACTGTATTACCAGAATCCCAAAATAAATTTAAAAATGTTAAATATCCTAGCTTCGTTCCTTAGAACAAGAAATAGTCTTCAACAGCAAAATCTAAGTCTTGGAAAAGACTCAAATATTTTCTGACACGTTAGTTAATCAACGTAAAGCTGAAATTTATTGCTAGTGACTGTTTTTCGAATGGGCTACATGTCTGATGTACATGCATGTATTGTACCTCTATAGGCATGGGTATAGATATCAGTATATCAGAAACATCAGTATACCTGTGTCAGGTCTCCTGTAGATTAGGCCTATACTACACATCACATACAAGTAAATGTGCAATTAGTAAACGAGGGAATCAGCTGGTGCATTATCCAGCGCGCTCTATGTAATCTATGTAAAGATTCCAGTAGGGTCTCTGAGCAGGTGCTATATACTGATTGCCTCACAAATAAATAAAAGATGGAAGAAATCTGGTATAGTAAACAAAATAGATGTTCTTTTGCATTGTGTTTTGGAGTCGCTTACAGAAAAAATCACTGCATTTCTCAAAAACTCAGAAGACGAATCAATGCAAGGCAGCGAGTCGAGACACATTCCGAATTTCTGATACATATTTCTAGCCATATTCAGTAATTTGGATCATTTTGTAGCTATAGGATAACAGGAAAAGAATATTGCAACAGGAACTGCCATAACAATGAGCACAAATTCGGATAATGATAGGTTAATGTGCACAAACAGTACAAACTGTAAATGTGCCCTTCAGGTATTGCTCATCCCACTCAAAAATCATAACTAGCAACATTACTAATGAAAGAAAAGTCATTAGCTTTTTATGAAGCAGGACAACAAATGCAACTTTAGCAACGCGTTGGCCACGCTTTCATAGTCCGGCAGCCAGAGCGAGTTTCTGCAGGGAACGAGGCCGAAAATGAGACTTTCACAGAATGTTGTACACCTTATGCCTACTACGAATCTGCACGTCTGCCGAGTTCTAGTGAGTTCCTCTTCTTGTCAGACAAGATCAAAGAAAAACACATGCAAATCCAATGGGACGCAGATTGCAGTTTTTGGCTAAAATGAATTTTTCTATGTTTTCTGTGATTAAACGAAAAGTACTAAGCCCAGAGTCATAATTTTTGGCATGGAATATCTTCAGGTCATTTCCTTTCATGTTCATGCACTTCTGTCTATGAAGCTAAACACATTCAGATTTGGCGAGCCTCTTAATGTCGGCAAACACAAGCATTTTTAGCAACTTTATCGACATTCGACCACATTCTCATATACATTTCCGATTAGATGCATGATAATAGCAAATGCACATCATAGGAGATGACCTGAAGATATTCCATGCCAAAAATTCTGACTCGAGGCTTAGTACTTTTCGTTTAATCACAGAAAACATAGAAAATTTCATTTTTGCCAAAAGCTGCAATCTGCGTCCCATTGGATTTGCATGTGTTTTTCTTTGATCTTGTCTGACAAGAAGAGGAACTCACTAGAACTCGGCAGACGTGCAGATTCGTAGTAGGCATAGGGTGTACATCATTCTGTGAAAGTCTCATTTTCGGCCTCGTTCCCTGCAGAAACTCGCTCTGGCTGCCGGACTATTCAGCCGCGTTTTATTTTTTCATTGGTCAATCACAAGTTTCAAGTTTACTAAGAAGTGCAATGTTAATGGAGCTACTCATAGAAATAAACTGTTTATCTGAAGTTGACTATATGACTATATAGTCATATAGTCAATATATATACTAGTTGACTATATGATAGAATGGAAATTGACTCAAGGTCGCGGCACATCCGGGGGAACTAAGTTGGGGCATGAACCACCAATTAAAAGCTTCGATTTACACATGTGACTGATTCTAACACAATCATACAGACGTTGGCAGGTGCATCTAAGTGAAAATGCGTGCGATTTATGTGCCGTTATTGTGCATTGCATGAAGCTTAATTTCCATTCTAGAGGTTTTATTGTTGTCAATTTCTATGGAGCTACTAGTTTATTCGATGTAATGCATCAGTGAGTCTCCTCCCACTTAACGATATATCGACAGGGAGAGACTTCATGCAAGTTATTTTACTGGCACAATAAATCACTGAAATGAACCAATGAGAACGAAGCTTTCTGAAAGCATGGGAAATGCGTTTTCTGAAGTTTTTCTCATGAAACAGCATAACAAGTCATAACAGCAGCTGACTAAAATCAAATTTATCGATGAAAACCATGGTGACGCTTGCAAACATAGCACGGATGATTTGTAACACTGAAGACAAATTATATTTTGGTGGAGAATTATAATTGAAAATGAGCATTTTAGGCTTTGGACTTTAGCTCTGCGCTAAATGTAAAGGCCGACAAACAAAGTACTCAATACAGAAACTGTTTACGTCCTACGCTGCAGCTGAGCGAAAATCTAGACTTTCAACATAAATTTGCTCGGTGAATTTCAGTTACTTTATCTGAAAATGTCTCATTCCCGACCATGAAAAGCTACAGAAGGAGAATTAGTATACATGAAGTAATTGATATAGATGAAATCATATATAGATGAATCCGACTACATCAACTTTTACATTCTATCATCCACAATCTAATATGCTTATCATCACTGATTTTCTTACCTGACCATGTGATTAATACAATTGTTGTCAAGATACCTTTTAGCGTGAGAAAGATACACATGTCTCCCGAATGTATTCGATTCACATATGGAACAGCGCAACATTATACATTGAATCTAAAATGTCTTCCATTAAAATTGCTCAAAAACATATTCATCAAAACAAATATCTGCATGTCTAAAACGGTGCAAATTAGCTTCCTAATTGATATTAAGATGAACAATCTACTCACCAGACTCCTCAAAAATATTGAAAGATTTTTTTTGGTTCACTTCTCGCTAATTTCAGTCGATTGTTTCAATTCGTGGTTAGTGTTGCCGAGTTGGTGGCGACACTGGGGAAGACATTTCATCACATTCACATCGACATTTAAACAAAATATTGCAAATCCTAGAATATCGAGGGATATTCACCGAAATCCCATAGAACTATGTAAATCTGCTTCCAGCAAGCAGCATGTCGATGTTGTAGAATATATTAAGTGATCATCTCAATGATTGAAGCGGTCTCTCATCTTCGGCGGATTTTCGTGGCGGCTAGTGGCGGCTAGTGGCGACAAGTTTCCTGCCACGAGTCGGCAACAATTATTCGTTTCGTGGCGAGTTCGTGGCAGCTTTCGTGGCGAGGAGTTTACAGTGTACTGATTAAGATCAAAATGCCTGTCAACATATCTACGGATTGGATCACATTAATCTTGGTACTTGCATTGGTACTACAGCGTCAAATTATTATGGATGAATAAACACAAAATACATTTCCGTTAACAAATATTACAGATTATGTAGACAGACACTAAGAAGGTGATTTAAGTCAAATAAATTTTGATAAGTTAGCTATGCACTTGTAGAACGATTGAAGTTAAATTAATGCAAAGATTCAAGCAAAAGTTCAGTGATACAATTCATGCACTCAAATTCTTTTAATCAGCATTTATTGCTATTATAGATGATCAAATCTATATTTTTCATTTCTAATTGACTGACAGCTCCTATCATATATCCACTTGCGTGCCGCTTTGCAATCAATTCCATGTATTTTTGAATTTCAAAGAATAAATGACCGAAAAATATCGCTCCTTTGGTTACGACTAGGAATTCAAATTGTTGTGCTTTAAGATAAAATCTCAACATGCTTCATCCTGTGTAGTGTCAATGGTGCTGGTGCAGGGATCGCAATTTTACGGCTTTTCCGTTTTTCACGAAATTTGTCTGATGTAAACATTTCAAATTTATACATTCAAGCCCCGGTTTTTCCCGATTCTGCGTTTTTTCTTAGGTGAATTGCGATCCCTGTGCTGGCATTTGTTAGAGAATTATACAAATTTACCATATATTGCTGTGTAGTGGCAACTCATCAGATCTGTTCATGACGGCGGTTTAGTTATAGCTTGATTAACTCAATACCCAAAACAACATAGCGTCGTCATTTACTGATACTGACAATGATAAATTTGAATTCTCTATCAACCGCTAGCACCATTGACACTGTACACAGGACGAAACATGTCGGGATTTTATCTCAAGTGCATCCATTTAAATTATTTGTCGCAATCAAGGAAGCGTCATTTTTCAGTCATCCATTTTTTGAAATTCCAAATGAATGAAGAATCTCCCTCACTGACAGACGTTGACGTTCCATGTCTGAACGAGCGACGGCTTTTGTCAAAATTTTCGAAATATGATATCGTCATTAAATAAATGAACCGTATTTATACTCGGAGGCACATTAGGCACGAAGCCTTTCATCAATGTTGCCAAGTTGTCATTTATCCCACTCTGATTCTCTGAGAGCTGAGTATTTAGCAAGAATGCAGAGTGTACCTGTTTTAAAAGTCTTAGGTTTGATCCGACCAAAGCTTGAACCAAGTTCACCCGGACACAGAGCAAACACTCCACCGCAAGGCCAAAGCGCCGGTGTCATGTCAGAATGAACATTTAAAGAGTATTATGTAATATTTTGGTAAATTTTTGAGTAGAATTATTTGAAGCAGCTGGCGTTTGGAAGAATGCTGTAGGCCTTCATGTATACTATGAAGCACAAGATATATGTTAAAGGCAAGTATATGCAGTCTAAAAGTGAAGTCCATATATCGAAGGCTATATAGGCCTCATCATGGTTCAACTGTCTTTTCAGATCAGGGTTAGACTTTTTTATGTACAAAGCCTCCATCATATTTAAATCGAAGCTATTAAAGGCTTTGGTTAGGATACTGAACACTTCAGAATTCCAGCTACACTGGCAGTTTAATCAATGGTAGAGATAGCTGAAATTATCTGCAGACAGTTTAATCTGACCATAAATTGAGTTGTATTCCTGAAAATAAGAAAATCCTAGCTCAAGTCTCTAACAAACAGCTTTGTTTTAAATATTATTGAGGCAGTGTTCATAAAAACACAATCTGAACAGACATCTGAACCATGATGGTACATTCTTTAGATTCTTTAGTTGTAGATGTATTCAACTGTTGTAGATGTCTCACTGTGTCACATGATTCTAACTGCATCTTGTAGTTTCCTATTTTCATTCATTCACCTTGCATGATGAAGAAATGTTTGAATTGAATAGTAGATGATAGCTAAGCTGATAGAAAGCCCTTATTCCGATGCTTCCTAGTCTATAGTAAAGGACTTTCAATAATATCATAGTCATTCATCAATACTTATCAGAGATTTCAATAATTGATTGCAATTTAATTGGACAAGGAAATCAATTGATTGAAATTGAAAAATATATCAATCAATTAATTGGAATGGAAATTGTGAACCAATTAACAATTGAATTTGGAAAATGTATCAATCAAATGATTGTAGTTGGAATTGTGAGCGAATCAATATTGAAAATGGAATCCAAAATTCGAGCAGTTTCTGCAACTTGAAAGCATTAATTATTAAATTTACTTGATCCAAGATTTGTTTAACTATATACACGTTACACACCAATAAACAATCTCTTATATTTTTTAATACTGCTTAGTCAGATCAATCAGACAAGCGATAATTTCCTTACATTCGCTCTCATGCCTTTGGCATATAGTTTATACAAGCGTTCGTGATTCTCTCCATTGTTTTTACCAGTGACGATTGAGTAGAGAATTTCTTGGTCTGCATTTTAGAGCTGCTTGGTCTACTCTGGTTGAAACAAACATGAATTTAATTGTGGCTACTAATGAATCTTAACGTTGTTACTGCTTGCCAACCTGAAATGCTTACTATAATTGTAAATTGTGAAAAGTAAAATACTGCAGAGGCGAAATTAGATATTTAATCTCGGCTACTAACAGATAACAATTAATTGGATGCAATTGGAAAATGCAGTAATCAATACGAATTGGAAAAATATCAATCAATTAATTGAGATTCTTTATTCTAGCCAATTAATTAATTGAAATTGGTGTATCAACCAATCAATCAATTGGCTCCAATTAATTAAGAAGTAATTCGGGTCAATTAATTTTGACAATCCTTGATGCTTATGTGTGTACATGACTTACATTCAATTGTGTGGGATTTTGCCATCTTCATTTATGAACAACAATTGCGAATATAAGACAATCATAGTCTATTTTTACATGCTCTTCTCTATTTTCAGGAATCAATACATATTGGTGGAATATCTTCAGCCCCTCCGGAACTTCGTTAAATGGGGTCATTCTTGATACTGATGGCGCCATTATATGGGCATTCCTAGGAAGACCGTCTACGAATCCTTAGAATTCCAACCCCTCAACGTCTTCGACTGATTTTCTGTGATACTTTCTTCAACTTGCGGTTTTGCGGTTGTGACTTAAAGCGTTTTCAAAATTTTCAAGAGTTCAGTCTCGTGAACATTTTTTCTCCCAGAGAGTCATTGTCGATTGGAATTTACTACCCCATTATGATGTTTGATCGTCATCCCTAATGGACTTCAAGACAAACATGTTCAATGTTTTCATGCTGCGAAACTAACTTTGTGACATTTGTATTATCTGTATAAGATGCACGTTACAATTATTTTGTTCATCCATTCGCTGTCAATCGCCTAAGCTTTGTTTTTTATACACCTATGGTAGCAATATAAATACTCAATCATTATGAGGGACTCTGCAGACAATTGACGGCCTTGTTGTGCTCCAAGCATTCCCTGGAATTTTGTCCAAACTCGTTTTTGTGTTGATTTGAAATGCAACTAAAAACTGTGAGCTTCAAAGCTTTATTGTACATTTCTATGAAAAATATTTTGACAATTGTCACTTTGAAACTTCGTTGGAATAAGACAGTTTTCAAGAATTTCCATAACTAAGTTTTCCATGGCATCATAATTTATTAAGAATTTTGCTGCAAAAAAACTTTTCAACTTACTGAATGCCTTTCACTGTATGCTTTTTGACTCGCCCTGTTTCAGACGGTACGCTTTGTAAATGTAGAACAAAATCTCTGAGCGTTTTGATTTTTATATAGCCGGCATATGTTCTGGAGTTTTGCCAAGTATACCCGAATCGTGTTATATGAATTATTCAGACTTTTCGGTAAGCATGTTTTATAGTTTTAAATGCTCCTGAAATCTGATGGTACTTTATTTATGCATCGATGTTGAATTGTTCAGATTCTCAAAAAGTAATTCCCTTTGTGCATACTAGAAATCCAATATTTTGCTTCTCATTCATTTGAAATTTAATATATGCATGATCGAAGTATAGAAACTTTTTCTTTCTTTTAATTCAGAATAATTAACGGAAGAGAATTTTACGATATAGTAATAAATAAGGGTACGGATTTTACTACTGATACCAGTAGCATGTAGAAGCTGTATTTCGCGAAGAGAAAAATTAGGCACCAATGGGCACGAGCTTAGGCGCCATGGCTTCGCGCCCACTCGTGCCTTGTGTTGGTTAGAATTGATGCCTAAGTTTCGTGCCTAATTCAAGGAAAATTTCGTGCCTTACCGTTTACAGTGTGGACGCTCAAACCCGACCAAGCGCGGTCCTGTACATTTGAGATGCACAGCCTCAAAAATTAAATTTATAATAGAGAAAGATTAGCATCTATCAAAAAAAAATAGAGTCACTATCGACTGAAATGTACCTCAGGCATTTGAAAGAAGGACAGAGTCCAGCCAGTAGAGGTCAAGAGGCGGGGACATAATCCACCTTCAACTCAAGACGTGCTGCAAAAACAATTCAACGTAGCAAAGTGCGTCAAGGTAACAAAGTTAAAAAACAAGCCAATGACTAGTTACTTTTCAATAGCTACAAAGCAAAGAGGTTTATGTTTTCAAGCAAACTAGTATTTCATTTTTGTTTCTGATGTGACCTTTGGCGCTTTGGTATGACCGTGGCTAGGAAGGTTTGTCTTCTCTTCTAAATCATCGAGTAAAAGACAATCCTTTTTCCATTATCATGGTTCATTCCCTCAACTATTACAAGCTTTGCATGGACTGCTGTCTCTGTACTTTTGTTTGACAGAGAAAGTTGACATCAAGACAGTGACAACCATGCACGAGAATAAATAATTTGTTTGTATTAAATTTCGTGTCTAGTTATAGGCCGGAGTCCATAAAACTCCGACCCCGACTCCGCATCCCTGCCATGAAGTTAAAGTTTTTCTCTGCATTTCTAATGTATCAGATTCGGACTCCTGATGTTTGAAGTGAACCCATAATCACTTCAGTGTTTTACAGACAACATAGAAGATAGCAGATTCCAGAGTTATTCCACAAATGATCAAGTAATTTGGGAGAGCCAGGGCCTACTTTCAACAAAATAGCGCACCCTGCCTTATTTGCAGGAAATCATTTAACAGTTTCGAAGATGCTGAGGTCAGAGTGCTTCCTGGTCCGGCATTATCAGTGGACATGAACTCCATCGATATCTTCTGAGCGATTGTCAAACGTCGGATATCAAGGAAGCGTCCAAAAAGTATGACAGAGATCATTCGCGCCTTTCTCGACATCCAGTATTAAGTCGACGGAATCAAGGATGTGTGTGAAAATCTAATGAATTCAGTGAGTCATCGTGTGAAGGTGATGATTCCGTCAAATGGGCATCAACCCAAACTTTAGACATCTGTTGTGATCTCATTGTTGTATATGCTCGAATATGCAGCCATGGGTATTGTTAGGTACCGGTAGTTAAATTATGCAACTGTGAGGATGAATTGACACTTGTGTATTCTTAATTGCAATATCAGGGGTGTTGCAAACTCGCTGTCGCATACTGCATTTGTTCTTAAGATAGAAAATATACTTGCAGTTGCGATGTTCATTAGAAAAATATAATAGTTTGCGGAAAACACCAACTTTTTAAAATATCTCTAGTTATTATTTATATCTATTTGATGTCTTGTAACTAGGTCATGAACAGTAATCTTGGTGACATGATTGATGATTGTCCGATCTCTTCCATTAGCAGTGATCAAGGTGCGCAGATTGCCACCGAAACGTTTGCAAATAATTAGAGATATTTTAAAAGAGCAGTTAGTGTTTTCCGCAAACCATTATATTTTTCTAATTTGTTCTTAAATTCCATTACTTCCTGCATCGGTCAAGTAACGAGAAGCGAGTGCATATGACTTCTGAATTTCTTTTTCATTTTCAGTCCAATGTTTGCACTTGAATAAGAGTGGACGAAATGCATTGTGCAAAAAATAGTTTTTGATTTTGTCACAAATGAATTTGGTGGTTATCTTTATTTATAAACTCATCTGAAGCGCATTCGACCAAATACATCTGAAAGCTTAAGACCTTCAATTTCTATAGTGGGGCAACAATGAAGAGAGATTAAGTGAAAACACTGCAATCTTATAGACATGGACTACTGAAAATTAGGATAGATAAGATAAATTAGTATTCAATGAAGATAAAACTTCTTCTCTGCATTTCCAATGTGTCAGTCTGGGTTTGGATCTCTGACTTTTCTTGACCATAAGTTCTTAAACTCCATTACTTTCTGCATCAGTCAAGTCTGAAATTCAATAACAGTCAGAATTTACGGTGAATTGTGAAATAATTATGAAACATTAGCGCCACACGGACGGCATATCCCATCCTGATAATGTCAGATACGGAAGACAGGAATATTCTTAACTGAAACATTTGCTTTTAAATTTCTTAATTTTACAGACGCCGATCCTCTTCTTGGTTCTAATGGTTCATCTGCCATTCCATTTAGATAATAGAGTTCAGTTCATAAAAATCAGAAAAGTGAAGTTGTGAAAGATAATTGTTTCCATAACATATTTCCAGGCAATCATCTCTCAATCACACACTCACAGTTCAAACTGATCAACATATTTTGCTCTGGTTTCCTATACATTCTTTCATGTATCGCTTCACATCAGATTACATCCGTGCTCGGAGAAAATTTGGCATTGAGGAAACCAACAAGTCAAAGTTCAACATGGAAATATTTCACGTCTGACTTGGCAGTAGATGGAAGTACCAGTATATCATCCTGCTCGCAGACACGAAAAGGCGCTCATTCCCACTCTTGGAGTGTTGATCTGGGAGCACAATATCATATTAACCCATTTATGCGCAAGATGTCAAAAAATTGTATTACCGTAGTGAAAATTTGTTTCCTAGGGTAATTCAGCGCGTAGATTTCATATTTGGCATTAGTTTACACAAATAAAGTGTTTTTCCCATAGATATCGGATGTTTAAAAATTTAAACATTGCGCAAATTCAATATCAAAACGTATAATTTCATCCTTAGACTTCATTTTTTATCAGGACAAAAAACACGTTTCAGCGTGTGTGATACATTTTGAAACACTTGGGATGTAAGTTTCGGCCACATTTTTCGCACTGAAAACTGGCGTTATTGCCACAGATACCGCAACGATTTAGTTTTGCGGGAACAACAAGATGGTTGAGCCCGTCATATCGCAATTCATCCATGACGGATCGTCTGACACTTCTAGAACTGGATCGTGCCGATATCGCTTCTGCTAGCAGAGATTCGGACAGCTGGATTCGGAATTGTAACAAATCCATTGGCCGTTCGTTGAGATTCGCACACAACATTCGATGAAGTAGCCATGCATTGACTACGGCAACATCAATCAAATGCAAAAATATTGGGTAATACCATTTTTTGCCGCGAATCGAAATGCGGTAATATCCGACGTCTTGATCATTTCTATCAACGCCGCCCATCGTCTTGTTATACAATTTTATAGATTCGGGACATGAGATTGTCTTCAAAGCGCGTTCCTTTCGAAAGAATCGGCGCGCTGTCCCCATGGGCTCGCTACCTGCGGCAGTCGATGCAACGTGCACGACCTTGTTGTCTTTCCAACTAGTCAGATGAACACCAGAACACTTGTCAAACCTGTGAATGAAATTTATGAATTCAGAAATGTTGTCAAACTTATATTTGATTTCACAAACATGCACTTACCACGAATCGCAACTTCCTCTTTCTTTGCCATCTAATTCACTCATGTTGGATGGAGCATTTGGAATTCTTGGACGCCGGATCGTTCCTGTCGCCTTGATGTTCAATTCATTGAGATAACGAAGAAGAGAAATGGATGTAAAATAATTGTCCATCGTGACATGAAGTTGAGTATCCATAAACCTTTTCTGGATAACTTTCATCAAATAGATGACAACGTTTGCTGATGGTCCCAAGTCGTGCTCTGGTGTAGGCTTTTCAGCAGCTCCAGGGTACGGAGAGAATTGATAGACGTAACCTCGTTGGCTCGCGATCACCCAGGCCTTGAATCCGAAACGAATCGGCTTTCCTCTGATAAATTGTTTTGACGAGTGTCGACCAAAATAAGGGACAATGCATTCATCCACACTGAAATATTCTGTTGCAGGGCCGTATTTCAAGAAATTTTCGTTTAATGATTTCAATAGAATATTTACTTTAAAGAATTTATCCTCAGGGTGATATTTTGCATCATCATTGTTACAAAAATGCAACCTAGAAAACAACTTTTCAAATTCTTTTTGTGACATGCTTTCAGATATAATCTTGTTTCTCAGCAAATCACTTTTTGACCAATACAATCTTCGTCGTGGATAACCCAAAACACCAGATATAATCAAAATGCCCAAAACCGCATATATTTGATCTGCTGTGAAACTCTCATTGGTATACCTTTCAGTTTCAATGAGAATGGATTCTATTAGCTTTGAATCAAAAAACAACCTGAAGAAATCCACTGGCTTTTCACATTCATTTAATTCGTTCTGATTCTCTTCTATCATTTCGTTATTCACTACCATGCGATTGTTACTGTCTTTCTTTGTCCACTGACACGAGATTTTTCTTTTCTTACCACTTTGCGTATTCGCATCCGCCTTGTCTTGGTGATCTTCTGATGTAACCAGTTCAACCTCTGATAATAGCTGATTACGATGAAGATGATTGATATTTCCTTCATCCTCATCCCCACTTTCTTCCTCGGAATTTTGACCATCATTAGGTGGAAGCATAACCACCGCCTCGCAATCTTCTTCGTCATCGGAACCCAATACTCGGTCAAGTGCCTCTTGTGCTGTCATTTGTCTGAAAAAAATATAATTTTTTAACTCTTTTTATTATCTTTGTTTTTATTGAAATTACTCTTGAAATTAAGAAGTAGGTTGTCTGCTTATATTTAAACTTAAAAACAGAGTGCTTATCAATATGTGCAGTAGCCGACTTGCTAACGTGACTGCTTCAAAGCGTCTAGAGACGAGGGTTCGAACCCAGCTAGCAAAATTATTTTTTCCATCTATACGCCAAAAACTTGATAAAACAACTTAATGATTGTTTTGGACGGTGTCAGTGCACTAATAGATAACAAAATTCACTACAATTTGATCTCTAAGTTGACATACAGAATCATGTCATAATCAAAATGATATCGCATATGCGCGATGTTTAAATTTTTAAACATTACATAATTTTCCTTAAAAAAATCAGAGGTTTGTATTTCTTAATAGCTTTTGACTTGATAAAATCAAACTAACTAGCAGTTTTATTCTAAATATAGCAATATCATTCAGCAAAAATGTTCGTCAGATCAAAATATTACCTTGTTCTCTTCATATTGTTCAAATATTCCTTTGTACGAAAAGTGCGTTCAATTCACCTCGAAGATACGAATAGAAAAAGCGAAACATCAATTCAAAAAAGAATGAAACTTAAACAATAGCAGTATGAAATTGATGATTATGCAAAAAAATATGCGATATATTGCAAATTTAGGAACTTATTGTGAAAAAACTTCACTAGAATTTTTGTTTAAAATTTTAAACATTGCGCATAAATGGGTTAAGGAAGTCAGAATAATCAGTCTTTTCTTTATCAAATACACAAAGGTATATTTAAGCGCAGTGAGGCAAGCTACTTGGTCAAATAGGTTGAAAGATCAATATCTATGCGGAGAAGTTGTGGATCCATATTCTTGGGTTGATAAAGTTTCCTTAAAATGCAACAACAATCGAGGCAGATATGTGACCGTTTTCAAGAACCATCGAGAAACTTTGGATTTGTGTGAAGTTCAAGTGATGAAAGGAGGTAAGTAATGAAAATAATCCATTAATATTAAATGCAATTAAATAAACGGCTTCAGCTAGTTGAAAAAAAAATTGATTGCCACTGGCTTCGCAGGAATTATTCTTTAATTTGAAAAACCCGATATAAAACCCGCTTTCTTCGTCAAGGGTCAATTACAGACTGAATGCATGCAAAACAGAACGTGAAAGTCAATGAAGAATGAGAACTATTTACAGATGACACAGATGCAGGACGCGCACACCGGGCTGGTGTGAAGAACACGACATAGAATGCAGACTATGCTTAAAATAAGCCGTAAAAACACATTACTCTTAAATGAAATGCAGCAGTGTCTCTCCAATACAATTGTTCATTAAAGAAGTATTATTTCTTTGAATGTAAATTGATTCGCGTGCACGCCTTAGAAAATGATTACGTTCGGTGTGCAGGATTCTCCAGCTGATATTCTCCTCCACGAATGACTGATGTTCATTGGTGACATGCTGATAAACAGCAGAAGAAGGAGATTTGAGATGTTCTTTAATTCTCGACTTTATTGTTCTTTCAGTTTGGCCAATATACTTTTTCTGACATAGTTGACAGGTTACTTCATAAATGACAAATTTGCGGTAGCATTGTCCACTTCTGGATGCAATCAGGCATGCCTAACAGTCTGTTTTGCATTTTGGTCTTTCAGGTCTCTTCCTCCATCGATGGCTTAAAGGTCTTTCCGTTTGATAAATCACCCGTATATTGTTGTCAGGATCACATTTTTTAGATAATTTCGATACCTGCCGTTTGACTTTCTCATTGAGATATGGGAGTTTCAGGTACGTGAGTGGCTCAGCTTTCTCTGCTTTGACCGGAGGTACTTGAGCAAAATAATTTTCGACCCAATTCCGAGGATATCCATTAGCTGCAAATCTTGGTCTCAATGCTGATTTTGATTGGGGTACTTGAGATTGAGAGGAATTTCGGATTGTCCTCCAATTACCATATGTATCGGCTTCAGCTAGGGTTCACAGTCCCTGGACAGCCAGGAATTGCTAACCATCTGCTACACTGAATGTCAATTTCGTAGAAGATGGCTTCGTATGCAGAGTCGGAGTCCCATCAAAACCTGGAGTCGATGTCCGGGAGTCCGATCAATGGCTGGTGTCGGAGTCCCATCAATTCCTGGTGTCGGAGTCCCATCAAACCCTGGAGTCGTAATCCCGTAGTCCCATCAAACCTTGGAGCAGGAAGGAGTCCCGTAGTCCCATCAAAACCTGGAGTCGGAGTCCCGGAGTCCCATCAAACCTTGGAGCAGGAGTCCGGTAGTCCCATCAAACCTTGGAACAGGAGTACCGTAGACCCATCAAACCTTGGAGCAGGAGTCCCGGAGTCACATCAATCCCCGTAGTCGGAGCCGCGGAGTCCCGTCAATTCGTAGTCCCGTAGTCCCATCTAACCCTGGAGTCGTAGTCCCATCAAACCTTGGAGCAGGAGTCCCGGAGTGCCATCAATCCCTCGAGTCGGAGTCCCATTTGACTCGCTGGCCTAGATCACAACTCAGCATAAATGAATGATAGAGAGGAAAGCTCTCATCATATGAATAGCTCGATGCCAGAAATAGACTCCTGAACATTGTTTGGGCATCTCCACGTAAGCATTAACCTCGACGTTGAAAATTTACATCGAGACTTCGATGACTTTACTCATCACTTATATCGACCAATGCCCGAAATCATCAGAAGTTGATAATGAAAGGAATCTGCAAGGACCCTCTTTGAAGTGAGCGGAAATTCTGTTGTCATGATATCTGTTGGCCTACAAAGGTAAAAAATGACTTATTTTTATTCACATTTGAAATATGAACATTTGCTATTCATCTTAGGATCTTCTTGTTTTATGCATAAGCATGTATAATGTTTTCAGGTGTTGAAGTTATTATTTTGCATATCTGCTTTGTTATTATTTTGTTATCTGAAAATAGTGATCAAGTCGCGAGTGTCCATTACGCTGAAAAGACTTCCAGTTTATCTGTAGGGGCAGCAAATGCACTTAGAAAGCTGATACCTCGGCAATAAAGTAAGTTATAATCCAGTGATGCAGTCAATTCTCCGAATGACTGATTTAATGAATTCTTATATTGGATTGAGATTCCGAGCGTCCATCACGCAACGCTCGTTTTAATGAAAAATCTTAGAAACTTAGTTTTTGTCATGGACATTACTCTCACCTGATTTGACTGACTAAATTTAGCTTATCATTCTAATCTCTCAGATAATGTGAGGAACAACTAACAGTGATATCATGATTCAAAGCGAGGTAGCAAGGAGTAGGCCTATCAGTGAAATTAGGATAGAGTGTTGGCGAAAAGGAATGTCAGCGAAGATGGCAATTAATAAAGAAATACAATGAGAGCGTTTGGCTAATGATCAAGCATCAGACGTGGATCAAGTGCCACAATCGGTCAGCTGATATTGCATGAAAACCGGTTCTGGTTATCTTCTTCCATTGTGAGGAAGTAGTGGAAAACGGATGGATATTCTCATTCATGTCCTGATGATGGTCGCGTGCAGTGATTGAAAGTACTCGATAAAGCGCATACATTGAATGTCCATCGATGTCCACGGGATCCTCACTATGGAACAGCTGCTATTGTGCTAAATGCTGTTGATTTAACATATTTTCGCATGTCTTTACAAAGAAGGCTGAAAAACACTCCAAGATGAAATATATCGATCGTTCTTTGAATTTCCTTCATGACAATTTGCCATGGAGATGTAACAGGAAAATTGTCTCATCTTTCTAGATGTTTCTGTAATTCGTAGCGATTCTGGCCATTCGCTCATCCTTCGCAAACCTTCCTGGACAGGTCTACATCTGCATTTTCTGAGCCACGTGCCTATGACTTATAAAAAGAAGCTTGTCCGCGCTCTCTTCCATCGTGCCAGAATGATAAGTTGTGTGGAGTTCTTAGTTCAGGAGCTGCGTACGTTGAGACTGTGAAGATGAATGATTATCCTGATATGTTCATCAATACCTGCGGCTATACTGATGCCAAACGTGGAGTCAAGTCGGAGCCAAGTGTAAACCTGTCTTTTTCATGTCCCTTTTCAGGGAGATTTGAAAGCGCGTGCAGTTCGCTCTCGTCCGATTTCTTCAGTCAAAAGAGCATCTGCTGCGCTGATCCGATCATTCTTTTTCGAGCTCATACTATTCAGAGTGGTTCTCTCAAGGATGAGCTGAGTAAAGTCGACCAAGAAGTGTAGGAATCCGATAGCGATGAACAAAACTAAAATAATAAACATATGTCAGGGCTCTGCTACACGTAATAGATCAATTTTAAGCAAATTAATTATCTGAGGTTTTGTCGTAGCAGTGAACATTGTGAAACCGCTACCTAAAACAGCTGATGTTGTACCAAATGCAGTTGATTGACAAGAACACCGTATTTTCGTGCATGTTTACTAAGACGACTGAAAGACACTAAAAACATTAAGTACATCGATCAGCAACACGCAAGCATCATACTTTTACTAAATATCAATTTTCCAAATGCTGAGCTAAGAATTTCTAGAAGGCGTCTACTAGACCCTCTTCTCAGGTCTCCAGGGGTTAATAGCTTCACTATTTTGCAGACAACATTGTTTCTGTAACAGATATAATCACTCCTCATGCACGCAGTTGGCCGCTTCACTTCCTAAGCATTCTTCTTCATCTCAAAATTTGCAGCTCTGACTTTTCTTAACCTACATGTTCATAAACTCCATTACTTTCTGCATCAGTCAGGTCTGAAATTCAATAACAGTCAGAATGTACGGTGAATTGTGAAATAATTATGAAACATTAGTGTCACACAGACGACATATCCCAGCCTGATAATGACAGATACGGAAGACAGGAATTTTCTTTACTAAAACATTTGCTTTAGATTTTTTCTACAGACGCCAATAACCTTCTCGGTTCCAATGGTTCATCTGCCATTCCATTTAGATAATAGAGTTCAGATCCTAAGAAATCTGAAAAAGTGAAGTTGTGAAAGATAATTGTTTCCATTACATATTTCCAGGCAATCATTTCTCTATCAAACAGTCACAGTCCAAACTGATCAACATGCTTTGGTCTGGTTTCTTATACATTCTTTCATATATCGCTTCACATCAGATAATAAGTCACAGTCCCATCAAACCTAGGAATCAAAGTCCCACCAAACCCGAGAATAGCAGTCCCATCAAACCACGGAGTCTTGGTCCCACCAAACCTAGGAATCGAAGTCCCACCAAACCCCGGAGTCTGAGCCCCATCAAACCACGGAGTCTGAGTCCCATCAAACCTAGGAATCGAAGTCCCACCAAACCCGAGAATAGCAGTCCCATCAAACCTAGGAATCGAAGTCCCACCAAACCCGAGAATAGCAGTCCCATCAAACCTAGGAATCGAAGTCCCATCAAACCCGGGAATAGCAGTCCCATCAAACCCCGGAATAGCACTCCCATCAAACCTAGGAATCGGAGTCCCATCAAACCTAGGAATCAAAGTTCCACCAAACCCGAGAATAGCAGTCCCATCAAACCTAGGAATCAAAGTTCCACCAAACCCGAGAATAGCAGTCCCATCAAACCTAGGAATCGAAGTCCCATCAAACCCGGGAATAGCAGTCCCATCAAACTCCGGAGTCTGAGTCCCATCAAACCCCGGAATAGCAGTCCCATCAAACCTAGGAATCGGAGCCCCATCAAACCTCAGAGTCTGAGTCACATGAAACCCCGGAGTCTGAGTCCCATCAAACCCTGGAGTCCGTTCACTAAATTCATGCGTTATCCTCGATTGCCAGAATGAAAGAATTCTTAGGACAAATCAACTAGTCAGCTGGATCTGAATTGACTGTAGACGAACAGCTGCTCAGTTTCAGAGGCTGCTATCCCTTTAAAATATTCATCCCTTCAAAGTCAGGTCACTATGGAATAAAAGTATGGGCTTTGTGTGATTCAAAATTTACAGCCTTACGTAGAGAGAGTTGGTGATGTCCCAGAAGAGGCCACAGTCAGCATGTTGCCGTGTCTACAATTGACCGATTTTTGCACAGGATCTGCGCTTACAACTTATATGGACCATTTTTCAAGTTTACGGTTAGCTGGAAGCCTTATTGGACGTCAGATAACTATGACGGGGTCGCAATGAAGTCAAATTTCATCCTCAAATGATGCCTGATGCTACGCGAACGCAATGCGAGAGCAATTTACCCATAGAAATTGATAACAATAAAACCTCTAGAATGGAAGGAAAGCTTTATAAAATACGCAATAATTGAACATAATAATAATACGCTTTAATAGTAAAGATGATAATACAAACGATACAAAAAGCGTCAGATCATGCGCCCTATCGCTAATGGCGCACATGCTTGTGAGCGGACAATTGGTCTGGTACACAAGTGTCTCCTTTTCAGGTCTAAAATTCTCGCACAATCACAATAGAGCTAGGCCCAGAACCACCACCTAGACAATTGGTGATCCTTCTGGGACACTATGCTGCTACGACTGTAGAACACGAGGAGGATGATTCAGAAATATTTTCTCGTCGTTCCTGGAAAACAAAGATGGAATAAAGATCTTGATAGGCGATAACCTTGCTTCGCACTTTAACCCCGAAAACGGCTAAATTGGCAAAAGTGAACAACATTAGTTTTCCAATTGTTTCCATTTGTTATTTATAGATTGCCATTACCTGTCGGGTTATTTCGTCCAATTAAAAGTGCATGGCGAAATATTCTAGATCCTCTTTTTCGGCACCGTGTTTTTCTCGTTAAATCGAAGCGGTTTCCACAGTCGAGAGAAGTGGTTGGCGAAAACCTCAGTGTTCCCGATGCTGCTGTTGACGATTTGCTAAAGGAAAATGGATGGGGAACTGAGAAAGCTCTTTAGATCAAACGAGGAAAGAAGGTTGATTATGGATCAACCATTGCGGAACAAAATGTTGATTTAGAAGACGAGGATGTCGATTCGCGTACTCCTCGAGTGATCATTTTCTATGGAAATCCCATAAAATTTGGCTGTAGAATTATCGCGCATTTTCTACAGCCAAAAACGTCTTTCAGACATCAATTGCCTTCTGACAAAAAGACCTACAGACATCAATTTATAAACGTATTCAGATAAGCAACAATTTTCACGACCTCAAGCAAGCGTAATTTTAAGTCCTGTGGATACATTAAAGCATCCATCAGGATTGAAAACTACCGAATTTGAGGTATCGAACAGTATCTAAAAATGAAATCAATAATAAAATTCGCAACATAATTTCCTTGTTCTCAGGTCCTCCTTCAGAGATTCAACTTGTATTATTCGATTATTCGATCGACTATAGCGGATCAAATAGTTGTGTGGATCGAATAATTGATTACAATACAATTTCACTTCAAATGACTTTTCAGAAATATAACCAAATCACATCAGTTTAATGGTTTTCGGCGAAAATGAAAACCAATTAAGAATAATGTCGGAAAGAATAATTGTTTGAAGGTCTCCTTCAGGGCCTTTTTCTAACTTTGTGTTGGCTTTCTCTGAGTTCCACCTGCTGTTTTATATAGCCAATAGTCTAGCCACAGGCGCCACATGAAAAAAATTACGACCACATTTTTTCTCTTCCATGTACATTTTTAGATTTTCTCCTCTATCGATAAAAATTTTGAGTTTTAAGCTGATTTGCAACTTCTGTAGTTTGCCCATTCAGGAAATTTGGTCGAGTGATTTGGTGCCAAGTGATTCTTAGATACTTTTTATCTTGTTATGATGACTAATATTACGGATGTTCTACACATGCCACTCATAAATGCATTTTATAATTCAATAACTATAAATGACTTACATAAAATTCTCTAGTATTCACCGATGTTGTTCTGAATGATCTAGTGATATAATTATTGATACATTGAGCTATAGATCTTACTGATTTGATTCATACAAATATTCTTTTGACATTTACAATTGTCAAATTTTAAAATGCCGTTGATAGTAACAAGAGCCGTTTGAAATGCAGAATCGACAATACCACCAGACAGAGTAGAATATGTTCTAAATAGATTCTACTGTGATTTTCATGAAATGCTGTCGACTATTGTAGATAAACTAAGGACTTTAAGAAAAGTGACTGATTAAAATTATGAAAAAAAACTTGGAGAGAAAAGGGGTAAAGACAGTGTGAAAGGTTTGTGTGAATTATCTAGGCTATTCAAATTTGCAGTCAAGTTTGCATCACATGTTACATTCATTCTATTCATAGATATTTCCTTCTCCTAAGCGTCACTTTGAAGGATATCTTTGGACATTGAACATCATCTTATATTAACACAGATAGATCATGAATGCATTCGAGAACATTTCAATGACTTCCATTCGTTCTCAAAAAGTAATCCTGTCATTCACGAGACTGATGTGGATCTTCAGTGTAGTAGGTCACATTAATCCGGTGATTGTGAATGCGGATTTTCATTAATTGTGAAAATTGCAGAAATATCGACAGTGTGGAATTGAGTCATTTGATGCAATAGATGAGTTAACTCGGCAAATTGTAACATCCTAGCAGCCCGAATCAACTTGTCATTCATGAACAGTGGAAGGGAAACATTTATCTGTCAGTGATAGCTGCCTGTACTACCGATGCGAGTTAACTCGGGCTCAGTTCACGGAATACAGAATTGACCACAAATGGCCTTTAACAGTGTTGATATTAAAAACATGCATGTAAATGTTTTAATGTGAAATATAAAATTAAAATTGAAATGGTGAAGTAATTTTGTTTGATAATTTGATTTTATGGCAAGCAAAATTACAATTCGATCCTATAGTCTGATTGATTCCATTTGAGTGCAACCATTGTTTTTTGCAAGGAAAATGATGAATTCGAGTGTTTTTTGCATTGATGTTAATAATTTCGTAGCAAGCGATATTTTTCTATGTTTTGAAAAACAGCACAAGAAGCAAGACATGTAGTTTCACATCTTCACTGTATAAAAATAGATCCTCTACTTGGCCGGTCAAATTGAAATTTGTCAGAATGTTGAAGAGCATGTTGTAGGCGAAGATTATGTTTTATGACCTGAAAGAGCTTTCAACAGGACTGACATCAATGCAGTCTCACATTTCACTGAAATTCATGGGAGATATCATTTCATTTCAGAGGGAAATACAACCATCGCTCCGACAACAGCAACAACAACAACAACGACGACAACGACAACCACCCTGCCACTGACTCCACCAGCTGCTCATCCGAATGATTTGTCACGGGACAAGCCAGCTACGGTGTCCGATCTCGTCTTGGGGACAGCCGAGAACATCAATGATGGAATGATTGCAAGCAGCAAATGTGTGAAGTCTCAAGTAGATCATCCAACCAATGACAAAGTTCTGGCAATTACAATTGACTTTGAAGCAACTTATCGCATCAAGTTTGTTACCATTTGGAACGCTGCTGGTGAGTCCTGGGTTACTATGAGCACTTTCAAGCATCGTAAAGCGTGCTCCATGCACTCAGCTGAAAATGCTTGGCTATTTGAAGATTTTCGCTATTGTTGCAATTAATGCTTAAGCATAAAATCATCATCATCATGTCAAACTCCACAGAGAACCAAGAGGCTCCACCATGAAGCAAAATGAGATAATGATAACCAAGCTATTGCTGTCAAAATATTAACAAATACACTTCTAGGCTTTAAAAAGAAGATCCACAAGAATATCGGTAGACATCTAATCTGATGTCCAGTTATTATGAAAAGGAAACTTTTTATCCGGACTGTTAAGTTCATACATTGACCATGCCGGAAATATCTGCGAATTTTTGCATGATGAAAGATAATGCAATTTTAAAAGTTTTGAGTCGTGGGGTCCAAGATAAATCCGTGGAGGATAAAAGTCCTCACGTCTCAAAGTTGGCACTGGGCCTCGATTTTTGGTTGATTTCATTGGCTGAATTTTGTTTGTCTGAATCCAATCAATATTGTCTGAGCTCAATTTTATTATTCTCACCTTGGTGATTACAATAAACAACGTTTAACAATTTCCAAGCAAAAGTCCAAAAATTAATATCAAGTCAATTGCTGCCTATGTCCTATTGCATTCTTCTCATTCCAAAGCCACTGATACATCACACTAGCGCAAATTACATTTACAAGGAAATGTATAAACAAGTGACAGTTAGATCATCGCTACAAACTTACAGAAGCGTAGAAAATAACAACCTATTGTCCCAACATGTCGTTGACTACCTTGTGTCAATAAAATGTCATTATGTTAAGTACGCCGACGATATCAGTTTGATTTTAGAGGTAGATAGAAACTCTTGTCAAAAAACAGCGAGGAAAGCAATAGTCATTTAAATGTGGTGAGAGTGTTGGCATGAGATGATGCAGTGGATGATTGATGTGTTCAAAAGTTCAGACCAATCACATATCTTCTGTAAAGGGACAAAAAAAGTTGCTGCAAGCAAAATGTGATGATCTCCAGCTGATTCTATGTGATCTATTTTCGACATTTCCAAATGTTTGCTAGTAGATGCATTTAACCCGACAAACAAAGGTGTACCATACTCGATGATACGTTGAATAGAACTGATATAGACAGCAACCAGATCAGAGTTGGGTAGAAAAGGTTTCAACTGTTTGAACACAAACAAACGCGAGGAAGTCTTTTTTTGAAATGAGATAGATGTACTCCGTCCAATTTAGTTTCGAATCAGATGTCACTCCAAGAAATTTCAATTTATTGACAACTGGCATTTCAGGAATGGCGAACGTAGAGAACTCAGAAGAACACCGAAATGTCACAAAAAGTTGATTGCATTTTGAAGGCTATTGACCATTTTGTTTTTAGTAACCCAGTCATAGACCATATTAAACGCGTTAACAGCTGAACTCCCTTTGCCACTTTGAAAAATATTTCGGCAATAATTATGTCATCAGCATAATATTTAAGATCTTCGCACAAAGGCCGAATTAGATCTGCCATGAAAAAGCCGAAAGCTAAAGGCGCGATCGACGAGGCCTGAGGTATGCAACTGAAGACGTTCGTAATTATTATAACTATCGTTCCAACGTGTCCTTTGAAATCGATTAATAATTATGCATAAAACGTAGGATGAAAGGTTCGAAATCACTGTTCTTCATTTTCTCAGCTAGTAGCTTATGAGAGATCTTATCAAAGCCTTTCGAGAGGTCGATCGAGATAATATGACACGTGATCACGTCCTTCTAAGGATCACGTATACGTTGAATACTCATAGTAACAAAATTCTCAAGACCAATTAGATCACAGGTTGTTGAGTTCCCTGCTTTATATGCAAACTGCTTTCTGACAAATTTAGAAAAGAACAGATGTTTGAAAATCCTCATAAATTCTTCTCAAAAGTTCTCTTCGAAGTAGGAAGAAACAGGAAAATTTCCAACTAAATAAGGTTATTCATCAAATGTTGTGTAGTGTTGATGGGAATACGTGCATGAGGGGGAGGGACATTTGATCCAAGACCAAATTGGCTTTCTTGTTTTGATCTTCACATTCACAGTTCAACCGCTGACACATATCTCGCTACAGTCATCACACAAGAAAGCATGGCTGATCAAATGTTTGAGGGAGACATCAGGATTTGAATTCAATGGTTCAAGGCTGAGGTGTTTTGCAAAGAATTTACAGTTCACGTGCCAATTAAATATTTGTTAAAGACGAAGCATGACGTTGCTGGAAAACCTTCTGATTCTTAGAAGTCTCCGATGAATTTCAATCACCATTTTTTCATTACAGGAAAACCTCAAGATTTGCGTGAAATCGGTCTTTGGGTTGGAATGGAACCTTTCACTTCAAATAGTCAGACTGAACTGCTTTCTGCCAAGTACACAAGGATAGCATACATCAATGAAAGCAATTTCAACGAGGAACTCAAAATATTCCCCGAATATGCTTCAAATAATGTAAGTAATACAATGGTTTGGTTTCATTTACTTGTTTATGATGAAATGTTTGGTAGGAATTGTTATCATCGGATTTCTTAATTGCCTTCCCTTAATAGTCCCGCAGCCACAACGAGTTTCTGCAGGGAATGAGGCCGAAAGTGAGACTTTCACAGAGTGATATACATCCTTTGCCTACTACGAATCGGTGCGTCTGCGGAGTTCTAGTGAGTTCATCTTCTTGTCAGACACGATCAAAGAAAAACACATGTAAATCCAATGGGAAGCAGATTACAGTTTTTGACTAGATGACTTTTTCTATGTTTTCTCTGATTAAAGGAAAAGTATTGAGTACAGAGTCATAATTTTTGGCATGGAATGTTTTCAGGTAATTACCTTTCATGTTCATGCACCCCTGGCTTTCAAGCTAAACACATTTATATAATTGGCGAGTCTATTGATGTCGGCAAACACAAACATTTTCATCAACTTTATCCACTTTCAATCACAGTCTCGCATACATCGCCGATCAGAAGCAGCACATGCATATAATAGGAAATGACCTGAAGACAATCCATGTCAAAAATTGTGACTCTAGACTTAATACTTTTCAGTTGATAAGCGAAAGCATAGAAAATTTAATTTTGTCCTAAAGCTGCAATCTGCGTCCCATTGGATTTACATGTGTTTTTCTTTGATCGTGTCTGACAAGAAGAGGTATTCTTCATCAAGGGTAAAAATGAATACACGGACAAGCAATTCAACGCAGATGTCAGTTTATAAAAACAGCCTGTAGGCCTACTTATTTTCATTCTATACATAAATTAATACACCGTGCATTTATCCTGTTACCCTTGATTATGAATACCGAAATATTGGGTAGTACAAAATTTCTTTTGATTCCTGAATAAAGACAAAGTCAATTGGAAATATCATGTCACCCTATCATAATTAATTATGATTAATTATTATTAAGTAAGAAATCAATTAATTTTCAAAATTCTGAGATGCTAATCAAAATGTTCGTCTAATAAATGTTGATGTTTCTACATGCATACAAGAATAGAAAATCGCTATGTAAGGCTGGAAGCATATTCATGATTTTACAAAAGGAAAGCATGACATGGAAGACAATTGCAATGTTTTACTTATTTTTACTTGTTTTATTATGCAATGCATTGTTTTTTCACCACTGTAAAATTTGTATCATTTATTTAACTTGATGAAGTTGCATATACTTACGAACTAATTAACATAATCACTTTTGAGACAAAATTAAAAATACTAGAAACCCATCTTATCTGCAAATAAAAGATGCACTTGTAGTAAAAGTTGTGATTTAGACCGGACTGTTGTATAAAATGCAGCATGTAATTGAGTAGAAAGCTTGTCCACACTATCAAGATATGATGCCGAGTCATGAAAATCAAAGGCTCTCTTACATTTATTCTTCAATCTTCATTAAATAATTCATTAAAAAAATACGTTTTTCACTCGATTGAACGATAGAATTAGAAGTGCTGCGCAACAATATTCCACATTTATGCCACAATTCAATTACAGATTATTTTTCAGTAATTATTTGGACATTAATAGAAGAACAAAGCGTAAAAAAAGACATCTGATTTCAAAAAATGTAAAGTTATGCAAAAAAATTTTATAATTGCATCGCATATTCATTTTACAAACTATTTCGTATAGTGACTATTTCCTTTCATGAATTTCGTACAATATTAAAATCATCAGCGGAATCTCTATTTCAACTAGAGTTTAGTGAGTAGGTTTAGAACGTATGTTTATGGAGAGCAGACAGATGATCCTAAATGAGTGATTCCGCGATAAACATTGAATTACAATACAAACAATTAATACATTGAATTAATTACAATACAAGCATTTCTTGCTATCATAATTATATCATTATCTCTATTATCACTATTTTTCCATTCCATTATTGCATACATTTCTGCATTTTCTAAATTGTGAATTGGGTATTTTGTGTCGTTTGCAGTGTTTTGAGCCATTTTGGTCTTCGGAGCAAGAGTATATTCTAGATTTTAAAATAGTCAAGACATTTAATATATATTAATTTTTGAATTGAATTCTCAATAAACAATTTTTATAGTGATAAAAGGAAACTGTCTTTATTATCTTATAGTTATAATCTATTGTTGTCTATTTCGATTTCATCAGTAGAAAGTTAAGTATAGGCTATAAAACTACAGTGCATGCATTTTTACACCAAAACCTAGATACAGCATATGAGAGTTGAAATCAATTGACTTGCGATTAATCATGAGAACTGCTAAGTTTCAGAAAGTTCAGCACACAATGAGATGCTGACTCTCTCCGAAACTGCACATTTTACTTGTAACAGATCTGTAGACTTCTACACCTTCCACATTTCAAATAATTGCATTTAGAATCTTGCACATAATGAAGTGATGACTTACATACCTTTCAGTATGTACCAGATAATTCGACAGATTTGCGGCAGAGAATGGAGCAGAAGACCACAGAGAATATTGGACAGATTGAATAACGGCTTTTACACATCTACAAGAAAAAACCAACTATGAGCTAAACATTGTTGTAAATCCACAACATGAATTGCAAATACACTCTGTCACGCATTCTGTCAGCCACGCATAATTACGTCAGCAGGTGACGGTCATGCGCAGCCAGCGGTCGCGCATGTGTGTATTGTTCATGCGGTTTGTCTTATCGATGCCGAATAAAGATCACAATAAAGTTGTCTCTTGAACGAAGTGGTTCGCTCGCACGTCGGTCACGCACAGTAGAACGAACTCACCAACATGGCGCCCAACGTGGGGCCCAACGTCGACGCACAGTAGAACGAACTCACCAACGCACTCCATTATTAATATATATTTCTTACACACAAACATCGAAAAACAATTGTTCTTTGGTGCTGGTACCGTAAATTTTGCAAGATAACTAATACGAAGTACAGTTAGTGGCTACTTTTATTGTTGACATTAAATACTTAAGTATAAATAATCAATGATGTGATACTATATAATTCTATTCATTTGTCACATAGGAATCTACAAAAAATAAAGGGCATTTTCGTCGAATATAGTAATGTCTGTCAATGGATAAAACTCCGTAGATGTCGTAGGTCATTTGATCCTACTACAACTTCTTAATTATGTATGACTTGTTATATCAAAAACACGATTTTCTGCTCCATTTTTCATCAGCCGTAGCCAGCATGTAAAATATTCTTTTCATAAAATGTGCTTCTCGTCTATCAGTATATTCCTCCATTCTATTTCCAAAATCAATGTTATCGCTGATTATGGGAAATGTAGACATGTAAACCTTTAAAAATGTTATCAGTCAACTGATGCGCATCCCCGTACAGAAAGTACAATAGCCTTATATTTTACAATTATTGGAAAACTTAGTTATATGACACATATGCAGTCAATGACTTACCTTTTGTTGAAAATAAGGGATTGGTCATATTCATGATTGTTTTAGAGGAAATCCCCGAGCCTGATGTTGACAAACAGTGAAAACCAGTTTTCTTCCCTAATCCGAGTACCTTCGGTGCGTACATATATAGTTTACAAATTCACATATATAATATATAGTTTTTCGGCCATACATATACGCCATGGAACAAGTGTATGCCTCAGCCTACAATAGGCTTTGGCACAGGTTTTGAACTCCCATTACAGTTTAGCTGTAAGCAACTGGAAAAAGCAAGCAACACGTTAGGCTATCTTTTTAACAATTTTACAGCCACCTTTTATAGCCAACTTAGAGACAACCTCATCCACTCAACTCCAGACATAGGCAGAAAACTTACAATTCCAGGCAACATCAGCCTTTAGCTATACTGATATGGAAAATTAATTCATAATTTCCAATAATTAATTGCTATCATCAATTGTTATCATCCGTGCATCTGTTATGCGAAATCATTTTGAAATTCAACCAATAAAACAGTGCAAAATGATGACACTAAAGAATTCGCTTTCTCTAAACCTTCTTTGACTTGCTATTTCAAAACAGTGAATGTAATCTCACTTTGATTGTACACATGGTTTCGTTATTCATCTCTTGTGTCGATTTCAGCTGTACTGGAGAGAGCCGGTATTCGGAAGATTTATCATTCTTTCAAGACCTCATCAATCCAGCCTGGTAATGGAAATTTGCGACATTCAAGTTTTGGGATTACATCCAACCTTCGAACCAATATTATGTAAGTTCATCTATAACAGATATGTAGCCGAGCCGGTCCGTAATGAGAAATGGCACCGGATATTCCGGCAAGCCAATCGGTTCAGTAAATGATTATTCAGTACTTTCACCTTCCGCTAATTCCATGCACGTGTGCGAATCGTTAGAATTCTGAGGAGATGACATGAAGGAGCACTGAGTACATGTAAGCGTCAAATTCCTGCACTTCGAAATTGAATGTTCTTTCTATTGCCTTTCAGACCTTCGCATAAAGTCTACAAAACCGGAAACAGCATTCAAGGAAGTCAAATTGTCGACCATTCTTGAATGTGCAAGGGAGTGCAACTCACAAGGACAAAGCTGCAGATCATTTACTTACAAAGAAAGGATTTGTCATCTATATAGCTCGACAACCGGAGGAGAATATGAATCACATGTCACTCTCTAATTGATGATCGTTCGCATCCACGATCTTGATGTCCTTCACTTTAACTGATACTTGCTTTATGCTGTGCTTATATGACTACATGCCAAATGGTTCTTGGTTATATAACTGGCTACATGGCATACGTTCATATCCGCCAGTGCGCTTAACTGAAATTTGCTTTCCTTGGTGTTAAATCAATACGTGTGTTGTGTATGTTGAACTGAGACTTGCTTATACATTTTGTTGCATCACAGGTGTATTCAGTTGGACATTTAACTAAAATTTCCCTACACATTGTGTTCCTTGCGCACATGCATTCAAATATGCGCTAATCTTATCTTTGTATTTCTGAATCGGTTGATGACAAATGTACTTCATTTTATGAGCCTTTCTTTTGAACTTTATGTCCTATTCCATCATGAGGCGTTATAACAACAAGAAGTGATAGGCCATGAATCATTCCGCTTCTGAGAGAGTTGATTGATGACTGCTGGTTCGCCAATCGATCCAAGTATTGGCCGTTGTATGACCATGTAAAGGAGAAGATTAAGATTGAGATGCACATAGCGATGAAGAGACGCAGTGATAGAGTAGCAGAAAATTGTGGGAATCTAAGGAATGTTGTCAGAGAGTTGCAAGTTAGGAACAAACATTCCGTTGGTACTGCTTCAACAAGCCTGCCGATGAAGACTTATTCGTAATGCAAGAAATGGGAAGTGCCTATTAATGCAATCGATGTCGACCATGCTCGAACTGCATGATTTTCGTCTTGCATGTCTTGACTCTTTGAAAGCGTTCGACTTAGTTCTTCGTAATCGACTCGTAAATTTTCTTGTTCAAAAGGACTTTATGAAGGATTTCTACTATGGTTGATATCATGCTTGAACAATAGATTTCAAAGATCTTCGACTGATAGTGTTACTGGTCCCCTAATGATAGTTCATCTGGTGCTTCTTAAGGATCTGTGATGGCCCCGTTTTTGTCTACCATGTTCATCGGTACATTACAAATCGAGTCACAGACGGCAACCTTAATCAGATATGCAGATGATGTTGCGCTTATTGAATCTTGTACGAAGGATGATCCCAACCCAAGTAACTTGTTGCTGATTCAGGAATGGTTTGATGACAATAAAATGAACTTGAACAAAACCAAGGGCTCTCAAATGGTGTTGGTATGGTATCATATGGTAAGTTCTAAATAACTTCCGGCAAAGGAAGTTATTCATGACTTACCCAGAGATTGTGGCTATCAATTCGGTTAATATTCTTAGTTTCATAGACAACAGTAAGCTGACTTGGAATGAACATTCTGACTGTGACATTTCACGCGCCTCTCGATGTCTTCATGTTCTTTGAAACCACATGTCACCAACAAGCAATAAATTGATTTTTTTGGATTCATGTTGTCTATTGTCACGTGTATATCAGGATGGCACTTTGCAAATTGTCACGTGTCGTCATTTCAAATTTAGTCCGTCTTAGAAAACGTGCACATCCTCGTAGAATAATTTGCCCTGCATCATGTATTTGTGATATTGCTCGAAACCATGAAGAATGTCACTGAAGTTTTTCAAAAAGTGATTTGTATCTGACCATCCCTTATTGCACCTTGTTACGAAGAGATTTTCCATGTCTGGAAGGCAACAACATTAGTAATGATTTCAACTGTCATGATTCCTGTTAGCTGACGCAAAATTTGATTTGACCAACATCGTTAATGTTCCTAGCTCTTAAATGCTACGACAGATAGCGTTTTCTGTGAAAATAATTGTATTGACATTTTTGATGTAGAGATTGTACCACCTTTGTGCACCACTGCTTTTCCTCTTAAGATCGTTTTATCATCTAGTATTTTGAACGGATATGTATAATCTACGAAAGTCTCACAATGATGCTAAATGTACAAGATTATCTGAAATTGATGGGGAAGTGTTCACTGCATTCCAATGTGAGCGAATGTGCATCAGCTTTATACGATCTCTCTCTGAGAGCAAAGCAAAATTATTGTGGTGTAACAAAATGCGTCGTTCCTGCGTCGTTCCTGCAACAGCGCTTGGTCAATCGTGGATGAAATCCGTGGTGAGAATGACATGAATATCAACACCCAAATAACTTCACTTTTTCTAGTGAATATGATGCAGCTGAAGAGATCAACAAACACTTCAATGAATTTTTGTGCGAAAATAGCATCTGTGATCCTCAGACATTGACATTTGCAGCGACAGAGAGAGAGTTTTTCATTTTCTACAAAAGTTGTTTGTCGGGGAGAAAGCAACGGGTGAAGCTTGACTCGACAGACAGCTCCTTCACGAACATTACTAGCGGTGTTCCCCAAGCATCCATTTTGGGTCTTCATTTATTCGCAATTCATCATTCCTGTCGCCCCGATACCACTGCTATTAAGTACGCCGACGACGTAACACTAGTCGTATCAGCTTGTAAAAGTTTCTTTGATGGTTTGTGTACAGTAAACAATGAAATATCAAATTTTTGTATGTCGAGATTCGGTCATCAATTGAGCATCAATTGTAATAAGACGAAAGTCTTAAATGTTTTTGCAACTGCTGAGCCAAGTCCTCAAATACCAATCCTTGAAGTTGCTTTTCATTTGAACATTCTGGGTGTCGTTTTCAATAATGACAGGTTCACGTGGTTAAATCATTTTGAATTTTTAATTGCTTAACTGTCAAAACGTCTGTATGTAGTACGATGTCTAAAAGGCCTATTATCACACGATGAATTAATAAATGTATTTAACGCAATTATTCTATCTTGCTTTGATTATGCTTCCCAAGTTTTTGTAAAACTGGGTGTTTGTTTAAAATATATTTGACCATATTCTGAAACAGGGCTTTTAAAATTATTCACGGTTTCGAATCTTCTAGCTGTGCCAATTGTTCTACAGCATGTTGAATTTACAAGAAGGTCGCGAAACTCTTGAGATGTGCTTCGCTTACATTGTACAATTGTAAGTAATTCTAATCTACTGGTGCTTGATTTATTGCCGGTATTTAGAAGCATCTGAATTATTTTGCCACTTTCAAAATCCGCAGTGGTGCCAATTGCTTTCGATTTTGTCGCTCTGATTTAATTGTATTATCTTTGCTTGTATTCTCTTTTGGCAGAAGTTGTTTTGCTTGTTTTTTGAATATACGGTTATTATTGTAATTCTGTATATTTTTCGGCCACGTTTCGGTCGGTGCTGCTACCACAACTATAACTCGGAGTCCTACGAGGACTCAGGGAGATCCGGTACTTATCTAGGGATGTGGGCACTACTAGGGAGCGCTGCTTTAACCAGTTGGGATTTGTGGCCTGGGATTTTCGCAGGGTATTCATCCAATTTGGGAATACCGTCCCAATCACATTCGCTAATAACTTCTGCTGCTGTGCTCCACGTCACTTGACTTCAAAGCATATTGAAAGGAAATGTCTCCCATTTAACAGTAGCAGATTTTGGGTAAGCAAACTGGTCGTATAGGCAAAACATTCTTTATTAATGTTTTTTATTTTGCATTTATTTTGCACTAGCACATGCGACCAGGTACGCTGACGATTCCAGCCCTATATCTTGATATTTGACATATTTTCTTTCTCCTCATTGATTGTGGATGTAACATTGTCTTTTTGCCCATTGATTGTAGGTAGAGTGTCGATTCAAAAATTCACTGTATTCACTGTATCTGTATACAGTGAATATTTTTTCATGAAAAGTATCAGTGTTTTGCGGAGATCACGTTCCTGCGTTCTAAAATATTATTTGAGCAGTTTTTGCAAATAATATATACTACTGACATGAACATGATTTATAAGTAGTATAAAACATGTCGGATATCAAAAGGAAAGAATATCTGCTAGCAAGAATCTTAATTAAGCGGAAATTAAGCTGATTATCCTTGTGAATTTCATGAACTGCATTATAATACAAGTCTTCATGAAAAGATCGAGACCTTGTGCTTTCCTGGTGGAAATTCCACGTTTTTAATTTATTTTTCATCGGCAGGAGTTGATGATTCACTAAATCTATGTTTCATTTCTTGAATCTTCTGCATTACTGTCATGATCATTCAATTCCGTGGCAATTTCTTCAAAACTGCAAAACATTGCACATCTCCCATTTGGTATCAATGCCCAATGGTATCCCCCTCGAGTTCATTGAATAGAATCGAAAGTGTATACACATTAGGGATTTAATAAATGCTGAGTTGCTACTCTCTTGCCTTTCTTGTTAGGAACCACCACATCAGGTCTTCCTGCTCATATCCTGCGATCCGTTTGAATGTCGAAGTCTTCTTAATTGTTTCATTTTCGTTAACTACTTAGGCATCAAGCAACTTCTTTGTCTTCTCACTGTAGGCTTGCTACATCCTCTAAGCAAAATGTGTCACTGTCACGACTGTAATGCAACCAAACTTTGGATGCAGCATTAGCTTGGTACAAAGAAAGTCTTTCATGAATCTCTCTTCTATATCAAAATTCTTCAAATATGAGTATATCTTCTATATCTTAATTCACCTCTTTCTATATTCTTGTTACCAGTAATACACCTAATGAATATGTAGCTGTACATCAGTGCGGTTCACATCTGCGATCATAAGGGGTGAATGGAATATACAGAGTGCAACAACAATTTTGCAAATCAGACTTTGATGACTTATCACACCGTCATACGAAGGCCTATGAAATCAGTATACACTGTAAACCAAACTGTGCCCAATATGTGACCGATTATGTGCCCGACGCATTTTCGTCACATCGGTCACATTTGGTCACATATGGAAGTTCCATGTGACCGATGGTGAATTATCATAAATCATGCACATACGGCGAGTACTTGATGAGAATAATTCAAATTGATTTTACGAATACTTTCCGGTATGTTTTGTTCAAGAATATCATTGGTAAGAAGATAATATCACATTGAACTTGGTTTGATTAAAAAATGTTTTAATGAGGATAATGACTGTGTAGTTTAACAATGCGACACATTCTTCATCACATATCGGTCACATTTGGTCACATATGTGAATGATGATGAATCACTGGCAAGAAGATGTTATCATATTGAAAACTGTTTTAATCAGGACAATGATTGTGTAATTGAAAACTGTGACACATGTCTTCGTTTAATCTGCTTGATCTCGCCGGGAAGTTGTATCATCGTGTTGTAAGTGAAGTTGTATTATCTTGCCTAGACAGCGTGGAACAAATGAGCTTCATGTCAATGGTCTCCTTGTTTATTACAATATTGAGAATGACAAACTGGGAGAAATTACATAATGACGTCCCATTCCCAAATAGAATCTTCAATCGCAAAGTCCTGAGAAGTGAGTCTATGCAAAGTTGAATCAATGTACAGTGCTGTTCGAAAAATTAGCAACTTTTTATTAAAAAGTTGTAAAAACAATTGTTTAGATAGAAACTTTATTAAAATACAATATTATCAAAGATGTCAGCGCAAAATGTCTTACAGAAACATACAAGGATACAATCTCACACAAGATTAGGGTCTTGCCTAGTATTTTGAGGGACGACCGTGATTTTTGAGTACTTGACCAATGCGTTTTGGCATACTTGTAGCCAACTTCAACAAGGTCCGTTCAGTAATTTCATGGTTCCAGACGCGAATAATCGCAGCAAGTAACTCACTTTTTGTTCTGGGTCGATGTGCGTTGACTCTCACTTTCAATATCTTCCACAGATTTTCAACAGGGTTCAGATCGGGGCTGCTCGAAGGCCACGGCAAGGACGTTATTCCATGAGATGCTTTGAATTGCGTCGTTATTAGCAACTTATCGATTTTTTACTGCTATGATTTGCCATAATCTCTTTGATATTTTGTCATAAGTGAAGTTTCTATTCATAGTAGATATCTATTCTATTCCATACATCATGTGTGTCACTATAACCATTGATATCGATCTTGAATTTGAATTGGCATTATAATAGAACACATGATACTCAGTTGCATTCAACTTTAGTCTGTCAACAACTTCGATGGGTAGAAAACGCGATCTTACTCAACAGCAGAAAGCAGTTATTGACGCTCTCTACGATGAAGGCTATAAACAGTGTTACATCGCAACCAAGTTGAAAATTAACAAGTCTACCGTGAGCCGATATCTGAATGGTAAAAACTCATCAAGAAAGAATTCGGGTAGAAGACTGTTAACTCTCAGGAGTATATGAAAATACTTCGAACTCGAGTTTTACCTTATCAAACTCGATTTTTCAACGGCGATATGATCTTCCAAGACGACTCGGCTCCCGCCCACAGATCAAAAGTAACGACGCAATTCAAAGCATCTCATGGAATAACGTCCTTGCCGTGGCCTTCGAGCAGCCCCGATCTGAACCCTGTTGAAAATCTGTGGAAGATATTGAAAGTGAGAGTCAACGCACATCGACCCAGAACAAAAAGTGAGTTACTTGCTGCGATTATTCGCGTCTGGAACCATGAAATTACTGAACGGACCTTGTTGAAGTTGGCTACAAGTATGCCAAAACGCATTGGTCAAGTACTCAAAAATCACGGTCGTCCCTCAAAATACTAGGCAAGACCCTAATCTTGTGTGAGATTGTATCCTTGTATGTTTCTGTAAGACATTTTGCGCTGACATCTTTGATAATATTGTATTTTAATAAAGTTTCTATCTAAACAATTGTTTTTACAACTTTTTAATAAAAAGTTGCTAATTTTTCGAACAGCACTGTATGGTTCAATCAAAAAATTTTGTCGGTTAAAACAGCAATAGATGCTGCCACAGCCATCGATTGTTTCATTGGCGCATAGATCAGGTGTTTACTACATCAGCTTATCTATTTGTTTTTGAACATCTGGTGGCGGTTGGCGTTGAGCATTGATGGTTAATTCAAAAGTAAATGGAAAGTAGAATATGTATCTAATGATTTGCAAATATTTGTTGTTCTTTCCATAAGTTCCTTAATTGAAAGCATGGTCTTTTCTTCTCACCAGGAAGTGGAATCATTTAAACCATAATTTATAGCTCAATTTAATTCAGAGACAGTACTTCTACTCTCCAAAACCTAAACAAATAGTGAGTTTTCATTATCACAATAATTGGAAGAAGCGATAATCATGAGTAGTCGGGCAGATGTTAATCACATATTAGTCACATAAAGTCACATATCTGCCGAGCTGAATGTGACCGATTTGGGCACATTTGGTCACATAAAGGCAGTGGCAAACGTCACATGTGTTGGGCACATAATCGATCACATATTGAGCACAGTTTGGTTTACAGTGTACCTAAACAAACCTCTAGGCATACAAAGTCATTGTATTTGCCCATTAGGTTACTTGTATTATTAATCACAAAACCACAAATCATTTCTTGATGACACCATTTTTATAATGAACAAAATTTATATCTATTGTATATGAGTTTGAAATTTCCCGGAAAATGGCGAGGTGAAAGATAGCCAGTCAGAGGTTAGATTGATACTTGTTGGTTCTCACAATTTTGTAGTTAACATCTGTAACTTACATTTCAGTCCAGGGTCAGAAACTTTTGTCACAAGAGACGGTAACACAGTTTCAAGGCAAAATTCAACTCATGTTTCAATCGTACTGCTGTTTTAATTCAGTATTTTTTCAATTCAATTTTGGTAAGACTTCAAAATGCAAAAACATCGACAATGACGTGCAAAAATCCAAACCCTCTTTGATCTTTCGATTCTTTTGACATTCGAATTTCGTCATTTATCGACCATAGGGCTCATATCTTTTATCAATCAACATAGTAATTTTGAATAGTAAAGATCCTGAAAAGTGCTCTGGTTCCTTCAGGTCTACCTATTGATTGGTGTAATAAAGAATGCATTGGATATAATGAGGGATCTTACTCGGTTTACTGATGCTCATGGTAACTACCAAGTTGTTAATTTGCTATTTAATGAACTTCTTCCTATTTTGCACAATTTCAAATTATTGCCCCATAATATTGTTGTTTTCATATCTTTTCCACATAATGCCTTCCAACATCAGCATGGAAATATTATAGCGCTTGTTATAAATGCTTCAAGGCTTCTATCAGGTGAAGTGCAAATGAATTGTCCTCCTACGTATCATCAAAATTGACGAAGAAATTGAGTATTTCAGGAAATGTTAGTAAGATAAAAGAACCTGAACATTTTTCAAGAACTTTAATGTTTAAGATTAGTATGTTGATTGATAAAACACATGTTCTCTATTAGAAGTCTGTATCAATATATTCCAGCACCACAAATACCAAGAAATACACGAGAAAAACTTCTGACAATTTGAACCACCCACACTCCATTCACTTGGTTGGGAAACGTCTATCGTCAAATTGATGGAGTTTCCATGGGATCACCTCTTGGTCCAGCATATGCGAACTTTTACATGGCACATCTAGAAAACAAGGTATTCCAATCAATTTCAAAAGAAGAACAGCCAATCGCTTATTATCGATATGTTGATGATACTTTCATAATTGTGGAATTTTGAATTTCACTTATGAGGTTGAAGAAAATACTTCAATTTCTTTTCTTGATGTTTTCATAACTCGAAATAATTCTCTCAGCTTTTCTATCTATCGCAAATCCACAGCTGCTAATTACTGCTTGGACTTCACTTCTTTCACTGCCCATCGATACAAAATTTCAGTAATAAAAAGTTACATTCATCGAGCTCTCCGCATTTGTTCAACCTGGAAGGCTTTTCACGAAGAAGTTGCCAAAAAATCAAAAGAATTTTGACAAATAGCAATTATCCAATGGTATATTTTGATAAAGAGTTGAATACAATTATGAATACATATCTGAAGAATGAAAAGAACAAACAAGAAGATGGAAAAAAACAAAATTGTCTTTTATTACAAAGGTCAATTGACATCGGATTATCTAATTGAAGAAAAGCGCTTAATCAAAATTGTGAGTGACAGCAATGAACCAATGATTGAAAATTGGCAAATAAACTTGAGAATTTACTACAAAAACTTCAAACTGGTCAACGCAATAAAAACCAAGGAAGATAAGTTGAACTCTGATAATAATGTTGTGTACCAATACACTTGTCAAGAGAGTTCTTGTAATAGAGCTCAATATATTGGCTACACTACAAATGAACTAAAAGTGAGGAGCAAGCAACATGAAAACAATGGATCCATCAAAAATAACTCAATTGAACAACATAACATCAAACCGAAGCAGATTATAGATAGGATGGAAGTACTGACAAGATTCCAGAGACAAACAGCCTTCAAATAGCGAGGCCATTTTGATAAAGGAACGATGCCCATCTCTCAATGTTAAGGATAAAGGACTCACTAGGCATCTGAATGTGCTATAACTATTGACTCAGACGATATCTTCATGTATGCTATTGATATCAGCACGTTTGATCATTTTGCTTTCGTTAAGATGTCCATGATCTAATCATTTTGTCCTCGCTGCTTAAATGCATAGTTTAGAGATTTCAAATCTCATTTGCAGAATTTTGTTATTTACAGCTTGAAAATGGACAGGTCGTTACCGTCCGAAACGTCGCAAAATATGAGTTACTTTACCATCAAATGGCATTCTTTTATCATCTTGAGAGAACAATGTCGCCAGAAGAAAAAGTCAATATAGAAAAACGGAAAGGTCTTTACATAAATACACACAATTAAATCACGCTATTAATTACAACAACATTTGCAAAAAAATGAATTGGTTCCAAAATACACAAAAATTAAGTTATATGATACAAATCTGCAAAACAAAAAGGTCACTGAACAGTTTCGTTCAGAATTAGTGGATCATGAAATCAAAAAACAAAAGAAAAAACAATATATTAGTCTACAGTATAAGTCTATATAGTATATCAAACATCTGTCAAAGACAATATGTATAGTAATTTGTCCAGCACATCAACCTAAAGTTTTGAAGCACCATTGCACTATAAATGCCACTGATCACTAATGATATTTTGATTGACATTGACATCATATATTGAATAAATGTGCAAAATCAAAATTGACCGATTTATGCCACTTTAACTATAGGCTGAAGAAACTTACAGGCTCGGTGTTATCAATGTAAATCGCTCAATGCCAATCGCAAACACTTCTAGCCGCTTCTTAGCGGCTTCAGACATTTGGCTCTCCATCGCATTGAACAAATGTTGAGCTATTTCCAGAAGAACATGAAGGGAGGGAAAAGCAACAGAATATAAGAACCTTGTTGTACAACAGACGTTTAGAATTGCAGTTCCAGAAGTGACTGCATTTGAAATATCAGTCTGATAGTCAGCTATAGAAGCCTGATAATGAGTATCATGAATTTTTTTATCTCTGTTCTGCATATAATCTTCGCAAAATATATCCGTGTCTGTGGACCAAGTGCAATAAAGACAAAGGTGTTTTACATTTCAAGTCAAAATTTCAAGCGGTAATTGTAAATTTTATTATCTCCCATCCCGAAAGAAAAACAATGAATGTGTATTTATGATTTCTATCGTAGCTTTTAACAGACTAATCTGAAACCATTTGTAAAAGCTCATCTTCTCTATCATTTGATAGAATATTTGCTGTTGTGGACACGCTCTCGCATTTCCGGGAACCAGGAGTGGTATGGCTCAGCGAGCATGCAATCGAATCGAGCCACCACTGCTATATAGAATCATGGAGACGGTGCATCAAGTCTCCAAAGGAAACTTTAAGGCGATGGGTCCTAGACTTGAATCACACAAGATTTTGGACTGCCTTTAGTGATCGAATGCTTACTCTCACTAGATAATCATTCCTCTCATAGATAATATTCTTCTCTACTGTTTTGTATGGCATCGTTGCATATTGTGTAGTATCGTTATACATTTTTACTCAATAAAATGTCGATGGATCTGCTTCATTTTTTAGTAAATTATTAAGAAAACATTCAAGTATCAAAAAGCTATTAAGTCAGCTGAGGCGCATTTTTGGTACGATAGATATAGGTGCAAATTCAGGAAATTTAAAAATTAAAACAAATGTTTTTTAAACAAAATTATCTATAAAATAGAATCTAGTCAACTTTGCAGAATTTATAATAGAAGCAATCTGCTAGACCTGCTTAAATGATAACTGTGCATGGCGCGTTTCTTTAAGTTCCCAATATAAAGAGATTATTTTCATTACATACATATGCTGTTTTGCAGAAATCTATATAGTGAGAAAGACATTCGACTAATTGCGCTCATATTTTGAGTAGATATCAATGAGTTGATAGCATATAGATTCCCGTCGTGTTTACCCTTGGCGCATTTTTGTATCCTATTTTTCAAGTTATACTACTTGCAAGAAGTATGAAAGTTAAGGAAAGTGAGCAAATTTCAAAAACCAGTCGATTGACGTTTCTGTAAGTTTCAGAACTGAATTGAGATAATTCAAAGAACATACTCTAAAGTTTTCAGACATGGCGCAAAAATTGACTTTTTGTTCATTTTCCGACATGTGAAAAATGAATTACGACTTGAATGCGAATTTTGCAATCTAAAATATGTTGATTCAAAGTATTTTGATTTAATTTTGATTATATTTATTTATAGGTAGTGAGATAATAACATTTGAGAGTCAGACTTACAATTCTGTATTCCATTTTAATATACGTAAGTCTAAGGCATTACATAAATAATCAATAAGTATTCAACCATCAACAAGTATGTATTATGTAATTTTTTAACATAAAATTCACAATAAATCTAATCTAGTGTAATGACATACTATCAAAAAGAAATAGTTGCGATTGTTATTAGTGAAAAAGTTATTTGACAGTAGTACTTAATCCGCAGGTGGGCATGAGGTCCATACATTATTGAATATCTCGGAAACTACTGAAGCTAGATTCATGAAACTTCATTAATTCCTCAAGACCTCAGGGGTAACCAATATACTATTGGATGGATGAATTTGGTTTCGTCGCATAGCTGTGACAGACACTTAGTACATCCGAGGTCATTGGGTCCATTGGACCCCAAGTACAATATTAACTCGCTTATTTCATGAAACGTGTTTTACAGGTGAGAAAATGCTGCAATTTGCTTTTTTACTAAATTATTGGTCACTCTTGCAATCAATTAGTACTTCCAAAAGACCAATCTCGGGACGAATTTTTATTAAGTTGCGAGCTTCCAAGCGCTTCGCTCGTCTTCAGGCAGGCAGAGGTAAAAGTGAAATCAGAGGGCAGCGCCATTCAATCACATTGCCAAGAGTAAAATTCACTTCGACTACATGATATAATAGTTGACACAAAGACATTACTCAAATGCTCTATACAAAAATTCTATACTATGCATACTACTATCAAACTGAATAGTAGCATTAGAATAATGTGAGAAATAAGAAAAAGTTACGGAAGCAGGAAAGTTTAATACTGATAAAGTAGTCATTGTAGGATAGACTTCCATCTTTGATCCACCAAATATCCCTTATCACGATTGAATGTTTCATTGGTCATAATGTGCAGGCCTTCTTTGATGATTCTCCTCTTCCAGTTTTGCTCGACATCAATAACTCGGAAGCTTTGAAAGTTTGGCCTGTGATTCACTGTATGACAAGGCTCACTGATTGCCGACCTGAGCCGAATATCCCTGACGTCCACTTCATGCTCCTTCTTTCTATCCTTGGCTCTTCTTCCTGTCTGTCCGATGTACACCTTCCTACAGTCAGCACACTCCTGCTTATACACCACACCACCTCGATCCAAGCCATCCATCTTGTCCACCTTCTCCGTGCTGATCATGTCTTCCAAGCTCCTTCCTTTCGAGTATCACACTCTGAGATCCAGCCTCCTACCCAGCGCTTCAATTTTCTCCTTAATTCCTGGAACATATGGTATTCTCAAGATCGGTCGATTGTCCTCTATCTCTTCACGTTGGCTTCTGACAGCTGCATCTTGACCTGTCTTCTAGGATATCCATTCTTAGCAAAGGTATCACACAGCTTCTCCTTTTCTGCTTGCAAATCCTCTTCTCGACTACATACCCTTTCCGCTCGCTTCCTGAGGCACGAAATCACTCCCCACTTTACTTGCTTGCAATGTGAGGATTCGAAGTCAAAGTATCGGTCAGTAGCAGTTGGTTTCCGATATACTTGCGTTCTTAACTGCCTTACCTAGTCGCTGCACTTCTATGTCAAGGAAAGGAATCCTCCCGTTGAGCTCCTTCTCACAAGTTCACACTCTATCTATCAGTTTATCATTCTAGCACTTTCTCATATAACACCGCAACAATCGTATGTAGGCCTAGGCATGTACCGTTATTGAAGTACATAGAAGTTTCTCACTGAAGTTTTTCGAATTTGTATGGAGGACACTCGATGCGGGATGAAGAAATTTGCTTTATTGTTGAACCGGTCAGTTTCTGGATTTGCAATATCATCGCTATTTTCTGATTGGTCGACCGCGATCAGAATCGTGTCGTTTGAGCTCCGTAGCTTATGCGTTCAACCATTGTGTGCCAATTTACGCCGACGTGTTTTGAGAAATTATGAGTGACGGTGAACCATCCAGGCCTTAAACAAATACCCAGTTTTACAAAAACTTGGGAAGCATAATCAAAGCAAGATAGAATAATTGCGTTAAATACATCTATTAATTCTTCGTGTGATAATAGGCCTTTCAGACATCGTACTACATACAGACGTTTTGACAGTTAAGCAATTAAAAATTCAAAATGATTTAACCACGTGAACCTGTCATTATTGAAAACGACACCCAGAATGTTCAAATGAAAAGTAACTTCAAGGACTGGTATTTGAGGACTTGGCTCAGCAGTTGTAAAAACATTTAAGACTTTCGTCTTATTACAATTGATGCTCAATTGATTACCGAATCTCGACATACAAAAATTTGATATTTCATCGTTTACTGTACACAAACCATCAAAGAAACTTTTACAAGCTGATACGACTAGTGTTACGTCGTCGGCGTACTTAATAGCAGTGGTATCGGGGCGACAGGAATGATGAATTGCGAATAAATGAAGACCCAAAATGGATCCTTGGGGAACACCGCTAGTAATGTTCGTGAAGGAACTGTCTGTCGAGTCAAGCTTCACCCGTTGCTTTCTCCCCGACAAACAACTTTTGTAGAAAATGAAAAACTCTCTCTCTGTCGCTGCAAATGTCAATGTCTGAGGATCACAGATGCTATTTTCGCACAAAAATTCATTGAAGTGTTTGTTGATCTCTTCAGCTGCATCATATTCACTAGAAAAAGTGAAGTTACTTGGGTGTTGATATTCATGTCATTCTTACCACGGATTTCATCCACGATTGATCAAGCGCTGTTGCAGGAACGACGCAGGAACGACGCATTTTGTTACACCACAATAATTTTGCTTTGTTCTCAGAAAGAGATCGTAGAAAGCTGATGCACATTCGCTCACATTGGAATGCAGTGAACACTTCCCCATCAATTTCAGATCATCTTGTACATTTAGCATCATTGTGAGACTTTCGTAGATTATACATATCCGTTAAAAATACTAGATGATAAAACGATCTTAAGAGGAAAAACAATGGTGCCCAAAGGTGGGGCAATCTCTACATCAAAAGTGTTAAAACAATTATTTTCACAGAAAACGCTATCTGTCGTGGCATTTGATCTAGGAACATTAATGATGTTGGTCAAATCAAATTTTGCGTCAGCTAACAGGAATCATGACAGTTGAAATCATTACTAATGAAGAGTTTTGTCTCAGGACTTGTTCTATTCACAAAACCTAGCATTTTAATATAATTGTATGCATTGTCATAAGAGAAAAGAAAAATGAATTTTGAGAAAATATTTCAGAATGTGAGGGCCTTATAAAGCTCTAATGCTTTAGGATTTCTTATTACTTACGAGTAGTGAGTAACTTGCATTAAGACGTGCTGGTTTACAGTGCATGGTTTCAAATATATGTACAAAGTCATGTTTCTCATTCACAACAAATCAAGTAAAACGTTAGTGACATAAAAATTGCCGTTGCGGTAGCAGAGGGTTAGTTCCTGATGTCCGTTCAATCTGGATCAACACATAGCTCAATGCACATGCACAATATAATCCAATGTAAGTGAAATTTCAATTAAGCTCAGCTAAATATCTGTACTTGTGCAGCATCATAGTATCATAAAAGCAAACATCAGTTAAACGCACAGCTGAACATACCGGTACAGTGTACATATACCACAATACTCGTAAGATGAATATGTAAGTAGCGCTTTTATTGATACGTGTAAGTTAGATATCTTGAAATGGCATCTCATTTTACACACAGAAGTGAACTGCGTGCAAAGGAAAATGGTTGTAGTTATACAGTACACAAGACACACGAAAACTCACACAAAAGACACGCGTCTACATTCATCTTGTTGGCCAATACACTCATACATGAAAACAATGAATTCAAGCCTCACGATGTCGAACAAAATGGAACTTGTTGCCTTCCAGACATGGAAAATCTCTTCGTAACAAGGTGCAATAAGGGATGGTCAGATACAAATCACTTTTTGAAAAACTTCAGTGACATTCTTCATGGTTTCGAGCAATTTCACAAATACATGATGCAGGGCAAATTATTCTACGAGGATGTGCACGTTTTCTAAGACGGACTAAATTTGAAATGACGACACGTGACAATTTGCAAAGTGCCATCCTGATATACACGTGACAATAGACAACATGAATCCACAAAAAATTCAATTTATTGCTTGTTGGTGACATGTGGTTTCAAAGAACATGAAGATGACGAGAGGCACGTGAAATGTCACAGTCAGAATGTTCATTCCAAGTCAGCTTACTGTTGTTTATGAAACCATGAATATTAACCGAATTGGTAGCCACAATCTCTGGGTAAGTCATGAATAACTTCCTTTGCCGGAAGTTATTGAGAACTTACCATATGATACCATACCAACACCATTTGAGAGCCCTTGGTTTTGTTCAAGTTCATTTTATTGTCATCAGACCATTCCTGAATCAGCAACAAGTTGCTTGGGTTGGAAGCATCCTTCGTACAAGATTCAATAAGCGCAACATCATCTGCATATCTGATTAAGGTTGCCGTCTGTGACTCGATTTGTAATGTACCGATGAACATGGTAGACAAAAACGGGGCCATCACAGATCCTTGAGGAACACCAGATGAACTATCATTAGGGGACCAGTAACACTATCAGTCGAAGATCTTTGAAATCTATTGTTTAAGTATGATATCAACCATAGTAGAAAACCTTTATAAAGTCCTTTTGAACAAGAAAATTTACGAGTCGATTACGAAGAACTAAGTCGAACGCTTTCAAAGAGTCAAGACATGCAAGACGAAAATCATGCAGTTCGAGCATGGTAGACATCGATTGCATTAATAGGCACTTCCCATTTCTTGCATTACGAATAAGTCTTCATCGGCAGACTCGTTGAAGTAGTACCAACGGAATGTTTGTTCCTACCTTGCAACTCTCTGACAACATTCTTTAGATTCCCACCATTTTCTACTACTCTATCACTGCGTCTCTTCATCGCTATGTGCATCTCAATCTTAATGTTCTCCTTTACATGGTCATACAACGGCCAATACTTGGATCGATTGGCGAACCAGCAGTCATCAATCAACTCTCTCAGAAGCGGAATGATCCATGACCTATCACTTCTTGTTGTTATAACGCCTCGTGATGGAATAAGACAAAAGATAGGCTTTCAAAGCCCAAAAGAAGAAGACTTTCAAAGCTCAAAAGATAGGCTCATAAAATGAAGTACATTTGTCATCAATCGATTCAGAAATACAAAGATAAGATTGAATATTTGATCTTGACAACTGATTGACAATTGCAGATGCATATTTGAATGCATGTGCGCATGGAACATAATGTATAGGGACATTTCAGATAAAAGTCCAACTGAATACACCTGTGATGCAACAAAATGTATAAGCAAGTCTAAGTTCAACATACACATGACACATGTGTTGATTTAACACCAAGGAAAGCAAATTTCAGTTAAGCGCACTGGCGGATATGAACGTATGCCATGTAGCTAGTTATATAACCATTACCAAGAACCATTTGGCATGTAGTCATATAAGCACAGCATAAACCAAGTACCCATTAAAGTGAAGGACATCAAGATCGTGGATGCGAACGATCATCAATTAGAGAGTGACATGTGATTCATATTCTCCTCCGGTTGTCGAGCTGTATAGGTGACAAATCCTTTGTTTGTAAGTAAATGATCTGCAGCTTCGTCCTTGTGAGTTGCATTCCCTTGCACATTCAAGAATGGTCGACAATTTGACTTCCTTGAATGCAGTTTCCGGTATTGTGGACTTTATGCGAAGGTCTGAAAGGCAATAGAAACAACATTCAATTTCGAAGTGCAGGAATTTGACGCTTACATGTACTTAGCGCTCCTTTATGGAATTGGCGGAAGGTAAAAGTACTGAGTAATCATTTACTGAACCGATTGGCTTTGCCGGAATAACCGTTGACATTTCTCATTATCAGCCGGTTCGGATACATCTCTGCTATAGATCAACTTACATAATATTGGTTCGAAGATTGGATCTAATCCCAAAACTTCAATTTCGCAAATTTCCATTACCAGGCTGGATTGAGGTCTTGAAAGAATGATATATCTTCCGAATACCGGCTCTCTCCAGTACAGCTGAAGAATGACGAATCCATGTGTACAGTCAAAGTGAGACAAAATTTCTGGTTTTGAAATAGCAAGTCAAAAAACATTAGAGAAAGCGAATTCTTTAGTGTCATCATTTTGCACTGTCTTATTGGTTGAATTTTAAAATGATTTTGAATCTGATCAGCTGGATAGGTCACATTTGGTAACAGATGCAAGAGATGTCAACAATTGAAGACAGCAATTACTTTACTGAATCGATGAGAGCTTTAACAAAAAGAGGAAGCAGTGGGATACAGGATGTTGGTCACAGTTACGGATGATGCACACTCCACGTAGAGAGCCAAAGCACGGAGACGGTCGTGAAGAATAAAGTTGGGTCAAGATGCGATGAAGTGTGGATCCATGAGGAGGACACAAGGCCATTAACAATACACCCATGAAGAAAATAGATGAGCGGAGATGACAGAGTAGACGAGAGAAGAAAAAATGTAGAGTATCTGCGATGAAAGTGAATCGTTTGTTAAAAGAAGCAAGCAGAGACGGAACGATGAGAAGATCACCAAGTTTTCTCAACAACAGCAACATGACATCAAGTTTACATCGAATTTATTTTTTTTTGATGTTTGGATATTTCTCGACAGGCCTTGCTGCTCAGGGATGTGGAGTCGGAGTTCGATCATTTTTGCTAGACTTTTATGGACTCCGGCCTATAACTAGACCCGAAATGTAATACAAACAAATTATTTATTCTCGTGCATGGCTGTCACTGTCTTGATGTCAACTTTCTCTGTCAAACAAAGTACAGAGACAGCAGTCCATACAAAGCTCGTAATAGTTGAGGGAATGACCCGTGATAATGGAAAAATGATTGTCTTTTCACTCGGTGATTTAGTAGAGAAGACAAACCTTCCTAGCCTCGATCACACCAAGGCGCCAAAGGTAACATCAGAGACAAAAATGAAATACTAGTTTGTTTGAAAACATTACCTCTTACCCTCACGTTAATCGTGTGTGATGGCTCCGCTAAAGCGCATATTAAAGTCGAAAGTGTACTCATATTTTTTGGAGAGGGATGGGAGATATTCCTGCCTGGTAGAGACTGGAGAAAAACCGTGTGAAACACACAACAAGATGGGAGGAGCCGAGTCGCATGCATTCAACTGAAAGCGACACTTGATCAACTTCCATTGAAAATGATTGATAATTGATACAGCAATGATCACTAAAGATAGGTTCAGGTAAGCCTAATAATCAATTATAGGTTGCCAGTTAATGTTTCGAAAAACTAGGCTTTATATGCTTGCCACCCAGAGTCGGAGTCACATCAAAAGCCGGAGTCTTATCAAACCCCAGAGTCGGAGTCGAAGTCCTGTCAAAATGATACGACTCCGCATCCCTGCTACAGCTAGGACTTACTCGTATGTTGCCTGGAATCGCGAGTTTTTGGCTAATACTGGGAGATGAGTGGATGAGGTGGTCTCTAAGTTGGTTACAAAAGGTGGTTGTAATATTGTTAGAAAGATAGCCTAACGTGTTGCTTGCTTTCTCCATATGGTGACATCAAAACTGAAATGGGAGTTCAAAACCTGTGCCCAAAGCCTATTGTAGGTTAGATATACACGTGTTTCCTGGTCTACATACATATATGGCCAAAATCAAACTTATGATATGCAATAGTTTAGGCATAAAGAGTCATATATTTGAAGGAAGCAAGTCTGCATGGATCCATTGAAAAATAGGATCTATCCATAGTTAGATTTAATAGACCTCTACAGCTCAAAATGTGGGATACGGAAACATGGTGCAGCTACCACGGCTCTAGAACCAGCTGCAGCTCCGACATAAAGTTGAGTCGCCAATACGAATCCGAAGATGATGTACATGCATATCCTTATAACAACTACGAAACTGAACATCTGTCGAGGTCTACCCGGTGCCTCTTCTTGTCTTGAACTTCAATCCGCATTCAGTTGGTCATTTTATCCTGTCTGATAAGAACACCTTTCAAGTTGTTCAGTCATGCAACTTTCTGTTAATATCATGTCTCCCGAACTTTAAACCCGTCATATTCATGTCTAAAAAATCGATCGGTTTCGACTCAAACTCTTTCTGTTTTCTGTTGTACTAAGATATATAATTATAGTCGGTCTGCTTATCCAGGAGTTAAGTATTCCATTAAGCAGGGATGCGGAGTCCTATCATTTTGATAGGACTCCGACTCCAAGGGTTGATAGGACTGCGACTTCGACTCCCGTTGGCAAGTATATGAAGCCTAGTTTTTCGAAACATTAACTGGCAACCTACATCATAGGTCATTATAGGCTTGCCTAAACATATATTTGGTGATCATATATATTTGGTTGATAGGACTGCGATTGAAGCTGGGACATTCCCATAACGACGTCTACATGTTTCATAATTTTAATAAACTTATAGTTAATAAGACTTAAGGTTTGTCCTTAAGAGGACAGGTGGTGCGTTCCCACCGGCAGACATTAAACGTTCAAGGCGCGTCAAACTTTTGACTATCCTAGGACTACATTTTAGAGCCAAACTTGACGAGATCGGTGTGGAGGACCTTCCCACTAGTCCATTTTTCACTCAGCGCTTCTAAAGCGGGGCTGGACCCTACCCACTTCGACTTCGACTCCCGTTGGCAAGTATATGAAGCCTAGTTTTTCGAAACATTAACTGGCAACCTACATCATAGGTCATTATAGGCTTCCCTAAACATATATTTGGTGATCATTGCTGTATCAATTATCAATCATTTTCAATGGAAGTTCATCAAATGTCGCTTTAAGTTGAATGCATGCGACTCGGCTCCTCCCATCTTGTTGATGTGTGCTTCACACGGTTTTTCTCCAGTCTCTACCAGGCAGGAATATCTCCCATCCTTCTCCAAAATATATGAGTAAACTTTCGACTTTAATATGCACTTTGGAGGACAAATCACACACGATTAACGTGAGGGTAAGAGGCAATGTTCTCAAACAAACTAGTATTTCATTTTTGTCTCTGATGTGACCTTTGCTGCATACAGTAGGTGTGATCGAGGCTAGGAAGGTTTGTCTTCTCTACTAAATCACCGAGTGAAAAGACAATCCTTTTTCCATTATCACGGTTCATTCCCTCAACTATTAAAGCTTTGTATGGACTGTTGTCTCTGTACTTTTGTTTGACAGAGAAAGTTGACATCAAGACAGTGACAGCCATGCAAGAGAATAAATAATTTGCTTGTATTATACTTCGGGTCTAGTTTTAGGCCGGAGTCCGGAGTCCTATCATTTGATAGAACTCAGACTCCGCATCCCTGCCATGATATGAAGTTCAAGTTTTTCTCTGCATTCCCAATGTATCAGATTCGGACTCCTCCGATTCCTATTTTCTGGTCACTAATGTTTGAAGTGAACCCATAAGCACTTCAGTGTTTTACAGACAACAAAGACGATAACAGATTCTAGAGTTATTCCACAAATGATCAAGTAATTTGGGAGAGGCAGGGCCTACTTTCAACAAAATAGCGCACCCTCCCTTGCTTGCAGGAAATTATTCAACAGTTTCGAAGATACTGAGGTCAGAGTGCTTCCTGGTCCGGCATTATCAGTGGACCTGAGCCCCATTGATAGCTTCTGAGCGATTGTCAAACGCTGTGAATGTCGTGACTCCGTCAAATTGGCATCAACACAAATTTCAGACATCTGTTGTGATCTCATTGTTGTTTATGCCCGAACATGCAGCCATGGGGTATTTCTGGGTAGTTAAATTATGCCACTATCACTGCAATTCTCATACGATGATGAAAATCATCCCAGCAGCTATTTGTAATAGAATATAATGCTTACTAATTCAAATTATTGATTGAAGTAGTCCTAATGAGGACTGATGGCGTTCTCCAATCCGCAAGTGTACAGATGCAATGCTACTATAACCATTGGATTAATCAGTTCTTAAAAGAACTCAATGGAGCTTTCTCGTGGCAACGAATTAAAATTGATCAGCTTTGGCCCAATATCTGGTAAAAGTGGAAATCGTTAGATTTGTAACACTTCACATTCTTGCTGTTAATATACTAATACCATAGATTCCAAACACTGCCGCATTCACGTTCAAAACAGACGTCTAATATACTGTACCGACTGCAGGTGCTGATAGTGGAAATAGAATAAGACAATGGCTATCATAGGTTAAGGAAATTAAAAATGGATATTATAAAACAACAGGAAACCGATGAATAAAAATTGAAAAAGTGGAGGTAAAATATGGAAATACAATGATGCCACTACACCGATTCTGACACTACACATGGTGGATAATGGTAATAGTGGATAAGTGGAAAGTGGATAATAGAACTACAATGACACTCTAATACACCGAAAGCAATGAAATTATACACACTATAACTAAGACTACACGTCATGGAAAATAGTATTTCTTCACTTGAATTTGTTATCGCCAGTTTCTTATTCCGTCTATATTACTTCATATAATCCCACATTTCTTCATTTTAAATACAATAAATTGATCACTACTTCAACTACCGATTAAGGGATATAAAACATAATACTGCAGTCCGTCAGTCATCAGCAGGTACTCGTCTAGTTGTGTTTCGACCCCTAACCTGAACACTCAAACCCAGACGAGCGGGGTCCCACACATAGTGGCTGACAAAATACTGAATAGGTCTTCAAAGATATGCCACAAAGATAAGTCAGACATCATTTAAATGTTAGTTTCCCACATGTAGACTCATCCTGTCATTAAATTCATACCATTAATAAATACAGTATGCTTTTTGCGATCCTCACATGCAAACAAATCCTGTACATCAATCTTTGCGTTTTCGATTCCCACAAGTAAACAGATCCTGTTCATCCTCGAATCCCATAAAAATGTAATCGATGTGTGATAAATATGTAATCCGCCTTTACACAAACTTCGCCTTATACATCAAGGCTTAGCAATGGGAGCTCTCTCAGCTCCCGTAAGCCACGCTAAGCGCTCTGTATTCACTCTTCACCGCCGCCCATGTGATGGCTACAAGTCATTGTTAGTCGTTTTTCCACCTATGCAGCAAGGCGTTCAGGAAAATGTGAGTCGTTTGTTGGTCGCGTGCCTCATTGAAATTCACGGAGTGAAGTGAATTGTCGAGCAAAGAAAAGACCATATTTGTGAAGCGATTCATTATGGCTTGTGAGAGCCTTTTCTGTGTAACTCATCAAGTCATGCTGAGAATAACCTCTAGTTTTCATGATATTTAGTGTATTGTTAGTTTTGTGTACAGTGTCTTGTAACTTCGAGCATATTCTACAATATCTGACTACTTGCGGATGAACTAACACTTGTGTATTCTTAATATTTGCAATATCAGGGGTGTTGGAAACTCGCTGTCGCATACTGCATTTGTTCTTAAATTCCATTACTTCCGGCATCGGTCAAGTAACGAGAAACGAGAGCATATGACTTCTGAATTTCTTTTTCATTTTCATTGTAATGTTTGCACTTGAATAAGAGTGGACGAAATGCATTGTGTAAAAAAGTAGTTTTTGATTTTGTCACAAATGAATTTGGTGGTTATCTTTATTTATAAACTCATCTGAAGCGCATTCGACGAAATACATCTGAAAGCTTAAGACATTCAATTTCTATAGAGGGGTAACAATGAAAAGAGATTAAGTGAAAACACTGCAATCTTATAGACATGGACTACTGGAAATTAGGATAGATAAGATAAATTAGTATTCAATGAAGATAAAACTTCTTCTCTGCATTTCCAATGTATCAGTTTTGGTTTGGAGCTCTAACTTTTCTTAACCTACATGTTCCTAAACTCCATTAGTTTTTGCATCAGTCAAGTCTGAAATTCAATAACAGTCAACAGTCAATATATTGAACGAATGCGATTCTTCTGTTCCGTTACAATCTTTTGATTCTACTACAGAGAGGTAATTGTAAATGCGTAATTACCTCTCCAACCATTCTATTATAAATTTCATTTTAGCTGTTCTTAACTGTGTTTACTTGATCATTCTAATTTGTAAATAAACCTCATTTTGCTGATTTGACTTGATGCCTTGATGATGTATCAATAAACGATACGAAATCGATCGACGATGAATCAAGTGTCTTCGGATTTATATTTTGGTCGTAGTATAGTATACAAAACAGTCAGAATGTACGGTGAATTGTGAAATAATTATGAAACATTAGCGCCACACAGGCGACATATCCCAGCCTGATAATGACAGATACGGAAGACAGGAATATTATTAACTAAAACATTTGCTTTTAAATTTCTTAATTTTACAGACGCCGATCCTCTTCTTGGTTCTAATGGTTCATCTGCCATTCCATTTAGATAATAGAGTTCAGTTCCTATGAAATCAGAAAAGTGTAGTTGTGAAAGATAATTGTTTCCATAACTTATTTCCAGGCAATCATTTCTCAATCACACAGTCACAGTTCAAACTGATCAACATGCTTTGGTCTGGGGCTCGTTTCATAAAGCTCTATTAAAATCGTCTTTAATAATGGTTCCATTAGAGAGGTTAAATAGAGCTCTATTTATCTGTTTCAGAAAGCTTCTATTTATCCGCTATCAAGAAAGATTCTCTTTAACCTCTATTAACATTGATAGCTTCTCTTTAACTTCGTAGCTATGCAGTAAGACGTTACACAAGACCTTGACATATTTAAAACCAATAGAATCTCTGCTATATGATGTCATACGAGTCGTGATGTTCGACGTTACAACATGCAAACCGACAAAGGCATTATTGACAGAAGAGCCATGGTTGCACATGCACACTAGACCGAAGATGAAAGATGTGAAGCGCAAACCGAAATGGCAATTGGCCGAATTCGAAGCTTTGGTAGAGGCATACGAGGAGCACTATGTGACGCTCAATTCCCCTTTTTCCAACGTCGTGACTATGGATGTGAAGAAGAAGATCTACAAAGATATCACAGATAGAGTTAATGCAGTAGGTGCACATGGGAGATCGGTGGAAAACATAAAATCAAAATGGCAAAACAAAGTTTCCTGCGTAAAGAAAAAACTGACGGATGCCTATACAGATTCGAAGAAGGCGGCCCATACAACCGGTGGGGGACAGCTCCATGTTGACCTAAATGTCTTCGGTGATCTGACTCATCTTGAGCGACGAGTGGCCAAGATTATTCCAGAAGAATCCTGGAGAGGAATTGATGTAGCTAGACAAGATACCCTGCAGCTATCAAAGCCCCAATCCAGCAAAACTACAGAGACAATCTCAGCAGACAATCAATTCGTCCGTGATTTCGAATGACGGAAGCGATTCCGACGTCAGCGGCAGTGAGTTTGGACCGATACGGAATTTGAGAAGTGAGTCCGCCGCACCTACGAAGCGAAACACGGTTCGTTTTAAAAAAAAACTAGTGCAAAAAAATTCACCATGAAATCTGTTTGCAGAATATGATTCAACATAGCCATCTATGTTATTTGAGATCAAAATCAAAATCTTCTATCGAACCGTTTTTGAAAAATCTTCAATTTTCAAAATGGCGGCAAAATTTTGAATTTGTCAAACTTTGTGAAAATCAGAATTCCAGCCCAAATATTCATTTAGAGGGACATCAGTCGTCTAAAAATCCTCCTACAACATTTTTCATATTTTATTACAGCAATATACAACCATTGTATTAAATAATTGGTCAAATATTCAAAATGGCGGACTGTAAGAGTAATTAAAAAATATAAATACATAGTAAAATGTACAAAGCTTAGTATTGGTTAATTAAGCTCATGAATTTGAAAGGAAGCATTATTTTGACCAGAAATGATATTACACATGATCTTACACACGAATGAATGACTTAATTCTGAATACAGGGTGTTCTATAAAGAACACCGCAACATTTCAGAGTCAACGAAATACATGTTTAATGCTCAATATTCAATGTTATATCGATCGTTGGTTTACTTTCATCCCAAGTACCGGTAGTTATTGGCGAACGTATCTCAGTAACCATTGAAAGTATATTTATATATTCAAAATGCACGCTAAACATTGATATAATGTATTATTTTGTTGTCGGATATTCAATTGAAGTTGTTCATAACAAAACCTTTTTTATTCATACCGATACACATGCTCTATGAGAATATTTGCTTATTTGTCAATTAATCATTTACTTTACGTATGCCTTCATGAATTTTAAGTAATTATATTTTTGCAAATGAGCTATATCTGGAATGTCTATGAAGCATAGATAGAACTCTCTGTGCCTCCCCCTGGCTGTATCATCACAACCTAAACAATATACATTGCTCGAATAGACGCACATACCATACGTGCTAGATATGCGAGATAGATCTTGCTACAGTTTCATATCGTTGGGTAAGTTGGCATGAATTATTTCACGACTGATTCCACGTTGAAGATATACTTTTGAATTCAAACGACAGTGTGGCATAGACATATCAGATTCAAGTCTGTCATTACGATTTTGAATTATTGATTGTCGAATTTAACTATACATAGAGAGTGCGAATATTTCATACCATATACTCTCTTCAGCTTCACATGAACATTACACGCAATGGCACTTTCATTATTACATAAGAAAACTGGTTCCCGTACTCATGAAGACTGTCGTGAAGTTGTGTGCCTCACATGTTTCAAGAAGGCGAAAGAAATGAGGTAAATTACACCCGATCAGCGAGATATCATTGAGAAGCACGTTATAAGTGGTTATGATTTGGAGGACGAAAGACTGCCATCATTGTGTGGTACTTGTCGTAGTATAATAATGCAATACTCGAAAGGACACTTCGACACTGCCCTCGATACTTTTGACTATTCTTCACTCGGACCTCGTACTCCAGTCACGCGTTCAAGCACGTGTTGTCAGTGTACTATTTGTAAAATTGCCCGGCAAAATATTTTACCCAAACAGAAAAAAAGTCGACGTGGTCGCCCTTCTAATGAAGTTGTGAGTAATGAGATTCCCAAAGCGATGAAAGTATGTTCGCTTGAGTCAAGTTCACAGAGGTAAGCCACATCACTGTACAACTAACACTCGCATAGAAAATGTTTCAAACTTCGCATCAACTTCTCTTAATGTAAGTGAAAAAGTTGCTTCTTCTCTTATGAAAGATTTTACCAGTCAACAGCAGTCACAAACCATTTTGCTTAGCACCACCACAGGTAAACCTCTTCCTTTTCGTATCCGTCACGATGCAAAACATGAACCTATTGCTTCAAAAATATCTGCAGAACAAATGTCCTCAATAAAAGTTCATCTTAATTCATCAACCAATTCAACTCTTAAACTTGCTGCAGATCTGAGGACTGTTTCAAAAAATCGCAATATATTTGAAACAAATCTAAGACAGAAACTATCAGCAATAAATCGCTCTCTTGATGACTATTTCAAAGTTGAAACATTGGAGTTCTTAGGTAATAATTCTCATTTCTTTCCCAGTCCATTAGTATATTGCAAGGATCTTGATGGCTTGATTTCCTATATTGTAGATTCAAGAAATTATGATGCTTCAGATTTACTATGTAAATTATTTCTTGATGGCTGAGGTGGATTTCTAAAACTGTGTTTGAGCATTACACAGAATAGCGAGATAGAGCACAACCAAAATTCACCAGCTTCTTACTCTGATGGAATTGCAGCTAATACCATGAAAGACAGTGGGTTAAAAAGATTTTCATACTCGCAATGACACCCGATGTGCCCGATAATTATGTCAACATTCTGAAAATGTGGCACAAAGTTCAATTGATAGGAGAAAATTCTCATCTGTCTATCACCTAAAAAGTTATTTCAGCTGACTTAAAAGTTGCAAACATTCTTTTAGGTCTTATGTCTCACAGCAGTACCCATCCATGTACGTGGTGTGATGTACATAAAAATGCATTAGATGAGAGAGGAGAACTCCGAACTTTAGGGAATATAACTGATAAATTCTGGCGGTGGTTTGAAGCAGGTGGGCAAAAAGAAAATGCCAAATTGTCCGGCAATATAATACATTTGCCAATTTTGAGAGGAGAACCTAGCGAAATGGTGATTGATGTCCTGCCACCTCCCGAACTGCACCTTCTTCTAGGACCCGTTAACACCATTTTTAAATCCTTTGAGAAAGAGTTCCACAATTGCTCTATTGAATGGGCCCGCAGATGCTATGTAGAAAAGGAGGCGTTACATGGCGGCTCTTTTAACGGCAATGCATGCCGTCGATTATTAAGAAGTACTGACATCCTTCTGTCTATTTTCCCATTGTCAGCATTAAAGTACGTCGAATGGTTTGCGGCTTTGAAAGTGGTCGTTGACTCATGCTACGGTCGGCACTTGTCTTCGGAGAGACACGAATAACATAGAGCCTTTATGACGCAAGCTTCAGAATTCTCTCTATATGCGAAGACCAATCCAAGCCGTCGTTCCACGTAACACCAAGGATCTTTATTGCTTTGGTTAGACTAATATTATCGTAGGCAAGCTCAGCCGAAGTACAGTTACATTTCTTGGAAATCAGCTGCTGAGACTTCTTCAGATTCAAAGACATCTTGTTCATATCCATCCAACTTTCAATATTATTAGGCAAATCACTATCTTTGAATATCGGCTCTATTAAAGTCATATGATCAGCATATATCACTACAACTGCATCTGAGTTAACATTCAAGGAGCCCACGAACGAAGCAAATAATACTGGTCCAAGCACCTAACCCTGGGGCAGACCAGATGGCACAATAACAGGAGAAGTGTAAACACCATTCAACTTTATTCTTTGAGAACGAGAAGTTAAGTAACTCTTTATCCAAAGGATAAAACCACCATTCAATCCAGCACTTTTAAGGCAATGGATCATCAGACTTGGCAAAACTCTGTCAAAAGCTTTCAATAGATCTAAGCATGTCATTCGAACAGCTTTGACATTAGATTTATCCAGGCACTCTGTTATATAGTCATGCATACGAACAAGTGCAGCATCAGTGGACCCATACTTCCTAAAGGCAAATTGATGAGAACCGTACAATTCATTAATGCTTGACATCATTCGAACTGTAAATCAAATTGTTCTTCGAATGCAAATTTTGTTCAGCGAAACCCCAGAGCTAATCGTTCCCAGCCTATGACTTTAGGCAGCATAAGTGCGTTTTCCTAGTAGTGACCTCATTCTGACATCATTTTTAGTGACGTTTTCTGTGAAGTTCCAAGAAAACGTCACCTTGTGACATCTTTTAGTGACGTCAGACTCTCTTCACTATATAAACCATAGGCGCATTCATTCGGGAACACTTGTAAGGCTCCGGCTGTCTCGCGCGTTGTCAATTGCCGTAATTCAATAAAGGTATCAGCGTATAAAATTTTCTTTGATGACTTGTTTGTTTGTGTACAGTAAACGAGCAAGTATCACATTTTCGTTCACGGTGTCTCGGTAATCAAATGAGCATCAGTTGTAATAGGACAAAAGCCTTAAATGTTTTTACAACTGCTTAGCCAAATCCGCAAATACCAGTCCTTGAAGATACTTATCATTTGAACATTTTGGGTCTTGTTTTTAATGACAGATTGACGTGGTCAAATATCGTGGTTTTATAAATCATCTTGATTTATAAAATTGGTAATCTGTCAAAACGTCTGTTATTAACACGATGAATTAATATATGTGTTGATATGCTGAATATTTTTCTAGTTGGGTTCAATGATTGAGAAGTCATTCTTTCGGATTTCTCCATCTGTTTAATTCACACTCCACAGTAAAATACATGTGATTTCGATGGTTCTCGGCTCACCTTAATCATGTGATGAAAATTAAGAAATATCTGGATGTGCTCTCAGCCCGCTTGATCTCTATTTACATAGAAATTTGCTGGACCACAACGATGACGAAATAGACGCAAAGTGGCAATCAGCATGAAGCAATGAATCACAATAAGACGCTATGAGCACTGAAAATGAATACGACAAGAAACGTGGGGGAATAAAAATGTGATCAAGAAATAAAGAGAAATTGACAATAAAGTCAAATACAAAAGAATCCTTAAAGTAACATGCATTATTTACAAATATATCAGCATTTAGCTGTGACGAGAACTAAGACTAAATTGATTTAAACAATTATGAATAAGAGCATTCCAAATGTTATTAATCTCTGCACCAGTGTCACAATTGTACACACACGGATATATCCTGATTCCCACGGATATACAATGCATCTTTGATCTTCCTTGAATATGCAATTCTCTCAGTTCCGATTATTTTTGCTGGAAAGACTGGTTGATGTTGTTTCTTGTGCACATGTTGACGTGAAGAAGATAAATTTTAGATCAGCCGTATTTTAGATCTGACTTGATCACGGGAATAACCCAATGCTGGTAAAATCAAAGCATTCGGAGGCAGTGACAAGAATAGCCTTACACCATATTTACACATTGCAAAATACTGTCGATCACATCAGTCAGTTACAAAGAATCGCAAAAAATTACTTGTCACAGTCAGCAGACGATGAAACGTCAGGTGTCATTTCATGAAGTTTTATTCAATATGCAAAGTCGTAAATTGCGAGTGAAATTCTGTTTTTTTTCAACCAATGGCCAACATCCCGTGAGACTATGAACTGCAAACATATGCATACACACGGAAATTAAATGGCATGAATAATTACAGTGGTATGGCATAATTTTCTCCATTTAATTTTTTTGTTTGCTTATGAGAAAGCTTTCAATTGCCTTAACTCTTTTTCATGTACAATAGGCCTAATTAAACAAGCCACTGCCTAATTATACTATATCACACGTAGGCCTGACAAAATGACAGACGGCTTGCTCACAAACTACATTATCGAAAAGCATCAATCAGCGAATTGAATTTTTTAGGATGGAGGACATTCATGTTTATTCACCACTCCTGTTTTTAGGAAGTATGCTTCAATATCAAGGATCGAACTTTCCATCTCCTATCAACGATCCTGATGAATCACGCGATTAATTCATTAATCAAATACACATTTTATTTTGTAGCTTCAGGACAATTAGAATGGTTGGCTTAGAATCTGTTACTATACAAGTACCTATTGATGCGGTTTATTCACCTGATTTACGAGTACGATTTATTTGCTACTCACTTGTCTCAATATTGTTGGCGCACCATATACACTCCATTTAGGTACTCATATTTCCGCGGTGATAATCTTTAACAAAGGATGGCAACATGTATACTACTGTATATTCAATGAATAGAGAAAACTGCACCGTCAGCTGTTCGACGAGTTGATTCACACCCACACACTGCATGAGGAATCCGTGAACTAACTGATAGACGCAGCGCGCGGCGAAGAAATGCATTTCAATGTTCGAATTCGGGAGGCTCGCCATCATGAAGACATGATAATACCCTTTTAGAATAGGTCAGAAGTATAAATTAGGTAATAACAGTGGTCGGGATGCATTAGAATGAAGTCATGCTTTATAAATAATCGTGAAACATCGGAAAATGATGGCATTTCTACCTGAGCGCCTTATACGGGCTTCTAAATATAGTACCCAATACAGGATTCCCGTCACAGGGCGATTAATCGCTATGTTCCGAAGTCAGCTACGTTTTCGTGTTGCCGAAGTTCTGCCGAAAGTCGATTGCCTGAATTATGACGCACTAGTGGCGACATTCATAAAAATGCGTGGATATGAAAACATTTCTATTTATTTCATATCAAAAAATCTTTCGCAGTTCATATCATAACACAGATAATAGAAATTACGATAGAAACTTCATTTGAATTGAAACTGCTCAAGATGGCCGAAGAGTCGCACTTTGCTGTTGTCGGCCGGACACGGTCCGACATTTACGTTTGCACAGGGATAGCGCACACTTTTCGTGATGATTTAACTTAAGCTGTTGATTATCTCTCTTAAAAAAATAATAAATATTTTCTCTTAACAATCATTAATTCAAAAGAGAGAAAATCAAGACGTTAACGTTCATGTGTTTTTCTTATTGGTAAAATATTATGCAGTCTGATTTCTTCTTAACACAGCGATATTCACTAAAGTATACAAGACGAAATCCCAATTGGTAATTCCAAAATGAGCTTAAGGCTTGAATATTGAAGACAAATTGAATGAATCAAATTCATTTCTTAAATTTCTATATCTCAAATCTATTTCCCTACCATTGACTTACCAATCATGCCCCATTCAAACAGACCTTGATCGATTTCAAGAGGTAACCTAATTATTTCGATCTCCGTTGGCAAAAAGGAATCGGTTAGCCGATATAAATATTTTCTGTCCCGTCTCGGTAAACTGACAATCGGCTTCCCGATTTCTCCCGAGCTAAAACCGAGTTTTATTTTTTCGGTTTTGCCTCGGTTAGCCGATAATCGTCAACCGACGCTATACCGACCAGTAGCCGAAATAGCCAAGCTGATACTGAGGCACCAACCTCGTACCAAGCTCGGTCCGAGCTCGTGTTGAACATTCGAGATGCAATCATTAAGGATTGTCTAACTGCTGAGTTTACAGACGCTCCAATCGCATTTTTCGCGTCGAAAATAACACATGTGATAACTTTCATCATGAACTCTGAAGAATACCTTTCAAGTTGTTCAGGCATGCAACTTCCTGTTAATATCATGCCTCCCGAACTTTATAACCGTCATATTCATGACGAAAATACGATCGATTTTGACTCAACGCAGATTTAAGGTTTATGTTTTCTATTGTGCTAAATATATAATTAGTCGGTCTGCTCCGACTCCGGGGGTTGATAGGACTGCGACTCCGACTGCCGGTGGCAAATATATGAAGCCTACTTTTTCGAAACATTAACTGGCAACCTACATCATAAGTCATTATAGGCTTGCCTGAATATATATTTAGTGATGATTGCTGTATCAACTATCAATCATTTCGATGGAAGTTGAATAAATATCGCTTTCAGTTGAATGCATACGACTTGGCTCATCCCATCTTCTTAACCCTTATCCTCGCATGGAAATGAATATACCTTAACCTAGCATCCACTACATTTTGTAGTTACCTGTAAAAGTCATATTTGATCCTTTTAAAAATGTTTTTAATGTTACAGAACGAAAGGTCATAAGCCATAATTACATATTGAACTAATATACAACTCATAGGGTCATATTGACAATTTAGAAATGAAGTTGGGAGTGAATATTGAATTATAGTAGAGGACAACTAACAGTACTGACACTTCGAAGACTTTATTAACACACGATGATTTGGGCAAATTGCTCTCATACAGGCATCGCATTTACTTCGTGTATTTTTTGCACACAAAGCAACCCTTAACACTTTGGTCATTAAGTGGAATGACTGCAGGATTAGGGATTTTGAATCCAAGAATTTCAGCGGCTTGTTTGCTTTCAGATGGAAGATTTTTGTTAGCATTCCGTTGGTACGCAAAATTGTACACTAATTGGTAGGTTAGATCCTTCAAATATTTTCGTCTTTCAACTGCATTATTGTCAAACTTGCAGAGTAAGTATCCATTATATGCGGCAACATCGAGCATGTTATACCAAACCAAGAGCGGCCATCGGACAGTCTTTCTCTTGCATGTGAACTCGGCTACGTTTTCATCCAGTTGGTCTACTGCTCCTTTTCCCACGTTGTAATCCATAATCAATTGCGGCTTGTTGTTCATTTCCGGTACAATTCCGTTTCCGCTGTGCGAGGAACTCAACATCAAAACATTTTTGCCTTTTTTCGGTATGTATGACACTAAAACGATCTTATTTTCATGATCATGAATAAAAATGCTTGAGTGGACAGCTCGCTGCTGAGCTGTTTTCATGTGTGCCGGAATTTCCCGTCGATGCGGTCGAATTGTACCCAAAAGAGTGAGTCCATTTGACAGCAAGGTAACAGCCAGTTGGTGGGAGGTGAAATAGTTGTCGGTAACGATATCCCGACCAGATCGATAGAAAGGCTCGGTGAGATCCAGAACAACATCTCGACCAATGTTCGTGTGTGGAGACTCACCTGGGCGTCTTCCTGAATAGATCTGCGCATTGAGAGCGTAGCCAGTAACGGATTCAGCTAACCAAAAGATCTTTAGCCCGTATTTGGCGGGTTTAGACGGTAAGTAGGTCCGGCCGGGAATGCAACCCCTATAGCCGAGGAGCTGCTCATCAACAGCAAGTGTGTCGCCAGGAGAGTAGGGTCGACGTAGATTACTGATTGATCCCATACGTCACTGATAGCCGCCAACCGATTCACCACCTGTCTTTTAGCTCGATTTCTGAAGTTGTCGAATCGGATGCACCTCAAAAAGAACTGCATTCTGTTCAAAGACGTCACGGCCCTGTAGAAAGGCCGACCTTCCTTTGGATTCCAGAGTTCAGGCAAGCTCGTAAAATTGTCTCGGTCAAGCCCGGCGCGCAAAAGGATTCCCAGGCACGTACATATCTCATCATAAGTGAAGTGATTCATATAACCAGTGATTCTGGTAACACTGCGGCGAATATCTGTTACTTTCCTGTTAGTACAACGCAAAACTTCACGAATTATTCCTTCTGATAAGAACAGATTGAATGCTTCCAAAGCTGACTGCGGATGAGCTATTTGATTGCGTCGTTCAACGATATTTCGGTTCCGTCGACGTGATTGGAATGGGTTGCGAGAATATGCGATGTTATTTACAACAACTTGATCAACAGTATCTTCATCCAACGTTTCAGAGTCAGAGTCCGATCCGTCATCCACAAATACAGGAATGTCCCCCTCATCACGATCATCCACTTCTGAGTCGCCAGTTGCTGCGTCACCATCTTGATCATCATCGAATAGATTTTCCTGTTCTTCTTCATTTACAGCGCCATGAGCAATATTTTCTTCCTCCTCCTCGTTAGAGATAATTGAATCTTCATCTGTATTCAAAATAAGCTTCAATGCTTGCGCAGCAGAGTAACGGGTGGTTCGAAGCATGTTTACAAAGTGATGTGGCTTGGTAGTTCGATGATCTGTATTCAACAGCAGCAGTCAGCGAACCAATCAGAAAACGCCGAAGTGATATTGCGATTCGATTTGATTGAGATTCAACTCTCAAACATAGAACATTACATGTTTATAATAGTGTATTACGCCATTGAGTGTTCATCGTTCCCCCCGGCTCACAAGCTTCTATAGCAACAGTCTATTGCTTGTCAGATCTGTAGGCCATGTGCTGAATGTGTCGCTATTGTAATCACTCCATGTCATTGACAGTCTCATTGATGAATATTGTTACTGGCAATTTGACTTGCATTTATGACTTCTAGAATATGAATTATTGAATGCAGATATCTATGCCATGCGTTAAATTTGTCTCCACTGTCGTCACTTCAATTCATTGGCGATCACGTTGATTTTTCTGGTGGTGCAAAAGCGATAATTGACTGTCATAATTGAATGAAATATCTATGGTAGCTTAGAATTTATACATGCATTCTATTGATTGCTGTGAGATCTTGATGAAGGGTTACTGGGAGTTGTTTTTCGTATCAATATTTAGAATGTAAATTACTGGGAGTGAAACTATTTTCGGTACTAGTAAGCAAGATCCGAAAATGATTTCAATACTTTCGATGGCTCATAGAGTTGCAAAAACTTCATCATTTGTGAATTACAATGTGGCAGTAGACGTTATGACAGAATATATAGCAGTCAAGCAAGTTTGAATAAGTTGAAAGTTTTAAGTTTTAAATGCGTTAACAGACATTGTGTGTGGTCTATGATTGAGAGTATAGTCAAACTCTTATGATTTCATCTTCTTTTTGGCTCACTACAGAATGTAGGGGATGCGAGGTTGAGGTATGAATATTTTCTAAGATATACCAACTGCAACCAAAATTTTGTAGGTAGATGAACTTTACTAACCTATGCTCATCATTCTATAATCCCAGTGTTCTAGCATTGATTAGTAAAATTTTATTTGATCTTAAATTTTGCTTTACTACAAAATGTAAGGGATGCGAGGAAAAAGGTTAATAGAGTACTGATGTGCTTAAAAATGCCTTCATAAACAGAAAATGAAGGAAAATTTCAGCTTCAGCAAGTAGGCTCACCCTGTGTGAAGTAAGGGCGAAACAAGTGTATTCCGTTAGTGCTCACAAAATACGGGAATATAGAAGAATAAAATAATGTTCCATGATAATATTGCTGATTGATTGGGGACACTAATCGATATTCAAATGCTGCATTACCATACATGCTATGCAATCGCCACTTATAGCATTATTCATATGATGACAATTATGGCTTACTACATGCCATAACTTTCATCGTTATGGAAATTCCTGCATAAACGGCTGGCTGAATTTATAAGCATCGGCGCGCTGCTGGCGTAATTGTGGCTTACGGGGCAAATCTTTAGAGATGCCGTCAGTCACCGGTACGGTGAGTGTTTTATTGGGTATGGGTCATCTCAGGTGGTGCCCTCACCTTGCCAATCCTCAAAAAAGTGGTGCCCACGACAACCCATATGACCCATTCCTGAGCCAGCGTGGGGCCGTCAGAAGCGTGTTACTAGGGTAATGTTCCACAGTCGAACATTTGAAAATACTGGGTGTTGTTGTTGATTCCAAGTTCAATTGGAATTCACATGTCGTTGGAGTATCAAAGAAAGAGTCATCCAGAATTTTTGTCCTCACATAGTTAAAACCCTTTTTGTCTATTGATGAGCTTGTATTAATTCATAATAATTGCATACGAAGTATTCTTGAATACGCTGCTCCGATGTCTGCAAATTTGAAGTCTATCAAGTCTAATTTTGTTGAAAATGTTCAAAATCGTGCTCATAGGGTAACATGTGGTTCGTCTTCTTGCAACTGTGGACATTTCTTACCGCTGTACTATCGTCGACTTATAATTGGTGTCAAGCTTTTTGAGAATCTTGTGAATGACATGCATCATCCATTACATCGTCTCGATCCAGAGAAACTACGTTACTCTAAGAAATTTCTAGTGCAGAAGTGTAATTCGTCGCTTCGCCGTAGAAGCTACACCGTCACAATGACTCGTCTTCTAAATTCTGGTTTCACTTGCTAACTTCTATGTTATTGTTTCTTGTCAAAGTCTTTACGTTTTGTCTCGGCTGTCGGTTTAATGTTTTTCTTAATTTTGTTAGTTATGTCTACATTTTCTCTCCATATTTGATAAAACTTGTATACTTGTCCTATGCCTCACGATTTTCAGTATTGAGGCAATTCTGAAAATAAACGTTTATTACTATAATACATGCAATGAAATTTTTCATTCAAAAATCAATCCAATAAATGCATGAGTGGATCAGTAAAATCAACCGAAAACAAGATTCATGCGGATCGATCAAACTAGATTCTTGAAAAAGAGGGAGGTTCTCTTCACGGAGGTCGACGTAAATATTGTTGGACGAAATGTGTTACAGAATTTTACGGTCACATTGCTAGAGACCCTTCCGGCGAATTTTGTATTCTCGCATACATCACCGATCAGAAACATTGTAACAACATACGATAGAAGATTACTTGAAGACATTCCATGTCACTATTTGTGACTACGCACATTTCATTTAATCAGAGAAAACAGAGAAAAACAGACCAATTCGGCAGCGCTCAGTAGAAGCAAAAGATCGGTGGTAGACATGGAGTATATATCATCCTCTGAAGGTAGTATCTCAAATTCTTATCCTGTAAAAGCGGCAAGCACGTGCAGGCGGTTGGACCATTCATTTCCATAACGAGTCCAAGTAAACTGGTTACAAATGAACATGACAACCAATGAGTTTTGGACGAGAACGATCATGAGCCATATCACCAAGATTATCCTCAGGTCTTGATGCAACGCATTCGATGAGCGGTCAATCTATCTGAATATTGATCATATCTGAACAACTGCATCTTTTATGATTATGACGAACGTAATTTGTGCATTTGGTACTATTGGGCGATTTGCACGTGATTTTTACTGAAGCGTCTTCCAATGATAACTTGCTATTGTAAAAGTGCCCTCCCATTCATTTGATGCCAATGATGAATTCAACCACTATGCCTGTAGACCGAGTGGACATGATGTACATATTAATTGGCACTTAATTATCTGTGCTATTAGGTTCTAGTGACTTGAGGGAAGAAATCATTTTTATGAAATTGTAGAGTGTTCTATACACTTTCAATAAGCCATAGGACAGTTCGTACTAGAAAGGCTCCTCGCCTATATTTGCAAACTATTCGCATGAGTCAAAACTTTCTTTGCTACATTTATCGTCTTCGAAATTTCTCTGAAGTTGGCAAGTACCAGTGTCTGTGACGAATGGTAATTAGCAATAAACATGTCAAAATAGAAATGGCTAGGCATGGCGGTATCTAGGAAACATACGCGTTTTTTCAATGCTTGCATTTTTGTGGACGTTTACTATTTACCGGTAGTTAACGACTACCCTATTTAGTCGTTATTGAGCCATAAAATACCCATTCGCTCTATAGTATGTGCATAACGATAATGTGCCGGTTGAAACAACCCCAATGGCCAAGGAATATGAGGCGTGGTAGCAGATATGGAAGAAAATTGTGCCTACTCAGCCAATGTAATAGCCGCTGCCCATTTACACACTAAAAAGTTTCGATAAAGGAAATGACAACATATAACTTTGGTATTTCATAACGACTTATGAATTGACTCAGCCAAAAGTTTAAATACTGCATGTCAAATAGCCTGTCCGGGTGGAAATACTTGTGCATCTTCCTAAACACTTAAATGTTGCATATATTTACGTTGGGACAAAAGGTTGTTATTTTCTACGCTTTTGTAAATTTGCAGCGATGATCTAGCGGTCACTTGCTTCTACACTTCCTTGTAAATATAATTTACATTTTTGTGATGCATCAGTGGCTTTGGAATGAGAAGAATGCAACAGAATATAGGCAGCAATTGAATTGATTTTAATTGTTGCACTTAAGCTTGGAAAATGTTAAAAGTTGTTTATTGTCATCACCAAGGTGAGAACAATAAAAATGAGTTCAGACAATACTTATTCACTTCAGAAAAACAAACTTCAGCCAATGAAATCAACCAAAAATCGTGATGTAGTGTCAACTTTGAGACGTGAGGACTACGACTCAAAACGTTTAGAATTGCATTATCTTTCATCATGCAAAAATTCACAGATATTTGCGGTCTGGTAAACGTATGAACTTAACAGACCGGACTATTCAAGTTGTTCAATCATGTAACTTCCTGTTAATATCATGTCTCTCAAACTTACTAAGTACGAAGTATATGAATGAGTTCGATGTTGATATGCGCTTCAGAGGAGTCATCACACACGATTAACGTGAGGGTAAGAGGATAATGTTTTCAAGCAAACTAGTATTTCATTTTTGTTTCTGACGTGACCTTTGGCGCTTTGGTATGATCGAGGCTAGGAAGGTTTGTCTTCTCTACTAAATCATCGAGTAAAAGACAATCCTTTTTCCATTATCATGGTTCATTCCCTCAACTATTACAAGCTTTGCATGGACTGCTGTCTCTGTACTTTTGTTTGACAGAGAAAGTTGATATCAAGACAGTGACAGCCATGCACGAGAATAAATAATTTGTTTGTATTAAATTTCGGGTCTAGTTATAGGCCGCAGTCAATAAAACTCCGACTCCGCATCCCTGCCATGAAGTTAAAGTTTTTCTCTGCATTTCTAATGTATCAGATTCGGACTCCTGATGTTTGAAGTGAACCCATAAGCACTTCAGTGTTTTACAGACAACATAGAAGATAGCAGATTCCAGAGTTATTCCACAAATGATCAAGTAATTTGGGAGAGGCAGGGCCTACTTTCAACAAATTAGCGCACCCTGCCTTATTTGCAGGAAATCATTTAACAGTTTCGAAGATGCTGAGGTCAGAGTGCTTCCTGGTCCGGCATTATCAGTGGACCTGAGCCCAATCGATACCTTCTGAGCGATTGTCAAACGTTGGATATCATGGAAGCGTCCGAAAAGTATGACAGAGATCATTCGCGCCTTTCTCGACATCCAGTATTAAGTCGACGAAATCAAGAATGTGTGTGAAAATCTAATGAATTCAGTGAGTCATCGTGTGAAGGTCATGATTCCGTCAAATGAGCATCAACCCGAACTTTAGACATCTGTTGTGATCTCATTGTTGTATATGCTCGAATATGCAGCCATAGGTACCGGTAGTTGAATTATGCAACTATCACTATAAGGATGAATTAACACTTGTGTATTCTTAATTGCAATATCAGGGATGTTGCAAACTCGCTGTCGCATACTGCATTTGTTCTTAAGATAGAAAATATACTTGCAGTTGGGATGTTCATTAGAAAACTATAATGGTTTGCGGAAAACACCAACTGTTCTTTTTAAAATATCTCCAGTTTTTAAAATATTTTTAGTTATTATTTCTATCTATTTGGTGTCTTGTAAGTAGGTCATGAACAGTAATCTTGGTGATATGATTGATGATTGTCCGATCTCTTCCATTCCATCAGCAGTGATCAAGGTGCGCAGATTGCCACCGAAACGTTTGCAAATAATCAGAGATATTTTAAAAGAACAGTTGGTGTTTTCCGCAAACCATTATATTTTTTGAATTTGTTCTTAAATTCCATTACTTCCTGCATCGTTCAAGTAACGAGAAACGAGTGCATATGACTTTTGAATTTCTATTTTATTTTCATTATAATGTTTGCACTTGAATAAGAGTGGACGAAATGCATTGTGTAAAAAATAGTTTTTGATTTTGTCACAAATGAATTTGGTGGTTATCTTTATTTATAAACTCATCTGAAGCGCATTCGACAAAATACATCTGAAAGCTTAAGACATTCAATTTCTATAGTGGGGTAACAATGAAAAGAGATTAAGTGAAAACACTGCAATCTTATAGACATGGACTACTTGAAATTAGGATAGATAAGATAAATTAGTATTCAATGAAGATAAAACTTCTTCTCTGCATTTCCAATGTGTCAGTCTGGGTTTGGATCTCTGACTTTTCTTAACCTACATGTTCCTAAACTCCATTAGTTTTTGCATCAGTCAAGTCTGAAATTCAATAACAGTCAGAATGTACGGTGAAATGTGAAATAATTATGAAACATTAGCGCCACACAGGCGACATATCCCAGCCTGATAATGACAGATACGGAAGACAGGAATACTCTTAACTAAAGCATTTGCTTTTAAATTTCTTAATTTTACACACGCCGATCCTCTTCTTGGTTCTAATGGTTCATCTGCCATTCCATTTAGATAATAGAGTTCAGTTCATAAAAATCAGAAAAGTGAAGTTGTGAAAGATAATTGTTTCCATAACATATTTCCAGGCAATCATCTCTCAATCACACAGTCACAGTCCAAACTGATCAACATGCTTTGCTCTGGTTTCCTATACATTCTTTTATGCATCGCTTCACATCAGGTCACATCCGTACTCGGAGAAAATTTGGCGTTTAGGAAACCAACAAGTCAAAGTTCAACAGACGGAAGACAAACGTCTGACTTGGCAGTAGACGGAATTGCTAGTAGCCGCTCCTGTTCACAGACACGAGGAGCCGCTCATCCTCACTCTTGGAGTGTTGATCTTGGAGCGCAAAATCATGTAAAGGAAGTCACAATAATGGGCAAATTTTTTCTCCGGCAAACAAAGGTATATTTAAGCGCAGTGAGGCAAGCTACTTGGTCAAACAGTTTGAAAGATCAATATCTATGCGGAGAAGTTGCTGAACCGGTTTATAAAGTTTCTTTAAAATGCAACAACAATCGGGGAAGGTATGTGACCATTTTGAAGAGCGAACAATTTCCACTGGTATTGTGTGAAGTTCTGGTGATCAAAGGAGGTAAGTAATGAAAATAATCCATTAATATTAAATCCAGTTAGATAAACGGCTTCAGCTAGGCTTTCACAGTCCCTGGACAGCCAGGAATTGCTCACCCTCTGCTACAACTGAATGTCAATTTCGTAGAAGATAGCTTCGTATGCGGAGTCGGAGTACCATCAAAACCTGGAGTCGGAGACCCGAGTCCCATCAAACCCCGGAGTCGGAGACCCGAGTCCCATCAAACCCTGGAGACGGAGTCCCGTGGTCCCATCAAACCCTGGAGTCGGAGTCCCGTAGTCCCATCAAACCCTGGAGTCGGAGTCCCGTGGTCCCATCAAACCTTGGAGTCGGAGTCCCGTGGTCTTATCAAACCTTGGAGTCGTAGTCCGGTAGTCTAATCAAACCTTGGAGTCGGATTCCCGTAGTCCCATCAAACCTAGGAGCAGGAGTCGTGTAGTCCCATCAAACCTTGGAGTCGGTGTCCCGTAGTCCCATCAAACCTTGGAGTCGGTGTCCCGTAGTCCCATCAAACCCTGAAGTCGGAGTCCCGTAGTCCCATCAAACCTTGGAGTCGTAGTCCCGTAGTCCCATCAAACCTTGGAGCCGGAGTCCGAAGTCACATCAAACCTTGGAGTCGGAGTCCCGTAGTCCATCAAACCTTGGAGTCGGAGTCCCGTAGTCCCATCAAACCTGGAGTCGGAGTCCCGTCCATCAAACTGAGTCGGAGTCCGTAGTCCCATCAAACCCTGGAGTCGGAGTCCCGTAGTCCCATCAAACTCTGGAGTCGGAGACCCGAGTCCCATCAAACCCTGGAGTCGGAGTCCCGTGGTCCCATCAAACCTTGGAGTCGGAGTCCCGTGGTCTTATCAAACCTTGGAGTCGTAGTGCGGTAGTCTAATCAAACCTTGGAGTCGGAGTCCCGTAGTCCCATCAAACCCTGGAGTCAGAGTCCGTAGTCCCATCAAACCTTGGAACAGGAGTCCCGGAGTCACATCAAACCTTGGAGTCAGAGTCCGTAGTCCCTTCAAACCTTGGAGTCGTAGTCCCGTAGTCCCATCAAACCCTGAAGTCGTAGTCCCGTAGTCCCATGAAACCTTGAAGTCGGAGTCCGAAGTCGCATCATACCATTGAGTCGGTGTCCCGTAGTCCCATCAAACCCTGAAGTCGGAGTCCCGTAGTCCCATCAAACCTTGGAGTCGTAGTCCCGTAGTCCCATCAAACCTTGGAGTCGGAGTCCCGTAGTCCCATCAAACCTTGGAGTCGTAGTCCCGTAGTCGCATCAAACCTTGGAGCCGGAGTCCGAAGTCACTTCAAACCTTGGAGTCGGAGTCCCGTGGTCTTATCAAACCTTGGAGTCGTAGTTCGGTAGTCTAATCAAACCTTGGAGTCGGAGTCCCGTAGTCCCATCAAACCTTGGAGTCGGAGTCCCGTAGTCCCATCAAACCTTGGAGTCGGAGTCCCGTCAATTTCTGATATCGGAGTCCCGTAGTCCCATCAAACCCTGGAGACGTAGTCCCTTGGTGCCATCAAACGATTGAGTCGGAGTCCGTAGTCCCATCAAACCTTGGAGTCGATGTCCCGTAGTCCCATCAAACCCTGGAGTCGGAGTCCCGTGGTCTTATCAAACCTTGGAGTCGGAGTCCCGTGGTCTTATCAAACCTTGGAGTCGTAGTGCGGTAGTCTAATCAAACCTTGGAGTCGGAGTCCCGTAGTCCCATCAAACCCTGGAGTCAGAGTCCGTAGTCCCATCAAACCTTGGAACAGGAGTTCCGGAGTCACATCAACCCCTGGAGTCGTAGTCCCATCATACCTTGGAGCAGGAGTCGTGTAGTCCCATCAAACCCTGGAGTCGGAGTCCCTTAGTGCCATCAAACCATGGAGTCGGAGTCCGTAGTCCCATCAAACCTTGGAGTCGTAGTCCCGTAGTCCCATCAAACCTTGGAGTCGGAGTCCGAAGTCACATCAAACCTTGGAGTCGGAGTCCCGTGGTCTTATGAAACCTTGGAGTCGTAGTCCGGTAGTCTAATTAAACCTTGGAGTCGGAGTCCCGTAGTCCCATCAAACCTTGGACTCGTAGTCCCGGAGTCACATCAATCCCCGTAGTTGGAGCCGCAGAGTCCCGTCAATTCCTGGTGTCGGAGTCCGAAGTCCCATCAAACCTTGGAGCAGGAGTCCCGTAGTCCCATCAAACTCTGGAGTCGTAGTCCCTTAGTGTGATCAAACCATGGAGTCGGAGTCCGTAGTCCCATCAAACCTTGGAGTCGACGTCCCGTAGTCCCATCAAACCCTGAAGTCGGAGTCCCGTAGTCCCATGAAACCTTGAAGTCGGAGTCCGAAGTCGCATCATACCATTGAGTCGGTGTCCCGTAGTCCCATCAAACCCTGAAGTCGGAGTCCCGTAGTCCCATGAAACCTTGAAGTCGGAGTCCGAAGTCCCATCATACCATTGAGTCGGAGTCCCGTAGTCCCATCAAACCTTGGAGTCGTAGTCCCGTAGTCCCATCAAACCTTGGAGCCGGAGTCCGAAGTCACATCAAACCTTGGAGTCGGAGTCCCGTGGTCCCATCAAATCCTGAAGTCGGAGTCCCGTAGTCCCATGAAACCTTGAAGTCGGAGTCCGAAGTCCCATCATACCATTGAGTCGGAGTCCCGTAGTCCCATCAAACCTTGGAGTCGTGGTCCCGGAGTCACATCAATCCCCGTAGTCGGAGCCGCAGACTCCCGTCAATTCCTGGTGTCGGAGTCCCATCAAACCTTGGAGAAGGAGTCCCGTAGTCCCATCAAACCCTGTAGTCGGAGTCCCGTCAAATCTTGGAAAGGGAGTCCCGCAGTCCCATCAAACCCTGGAGTCGTAGTCCCTTAAGTCATCAAACCATGGAATCGGAGTCCGTAGTCCCATCAAACCCTGTAGTCGGAGTCCCGTAGTCCCATCATACCATTGAGTCGGAGTCCCGTAGTCCCATCAAACCCTGGAGTCGGAGTCCCGTAGTCCCATCAAACCTTGGAGTCGGAGTCCGAAGTCACATCAAACCTTGGAGTCGGAGTCCCGCGGTCTTATCAAACCTTGGAGTCGTAGTCCGATAGTATAATCAAACCTTGGAGTCGGAGTCCTGTAGTCCCATCAAACCTTGGAGTCGTAGTCCCGGAGTCACAACAATCCCCGTAGTTGGAGCCGCAGAGTCCCGTCAATTCCTGGTGTCGGAGTCCGAAGTCCCATCAAACCTTGGAGGGTGTCCAGTAGTCCCAGAAGTAATGAAGTATGAGGCCCGTAGTACATGAAACCTTGAAGTCGGAGTCGAAGTCGATCATACCATTGATAGTCGGTTTTCCGCAGATCCATCAAACCCTGAAGTCGGAGCCCCGTGTCCCATGAAACTTTGGAGCAGGAGTCCCGTAGTCCCATCAAACTCTGAAGTCGTAGTCCCTTAGTGCGATCAAACCATGGAGTCGGAGTCCGTAGTCCCATCAAACCTTGGAGTCGGTGTACCGTAGTCCCATCAAACCCTGAAGTCGGAGTCCCGTAGTCCCATGAAACCTTGAAGTCGGAGTCCGAAGTCGCATCATACCATTGAGTCGGTGTCCCGTAGTCCCATCAAACCCTGAAGTCGGAGCCCCGTAGTCCCATGAAACTTTGGAGCAGGAGTCCAGTAGTCCCATCAAACTCTGGAGTCGTAGTCCCTTAGTGCGATCAAACCATGGAGTCGGAGTCCGTAGTCCCATCAAACCTTGGAGTCGGTGTCCCGTAGTCCCATCAAACCCTGAAGTCGGAGTCCCGTAGTCCCATGAAACCTTGAAGTCGGAGTCCGAAGTCGCATCATACCATTGAGTCGGTGTCCCGTAGTCCCATCAAACCCTGAAGTCGGAGCCCCGTAGTTCCATGAAACTTTGAAATCGGAGTCCGAAGTCCCAGCATACCATTGAGTCGGAGTCCCGTAGTCCCATCAAACCTTGGAGTCGTAGTCCCGTAGTCCCATCAAACCTTGCAGCCAGAGTCCGAAGTCACATCAAACCTTGGAGTCGGAGTCCCGTGGTCTTATCAAACCTTGGAGTCGTAGTTCGGTAGTCTAAACAAACCTTGGAGTCGGAGTCCCGTAGTCCCATCAAACCTTGGAGTCGGAGTCCCGTCAATTTCTGATATCGGAGTCCCGTAGTCCCATCAAACTCTGGAGTCGTAGTCCCTTGGTGCCATCAAACGATTGAGTCGGAGTCCGTAGTCCCATCAAACCTTGGAGACGGTGTCCCGTAGTCCCATCAAACCCTGGAGTCGGAGTCCCGTAGTCCCATCATACCATTGAGTCGGAGTCCCGTAGTCCCATCAAACCCTGGAGTCGGAGTCCCGTGGTCTTATCAAACCTTGGAGTCGGAGTCCCGTGGTCTTATCAAACCTTGGAGTCGTAGTGCGGTAGTCTAATCAAACCTTGGAGTCGGAGTCCCGTAGTCCCATCAAACCCTGAAGTCGGAGTCCCGTAGTCCCATCAAACCTTGAAGTCGGTGTCCCGTACTCCCATCAAATCCTGAAGTCGGAGTCCTGTAGTCCCATGAAACCTTGAAATCGGAATCCGAAGTCCCATCATACCATTGAGTCGGAGTCCCGTAGTCCCATCAAACCATGGAGTCGTTGTCCCGGAGTCACGTCAATCCCCGTAGTTGGAGCCGCAGAGTCCCGTCAATTCCTGGTGTCGGAGTCCCATAAAACCTTGGAGCAGGAGTCCCGTAGTCCCATCAAACCCTGGAGTCGGATTCCCGTCAATTTCTGATATCGGAGTCCCGTAGTCCCATCAAGCACTGGAGTCGTAGTCCCTTAGTGCCATCAAACGATTGAGTCGGTGTCCCGTAGTCCCATCAAACCCTGGAGTCGGAGTCCCGTAGTCCCATCAAACCTTGGAGCAGGAGTCCCGTAGTACCATCAAACCCTGGAGTCGGAGTTCCGTCAATTTCAAGTATCGGAGTCCCGTAGTTCCATCAAACCTGTAGTCGGAGTCCCGTAGTCCCATCAAACCTTGGAGTCGTAGTCCCGGAGTCACATCAATCCCCGTAGTCGGAGCCGCAGACTCCCGTCAATTCCTGGTGTCGGAGTCCCATCAAACCTTGGAGAAGGAGTCCCGTAGTCCCATCAAACCCTGTAGTCGGAGTCCCGTCAAATCTTGGAAAGGGAGTCCCGTAGTCCCATCAAACCCTGGAGTCGGAGTCCCGTCAATTCCTGATATCGGAGTCCCGTAGTCCCATCAAACCCTGGAGTCGTAGTCCCTTGGTGCCATCAAACGATTGAGTCGGAGTCCGTAGTCCCATCAAACCTTGGAGTCGGCGTCCCGTAGTCCCATCATACCATTGAGTCGGAGTCCCGTAGTCCCATCAAACCCTGGAGTCGGAGTCCCGTGGTCTTATCAAACCTTGGAGTCGAAGGTCCGTGGTCTTATCAAACCTTGGAGTCGTAGTGCGGTAGTCTAATCAAACCTTGGAGTCGGAGTCCCGTAGTCCCATCAAACCCTGGAGTCAGAGTCCGTAGTCCCATCAAACCTTGGAACAGGAGTCCCGGAGTGCCATCAACCCCTGGAGTCGTAGTCCCATCAAACCTTGGAGCAGGAGTCGTGTAGTCCCATCAAACCCTTGAGTCGGAGTCCCTTAGTGCCATCAAACCATGGAGTCGGAGTCCGTAGTCCCATCAAACCTAGGAGTCAGAGTCCGTAGTCCCATCAAACCTTGGAGTCGTAGTCCCGTAGTCCCATCAAACCTTGGAGTCGGAGTCCGAAGTCACATCAAACCTTGGAGTCGGAGTCCCGCGGTCTTATCAAACCTTGGAGTCGTAGTCCGGTAGTCTAATCAAACCTTGGAGTTGGAGTCCCGTAGTCCCATCAAACCTTGGAGTCGTAGTCCCGGAGTCACAACAATCCCCGTAGTTGGAGCCGCAGAGTCCCGTCAATTCCTGGTGTCGGAGTCCGAAGTCCCATCAAACCTTGGAGCAGGAGTCCCGTAGTCCCATCAAACTCTGGAGTCGTAGTCCCTTAGTGCGATCAAACCATGTAGTCGGAGTCCGTAGTCCCATCAAACCTTGGAGTCGGTGTCCCGTAGTCCCATCAAACCCTGAAGTCGGAGTCCCCTAGTCCCATGAAACCTTGAAGTCGGAGTCCGAAGTCGCATCATACCATTGAGTCGGTGTCCCGTAGTCCCATCAAACCCTGAAGTCGGAGTCCCGTAGTCCCATGAAACCTTGAAGTCGGAGTCCGAAGTCCCATCATACCATTGAGTCGGAGTCCCGTAGTCACATCAAACTTTGGAGTCGGAGTCCCGTGGTCTTATCAAACCTTGGAGTCGTAGTTCGGTAGTCTAATCAAACCTTGGAGTCGGAGTCCCGTAGTCCCATCAAACCTTGGAGTCGGAGTCCCGTAGTCCCATCAAACCCTGGAGTCGTAGTCCCTTGGTGCCATCAAACGATTGAGTCGGAGTCTCGTAGTCCCATCAAACCCTGGAGTCGGAGTCCCGTGGTCTTATCAAACCTTGGAGTCTGAGTCCCGTGGTCTTATCAAACCTTGGAGTCGTAGTGCGGTAGTCTAATCAAACCTTGGAGTCGGAGTCCCGTAGTCCCATCAAACCCTGGAGTCAGAGTCCGTAGTCCCATCAAACCTTGGAACAGGAGTCCCGGAGAGCCATCAACCCCTGGAGTCGTAGTCCCATCAAACTTTCGAGCAGGAGTCGTGTAGTCCCATCAAACCCTGGAGTCGGAGTCCCTTAGTGCCATCAAACCATGGAGTAGGAGTCCGTAGTCCCATCAAACCTTGGAGTCAGAGTCCGTAGTCCCATCAAACCTTGGAGTCGTAGTCCCGTAGTCCCATCAAACCTTGGAATCTGAGTCCGAAGTGACATCAAACCTTGGAGTCGGAGTCCCGTGGTCTTATCAAACCTTGGAGTCGGAGTCCTGTAGTCCCATCAAACCTTGGAGTCGGAGTCCCGTAGTCCCATCAAACTCTGGAGTCGTAGTCCCTTAGTGCCATCGAACCATGGAGTCGGAGTTTGTAGTCCCATCAAACCTTGGAGCAGGAGTCCCGTAGTCCCATCAAACTCTGGAGTCGTAGTCCCTTAGTGCCATCAAACCATGGAGTCGGAGTTTGTAGTCCCATCAAACCTTGGAGTCGGAGTCCCGTAGTCCCATGAAACCTTGAAGTCGGAGTCCGAAGTCCCATCAAACCTTGTGTAAGACCTGGCCCTGAGCCCTAGTCCTCACCGAGATCACAGTAGCGTTCAACCAACTAGACAATATAATTATAACCCACAGGAAGACTGGGGAAAGGGAAAACTCACCTTCTTCCTCGCCTTTGCTCCGATTCAGAGAAGGGAAGACTTCGGTAGCGTACCCGCACGGTTCCTGCGTTATCTGCCTCGATGATGTTACTGCTGGATAATTCCCCATTTAAGGGGAATTCTCCCTAGCAATCGCTTCACTGGCGTTCTGCGCTATTATGTCAATAATCTCCACTCAGAGTGTCTCTGGCTCTATTACTAGTATGGCAAGCCCCACCCGCGCGCGGATTAAATGCTTACCCCAAATATACTGACGTATATAACTCAAGAAACTAAAATGTCCTATTATCACTCTCCCTTCTGTGAGAGTGACAATAGCTAGAGCCGTAATAACTGCTACGGGAATACTCTACCCGTGCATACACTTGAAACTAAATATAACTCAAATTATAAATCACAACCGGTTTGCTCGCTGTCTGCACAGGACGAGCACACTCAATGCAACTGAAAGTCTTGCTCTAGAAGGATCAAGGGTAACCTTCACTGCTTCTACGCTCTCTGATTGGTCCAGAGCCCTACATTACCCCCTTTTTTTAAAGAATTTGCCCCCAAATTCGGGCCCCTCCCCTTTTGGGAGGATCGCAGCACATTAAATATCACGTTAATATAGATGGCCCGCCTACTCTACGGATCAGTAATCCCCTAGCCACAGGCCTCTCGACTGGCCTTTCTACAGCTATTTGGCGCAAGATAGGGCATTGCCTGGCTTCTTCGCCGCCCATAGTTATTAACTGGCGTAATGGCTCACTAGCGTTCTGGAGCGGATCGGTCGTCTCGGCCTCCTCCGACTTCCGCGGAGGGGTCATAGCACGACTCGATTGAGCTCCCGCATCCGGTTGAAAGTTCTCCCAGTCTACTGGGGAAGCTGTCTCCGCCTGTGGTTCTTCCAGTATCACATTTAAAGGGTTCTTTTCCCTTTTCCATGACCTCTTCCGATTTCCTTTCGCCTTGTCACGGAGTTGTCTCGCGTGACGTCTTTGTTGATATCTTTTAACGATGTCTTCATACCTCTGTATGGCGTGTGCTCGATACCTTGCCCACCGTTTCTGGGCGGACCCTTTAGACCGGCCCTTCCGTGGCACAATTGGGGGATTTTCTCTGTTTGTGGCTGCCTCTATGTTATATTGCCAGGCATCCTCCACTAGCTGTCGGTCTGACTCCGAGAGCCCTCGCAATCTTTGTCTCTGCTCTGGCCTAATACCACCTCCTCTAAATACTGTGAGATAACCCGCTTCCGTGGCTACAGTCCGTCTGAGTTGACGTGCTCTCTCAGTATTTTGGAAGAACAATTCTCGCACTTGTGGAGTTATGTCTACCCCATCCATTAGGAAGTCCACCATCATGCTCACGATATCTTCCGTATCGGTCATCTCCTGGGATGGAATAGGAAATTCTTTTATTTTGGGATTGTCAGTCATCACTCTTACTGTGACCTCCTGAGCGACCGGAGGAACTGAGCTCTGGTCCACCTCCTCAACCTCTGTGGTTTGAACGGGTGGCTGATCGGTGATAACCGTCTCTTCTCGGGCTCGGTATGGTTTCAGTCGATCGCCATTGATTGTATGGCGCTTCCTCCTGTTTTGTTTGCTACGAACCAGGTACACCCCATGGGGGAGCTCTTTTTCCACTTCAAACGGCCCATCCCAGGGTCGCGTTAGCTTCCTGTGTGGACCTACCTGCGTATTCATTACCATAACCAGGTCTCCGGCCTTATAGGTGCCGGGGCCAGCTACCTTTTGGTCGTAATACTTTCTTTGCTGCCGCGCAGCTTCCTCTTCGTTAGCCTCTATGATCTCCCAAGTCTTTTTCATCGTTTGGGTCAATCCCTCGACATAGCTGACGACCTCTTCTGACGTGCCTCTTTCTACGTCCAGTTCAAAGTCCAGCGGTACTTGTAATTTACGCCCATACAGGGCCTCAGCCGGAGTGAATCCTGTAGACTTATGCTTACTGTTTCGGTAGGCATAGAGGCAGCTAGGGATAGCCGTGTCCCAATTATCTCGCTCTGTCTCCGTCAGCGTTCTCAAAGCTGTCTTTAGGGTTCGGTTGAACCGCTCATTTTGTCCATTTCCCTGCGGCCAATACGGAGTCGTAAACGTCTTGTGTATTCCCAGCTGTCGGCACAACTGTTCGATCAATTCTGATCTAAAATCAGACCCGTTATCCGAGTGTAGCCTATTCGGGATTCCATGCCGTGTGATCCACTCATTCACTATAGCGGAAGCCACTGTCGTGGCACAATGATTGTCCAGGGGAACTGCTTCCGCATATTTGGTGAACATATCTATGATCGTTAGAATAAATCGATTTCCTCTCTGCGTTGGCGCTAGCGGACCGATTATATCCACCGCGATACATTCCATCGGTTTTCCGGTCAAAATTGAGTTCAAACTCGACCGATGCCGTGGGTTAGGTCCCTTGACCTGTGCACACACCACGCAGTCACTCAGGAATACACTCACATCGGCTCGCATCCGCGGCCACCAAAATCGATCCTTCACGCGATCAAAAGTTTTCTGTTCCCCTTCGTGGGAAGCTCCTACTCCCGCATGCAACTCATAGATGTACTGTTCTCTGACTGCCATTGGCAGCACAATACGCTTAGGTGACCCCGGGGTGGTCAAATAAACTAAATCTTCGTCCGCCGACAGATGATCCCATTCCTTGCAAAGTCGTTTTAACTCGTTCGATTTATTTTTCAATCGGCTAGGGTGCGGCTTTTCCGGCAATGATCGGAGCCAGGTTTTAAGCTGACTGATATCTTCATCTTGCCTCGTCTCCTCGATCAGCTGGCTTCTCATGTCCGCTGTGAGAGTCACGGACCTCACAAACTCCGGTGCGTCCAGTTCCGGTGAGCGGACCTCGCTGGTCATTCTTTCACTCCTTGACATTCCGTCGGCATTTATGTGTGCCCGGCCCGGTCTATAAACACAATCAAAGTCGAATTCTTCGAGAATGTTAATCCATCTGGCCACCAATCCTTGTGGCTCTTTAAAACTTTTCAGCCAAATCAACGCCCTATGATCCACTCGAGCCATGAACTTCCTGCCCAACAAGTAGTGTCGCAACTCCCGCGCGAACACCACTAGGGCCAACATCTCTCTTTTGGTGGCTTCATAAACTTTCGTTGAGCCTTATTTAAACAGTGGCTGGCGTATAATATTGGCTTTTTCCGACCCGTCTGGCTGTATCTGTGATAGTACCGCACCTATCGCGTCCAATCTAGCGTCGCAGTCCAAGATAAATCTTCCTCCAGTTTCCGAAAATCTGGCATGGTTAAAATAGGAGCGCTCATAAGCTTCTGCTTCAAGGTTTCAAACGCCTCTTGACAGCCTTGGGTCCAGTTAAATATAGCCTGCTTCTGAGTCAAAGCATGCAGTGGTCTAGCGATCTTCGCAAAATCCTTAATGAACTTCCGGTAGTAGGACGCCAACCCCAGGAAGGAGCGTACCTCCTTGGCCTTTCGTGGAGTAGGCCACTCCTTGATTGCTACTACCTTCTGAGGGTCCGTCTTTAACTCTATGTCTCGATACAATATGTCCCAAATATCGGACCTCCTCTAATGCCCACTGGCATTTCTCTGGATTTATCTGCAGTTTTGCTTCTCTCATCTTCTGCAGCACCTTTCCAATGTCTTTCAAGTGGCTTTGCCAATCCGGGCTGTACACTATGATATCATCCAAGTAAGCCCAACAACATTTGCCTGTCAGTTCTGCCAACACCTTATCCATGAGTTTCTGGAAGGTGGCCGGGGCCGATACCAACCCAAAGGGCATAACCTTGAACTCAAAAAGGCCCTCAGGACATACAAAAGCAGTCTTCTCCTGATCCTCCCGGGCTACTGGGATTTGCCAGTACCCGCTTTTCAAGTCAATGACCGAAAAGTATTTGGCTCCTGTCATGGCTTCCATCACTGTTTGAGCCCGAGGTAACGGATAAGCGCACTTTCTTGTGACCGCATTTAACTTGCGGTAATCCACACATAGCCTCGTACCCCCATCCTTCTTGGCAACCAGCACAATGGGCGCAGCCCAAGGGCTATCCGATTCGGCAATAATGTCCTGCTCCAGCATTTCTTGCAGCTGAGCTTTCACCTCTTGCCTTTTAAAAGGGGGTAATCTACGAGGATGCTGCTTGACGGGAATAACATTTCCCGTAGGTATCTGGTGTTCCACCAGACTGGTACGACTCAACTGCCGCCCTTCCCTCATCTGAGTGTCTTCGTACTCTTCGAGTACAATCTGCAAGGCTTGTTCTTGCTCTTTGCTTAGCCGCGACCTACGCTCTGTGGTTACTCTCAAGACTTTTTCAGTCTCTGGTGCATAAGCCCGCACCCACTGGGCGTTTCAAACGTCCCTACCCAGGCTCCTCGAGATAAGTACTGCACGTCCTCTGAAAGGTTCGCCACCGGTATCGAAAATTGACCCTCTTGGGCCACTGTCAGCGCATCTGGCAACCGAATCCCGGCATCAATCCGTCGAGCTAATTCCTCGACCACGCACACTACCTGGCGTTGTGCACAACCTTTCATTTTGACTTGTGCCTTGACCCATTTGACCTCCCGAGCCTGCAGTTCTACTGGTTCTTTAAGGTGAACCCTCCGAACTCCGATGTAGCCTTGAGCTGGCAAAAGCGGCACTGCCCAACCATCCGCGGGCGTCCTCAGATGTCCTTGGTCAGTGTCAATTATCAACCGATTTCCATTAATGAAATCTGCCCCGATTAATAACTCATCGGTACACTGCTCTGCAAGGGGAACAATTACTTCCATCGGTAAGTAATTCCTGCAATGGTTACGTTAACCGTTGCTTCACCCATCAATTCATACGGGGTGGCATTTCCTGCCAACGGCATCCGCGTGGAGGGCGTGAGGGCTTCCGCCTCTATGAACTTCGGGTGGAGAACAGATGTGTCTGCCCCAAAATCAACCACTCCAGTGATCACTTTTCCCCCTATTTCTGCTTTGATGGTGTTCACTGTCTTGACCCTCTTCGTCAATTGCCGGACGACTGCGGAGGGTCGCGCGGCGTCCGTTCTTCGTTTCCCGCCTTAGCCTTTGGGATTGTTTCCTTCAATTCCTTCTCCTTTTCGGAGATTGGCCCTTCAATCCTGACATAACAGTCTTTCTTCATATGGCCTAACTTTCCGCACCGGTAACATTTTATGTTACTTTTCTCTCGACGGTACGGCTTCTTACGGGGGACTTTGGCTCCCCTTTTGAGGGTTTGTTCATTCTTTTCTCTAAAATCTGCTCCTTGTGAGCTGCCTTGTTTTTCTCGACCATCTCCTTATACTGGAGATATTCTTCCGCCGTTTCCGGACGGATAGTCATGAGGTGGTTCTTAACGTTAAGGTCCTCCTCCCTTGTGACCAATAACCCCAACGTTCTCTTTTCCTCTTCAGATGCTGGGCTCAATGGAGCAGCCCGCTTCGCCAGGCGCACTAGGTCGTACACATATGTACGCAAATCCTCTCCTTCTTTTCTGCGGCGCCGGTCGAATAACGCGAGATAGTCATGTCTATCTAATTTCACTTCATATCTACGGACTAAGAGAGTCCCAGACTTCTTCGAATTCCCAAGGAGTTCCTTCCTCGGCCACCTGCTGGGCTACTTTGCCTTCAAGCCGAGCCATCAGCACTTTCAATTTTTGACCTGGTGTCAAATTTGTCACTATATTCAAGAAGAGCTGGGACCAGCATGGCCAGTCTTCTTTCTCTCCTTTAAAAACTCTAATCAGCTTCAAAGCTGATTCCATTTCTTTCTCTTCCTGCTTCTTCTAGCGCTATTTCTCTCTCTCTGAACTCCTCATCCACTTTCTGCCATAGATCCTCAAATGTATCTTCTTCTTCTGCCTGAGTCAACGTTTCTGCAGCTTCTCCCTGCAACTTCAAAATTAGAACTGTCCTCTTGATTTCCTCAGGCAGGTTTTTGGCTAGCAGTTTAAATTTACTGCTCCAAATTCTCCACGCCGTACGTGACGGGTTGAAATTTTCTAGTTGATCCAACATTTGGTCTACCCCTTCCGGTGACCTTTGCCTTTTTCCCGGCATTCTTTAGTTGATTTCTCAGTAGCGTTTTACTTCTGGCTAATTGCCTACCGGAGCCCCTGGATTTAATTTAAATCCTTTCCGTTGCCACCAGTTGTAAGACCTGGCCCTGAGCCCTAGTCCTCACCGAGATCACAGTAGCGTTCAACCAACTAGACAATATAATTATAACCCACAGGAAGACTGGGGAAAGGGAAAACTCACCTCCTTCCTCGCCTTTGCTCCGATTCAGAGAAGGGAAGACTTCGTAAGCGTACCCGCACGGTTCCTGCGTTATCTGCCTCGATGATGTTACTGCTGGATAATTCCCCAGTTAAGGGGAATTCTCCCTAGCAATCGCTTCACTGGCGTTCTGCGCTATTATGTCAATAATCTCCACTCAGAGTGTCTCTGGCTCTATTACTAGTATGGCAAGCCCCACCCGCGCGCGGATTAAATGCTTACCCCAAATATACTGACGTATATAACTCAAGAAACTAAAATGTCCTATTATCACTCTCCCTTCTGTGAGAGTGACAATAGCTAGAGCCGTAATAACTGCTACGGGAATACTCTACCCGTGCATACACTTGAAACTAAATATAACTCAAATTATAAATCACAACCGGTTTGCTCGCTGTCTGCACAGGACGAGCACACTCAATGCAACTGAAAGTCTTGCTCTAGAAGGATCAAGGGTAACCTTCACTGCTTCTACGCTCTCTGATTGGTCCAGAGCCCTACACTTGAAGTCGGTGTCCCGTAGTCCCATCAAATCCTGAAGTCGGAGTCCCGTAGTCCCATGAAACCTTGAAGTCGGAGTCCGAAGTCTCATCATACCATTGAGTCGGAGTCCCGTAGTCCCATCAAACCATGGAGTCGCAGTCCCGGAGTCACATCAATCCCCGTAGTTGGAGCCGCAGAGTCCCGTCAATTCCTGGTGTGGAGTCCCATCAAACCTTGGAGCAGGAGTCCCGTAGTACCATCAAACCCTGGAGTCGGAGTTCCGTCAATTTCAAGTATCGGAATCCCGTAGTCCCATCAAACCCTGGAGTCGGATTCCTGTCAATTTCTGATATCGGAGTCCCGTAGTCCCATCAAATCCTGGAGTCGCAGTCCCTTAGTGCCATCAAACGATTGAGTCGCAGTCCGTAGTCCCATCAAACCTTGGAGTCGGTGTCCCGTAGTCCCATCAAACCCTGGAGTCGGATTCCCGTAGTCCCATGAAACCTTGAAGTCGGAGTCCGAAGTCCCATCATACCATTGAATCGGAGTCCCGTAGTCCCATCAAACCTTGGAGTCGTAGTCCCGGAGTCACATCAATCCCCGTAGTCGGAGCCGCAGAGTCCCGTCAATTCCTGTTGTCGGAGTCCCATCAAACCTTGGAGAAGGAGTCCCGTAGTCCCATCAAACCCTGTAGTCGGAGTCCCGTCAAATCTTGGAAAGGAAGTCCCGTAGTCCCATCAAACCCAGGAGTCGTAGTCCCTTAAGTCATCAAACCATGGAGTCGGAGTCCGTAGTCCCATCAAACCTTGGAGTCGGAGTCCGGTAGTCCAATCAAACTTGGAGTTTGAGTCCCGTAGTCCCATCAAACCTTGGAGTCGTAGTCCCGAAGTCACATCAATCCCCATAGTCGGAGCCGCAGAGTCCCGTCAATTCCTGTTGTCGAAGTCCCATCAAACCCTGGAGTCGGAGTCCCGTAGTCTCATCAATCCCCGTAGTCGGACTCGCGGAGTCCCGTCAATTCCTGGAGTCAGAGTCCCGTTGTCCCATCAAATCCTGGACTCGGAGTCCCGTAGTCCCATCAAACCCTGGAGTCGGACCCGCGAATTCCCGTCAATTCCTGGAGTCAGAGTGCCGTAGTCCCATCAAACCTTGGAGCAGGAGTCCCGTAGTACCATCAAACCCTGGAGTCGTAGTCCCATCAAACCTTGGAGCAGGAGTCCGGGGGTCCCATCAAACCCTGGAGTCGGAGTCCCATCGAACCTTGGAGCTGGAGTCCAGGAGTGCCATCAAACCCTACAGTCGTAGTCCCATCAATTCCTGGTGTCGGAATCCTTGAATGCCATCAATCCCCGTAGTCGGAGCCGCGGAGTCCCGTCAATTACTGGAGTCGGAGTCCCGTAGTCCAATCAAACCTTGGAGCAGGAGTCCCGTAGTCCCATCAAACCCTGGAGTCGGAGTCCCATCAATTCCTGGTGTCGGAATCCCATCAAACCCTGGAGTCGTAGTCCCATCAAACCTTGGAGCAGGAGTCCCGGATTGACGTCGAACCCTGGAGTCGTAGTCCCATCAAACCTTGGAGCAGGAGTCCCGGAGTGCCATCAATCCCTCGAGTCGGAGTCCCATTTGACTTGCTGGCCTAGATCACAACTCAGCATAAATGAATGATAGAGAGGAAAGCTCTCATCATATAAATAGCTCGATGCCAAAAAGTAGACTGCTGAACATTGTTTGGGCATCTCCACGTAAGCATTAACCTCGACGTTTAAAATTTACGTCGAGACTTCGATGACTTTGCTCATCACTTATATCGACCAATGCCCGAAATCATGAGAAGTTGATATTGAAAGGAATCTGCAAGGAGCCTTTTTGAAATGAGGGGAAATTCTGTTGCTATAATATCTGTTGGCCTACAAAGGTAAAAAATGACTTCTTTTTATTCACATTTGAAATATGAACATTTACTATTCATCTTAGGATCTTCTTGTTTTACACAGAAGCATGTATAATGTTTTCAGGTGTTGAAGTTATTATTTTGCATATCTGTTTTGTTATTATTTTGTTATCTGAAAATAGTGATCAAGTCGCGAGTGTCCGTTACGCTGAAAATACTTCCAGTTTATATGTATGGGTAGCAAATGCACTTAGAAAGTTGATACCTCGGCAATAAAGTAAGTTATAATCCAGTGGTGCAGTCAATTCTCCGAATGACTGATTTAATGAATTCTTATATTGGATTGAGATTACGAGCGTCCATCACGCAACGCTCGTTTTAATGAAAAATCTTAGAAACTTATTTTTTGTCATGGGCATTACTCTCACCAGAGTTGACTGACTAAATTTAGCTTATCATTCTAATCTCTCAGATAATGTGAGGCAAAACTAACAGTGATATCATGATTCAAAGCGAGGTAGCAAGGAGTAGGCCTATCAGTGAAATTAGGATAGAGTGTTGGCGAAAAGGAATGTCAACGAATATGGCAATTAATAAAGAAACACAATGAGAACGTTTGGGTAATGATCAAGCATCAGACGTGTATCAAGTGCCACAATCGGTCAGCTGATATTGCATGAAAACCGGTTCTGGTTATCTTGTTCCATTGTGAGGAAGTCGTGGAAAACGGATGGACATTCTCATTCATGTCCTGATGATGGTCGCGTGCAGTGATTGAAAGTACTCGATAAAGCGCATACATTGAATGTCCATCGATGTCCACGGGTTTCCTCACTATGGAACAGCTGCTATTGTGCTAAATGCTGTTGATTTAACATATTTTCGCAAGAAGGCTGAAAAACACTCCAAAGATGAAATATATCGATCGTTCTTTGAATTTCCTTCATGACAATTTGCCATGGAGATGTAACAGGAAAATTGTCTCATCTTTCTAGATGTTTCTGTAATTCGTAGCGATTCTGGCCATTCGCTCATCCTTCGGAAACCTTCCTGGACAGGTCTACATCTGCATTTTCTGAGCCACGTGCCTATGACTTATAAAAAGAACTTGTCCGCGCTCTCTTCCATCGTGCCAGAATGATAAGTTGTGTGGAGTTCTTAGTTCAGGAGCTGCGTACGTTGAGACTCTGAAGATGAATGATTATCCTGATATGTTCATCAATACTTGCGGCTATACTGATGCCAAACGTGGAGTCAAGTCGGAGCCAAGTGTAAACCTGTATTTTTCATGTCCCTTTTCAGGGAGATTTGAAAGCGCGTGCAGTTCGCTCTCGTCCGATTTCTTCAGTCAAAAGAGCATCTGCTGCGCTGATCCGATCATTCTTTTTCGAGCTCATACTATTCCGAGTGGTTCTCTCAAGGATGAGCTGAGTAAAGTCGACCAAGAAGTGTAGGAATCCGATAGCGATGAACAAAACCAAAATAATAAACATATGTCAGGGCTCTGCTACACGTGATAGATCAATTTTAAGCAAATGACTTATCTGAGGTTTTGTCGTAGCAGTAAACATTGTGAAACCGCTTCCTAAAACAGCTGATGTTGTACCAAATGCTGTTGATTGACAAGAACACCGTATTTTCGTGCATGTTTACTAAGACGACTGAAAGACATTCAAAACATTAAATACATCGATCAGCAACACGCAAGCATCATACTTTTACTAAATATCAATTTTCCCAATGCTAAGCTAAGAATTTCTAGAAGGCGTCTACTAGACCCTCTTCTCAGGCCTCCAGGGGTTAATAGCTTCACTATTTTGCAGACAACATTGTTTCCGTAACAGATATAATCACTCCTCATGCACGCAGTTGGCCGCTTCACTTCCTAATCATTGTTCTTTATCTCAAAATTTGCAGCTCTGACTTTTCTTAACCTACATGTTCATAAACTCCATTACTTTCTGCATCAGTCAAGTCTGAAATTCAATAACAGTCAGAATCCACGTTAAATTGCGAAATAATTATGAAACATTAGTGTCACACAGACGACATATCCCAGCCTGATAATGTCAGATACGGAAGACAGGAATTTTCTTTACTAAAACATTTGCTTTAGATTTTTTCTACAGACGCCAATAACCTTCTCGGTTCCAATGGTTCATCTGCCATTCCATTTAGATAATAGAGCTCAGTTCCTAAGAAATCTGAAAAAGTGAAGTTGTGAAAGATAATTGTTTCCATAACATATTTCCAGGCAATCATTTCTCTATCAAACAGTCTCAGTCCAAACTGATCAACATGCTTTGGTCTGGTTTCCTATACATTCTTTCATGTATCGCTTCACATCAGATAATGGGGTTCTGATTAAGTTACGAGAAATCACTGAGTCATTAAAAATTGCCTGCCCTTTGCTACCATGTATATCAATTTTGTGCAATTAGAGATTTGAGTTAATGCTTTCCGAATGAAGAATGCGACTTCGTACATTTAAAGCTAAGATTTGGAGTCCCGGAGTCCCACCCAACCCCGGAATAGCAGCCCCATCGAACCCCGGAGTCTGAGTCCCATCAAACCCCGGAATAGCAGTCCCACCAAACCCCGGAGTCTGACCCCCTTCAAACCCCGGAATAGCAGTCTCATCAAACCCCGCACGGTGACACGGAAGACCGATCAAGCCAACAAAAATGTAACCCCTCTATACTTTCCATTTTCTCATTCTATTTGACCAACACATACTCACTATGATGGTCACTGAAATTGTAACCTAACTATTTGACTTTTAGAGTCATTTTTTTAAAATGGCGTCATTAATCATTTTTACAGCATTTTTGGTGACAAATATTGTGACATGCTATGCCTGATTTGCATTTTTAAGCAATTTTATCAACGTCTCGCAGTAGATTTATATCAAACAATAATGTATGAGGCGTTTTGATGATGCTACAGGTTTAATCCCTTGTATTGGATCCAGTAAACCCCTAAGATACTACTTACTAATATTAAGAAATATATGAATACGAGTAAAAACAACAATTCATCTCCTGAGCCATTCTTTATCACTACCATTTCAAGGCAATATTCGCATTCCCATAATAAAACATTAATTCCATAGTAGGGGATTGTATTCTAGGCCAAACATACACGTACATTCCACAATTTTTCATATTCAAAAAGGCCTAGGCCAGCTTTCTATATTAACTTTTTCAAAAAATGGTGGAATCCAACATGCACACTGAAAATACAGTAAGCACAGTGTACGTAGACAAAAAGTACAATGTGCGTCACAATCCATCTTCAAATGGGCTCTATTTAATTGGAGCAATTGTTATTACAGGTGCCTGCCATTATATCGAATGATGGCGGCGAGCAAATTGTTTCCATAATTCTTGTTTATAATGTCCACTTTTCCGCATTGGACCCATACTGTATGGAAATCCTGGTGAACGGATTCCGATGCTTGTTCACTGTAGGGGCCAAGTGGAGCTTTGTGAAATAAGCAGAATTGGATAACATGCACGAATAACACATGGACAGATGTAGTAACACTTATTTCCAAATCCAGGTAAGCTTTTCGAAAGTATCTTATCCGCTCAACAAACCCACCATTCAACACCGATCCGAAACAAGCAATCCGTACTTCATTCAAGCATTTCAAACACTCAGCAAACTTCAGCAGTCTCCTCGAGTCTTGTCGAGCACGTACTAGTATAGATTCAAAAACATGAACATTCTGCAGAATCTTTTTACATGCATTCCCTGTAAATTCTCCCCCATGCAATTTGGGTCGAATGATTCCTAGATCAGTGTAAAACTGAAATGCCACCTCTTCCCTCACAAGCTCTATCTCCTTGAGGATCTTGTTTGTAGTCCTCAGTAAGAGATGGAGCTCTGGTGGTGGGATGTGATGGATAAACAAATTGCTGTCATCACCGAACACAAGAGGTGGATGGATACAGTTCTTGAAGTCCTTGGCCTGGACTTTATCACTATGCGATCTTTCGCACTGAAAGTCATTCGCGAAATTTCTCACTGATCCCAGTGACCGGACATGATGTTGCGACTGCGAGTCCTTGCCGAACTCCCGCTTTGGATATACACACCAAAGGCATGGATGTGTAGAACCATGCGCCTGCAATCCTGCCACAATATTGGCCAACTTCAAGTCCAATGCATACATACAGTTCATGCTCACTTGTTGAATGTTGAGAATTTCCAAAATTCGAAGAACGTTGATATACGATTCTTTCACATCTTGAACGATGGCGATGATGAAGATCTTCTTTACACTAGTGTTAGCGAAAGAGTCCTTTGGATGTGGCGTCTCAACATCCTCATCCACGTACACACTCAGGCAGAATTTGAGGAAACCGCCGCCCCCATCGATTCCTATCTTCACGTTGTGATTGTCCAGGTCAATATCCCGTTTTGATGAAATAGTGTCTATAAAATCTTCCACATCTGTGCAATAGACAACCTCACGAAGTTCCTCTTTGTTGTTGCCCGTATCTAGTTTCATGAGTGTGACAGAAAAGTACTTGGCGAGTTTCTGATCTCGATCGTGCAAGAACTGAGGTGTGTGTGCTTGAACGGCATGTCGGTTATGGGAAATGCGACGGATGAATGGCAATAATTTGCGATGAACGCTGCGATTTGAAGTTCCAAGGGCCAGTTGTAGACTGCTGATGTCCGATGAAGAAAACGTCGTTGTGTCCTCTTTCGGGTTCACATTGATCTTCAATGGAAATGGTCCTGCACTCTTCAGCTTGATGCTTTTTGCACTTTCATCCTTCACCTTGTCACTGATGACTCTATAGGCCACCACCTCTTTCGTACGTTCATCGACGGATTCACACATATCAATCAAGTTCTTTCGCAAGTTGGATAAGTTGCACCTGTGTGAAATCCCACGATGAATGATGCCTTTACAATGAAGGCACATTTTCACTGCAGCACACATTGACGTTTGGTTATTGGAGGAATCGGATGACGGTCGTCCTCTCTTCCTCTTGGAGACCAACTTGGACTTGGTTCTCGCGACGTTGCAAATTTCGCACTCACAATATCGACTTTCATCCAAACGAAGGCGACGCACGTGTGGAAGGATGTCATCGAAGTCGTAGGGATCAGGCAAATCATGAACAGTCTTTTTCCCATTCTCGAGATCATATAGATCTCTTCGACCTTTGCTGCAAATGGAATTTGGGGAGCATCGCTCTTCGGGGTCAAAGTTGCTGATGAAGAAGTCCCTTATTCGCTTTAGCACAATATCAGTCAACGAATAACCACCTTTATCCATGCAAACAATGCACACTTTGTCTCTGCTTTGATCATGAGTCAGGAATCTTTGGTGATGAACCGAAGCCGTGGCCATTTCGTTGAAATGTGAAAAGCTGAAATGATCTTGTTTGCTTGGCAAGTAGCAATCGATAAAATTCAAATGTGAACTGACAACAACAAGCAGATCTATTCAGCGCAATGCAGAAAGCCAAACATAGAAATCTGGTCGAACCGCCTTTCTCGTGCGTGCTACACAGAGAAAACTCACGCGACGAGTGACACAGTGATTCTGATTTTACTTAAAGAGATCATCAGAGATATCCATGCTTAGGTACCACAGGTTTGTAAATGCAGTGTAATACTATCAACATCCAAAAAGTGACAAAATAACCCTGCAATTGCCGAATTGATCATGAATATGCGTATGATGTAGACCTGCAAAGCAAAACTAATTTAGGTAAGCAGCAAGCAGTAAGACTAATTTACACACAGCACATACCGGTGCTTCGATCAGGTCAGTAGGCCTACATGTATAAGCTTACAAAGATGCTAGTTGAATAGGCTATTGCTATCCATGTGCACAAATAGGTTCACATAAGCCAGAAATCTAGTATTTTTGTACTATTGTATGTATACACAAGAATACAATGAATTGATTAGCTTTGTTACATTTAATTCCTGCTACTTAATATTAGTAAGTAGTATTTTAGGGGTTTACTGGGTCCAATACAAGGAATTACACCTGTAGCATCATCAAAACGGCTCATACATTATTGTTTGATATAAATCTACTGCGAGACGTTGATAAAATTGCTTAAAAATGCAAATCAGGCATAGCATGTCACAATATTTGTCACCAAAAATGCTGTAAAAATGATTTTTGACGCCATTTTAAAAAAATGGCTCCAAAAGTCAAATAGCTAGGTTACAATTTCAGTGACCATCATAGTGAGTATGTGTTGGTCATATAGAATGAGAAAATGGAAAGTATAGAGGGGTTACATTTTTGTTGGCTTGATCGGTCTTCCGTGTCACTGTGCCCGGAATAGCAGTCCCTCCAAACCCCGGAATAGCAGTCCCATCTAACTCCGGAGTCTGAGCCTCATAAATCCCCGGAGTCTGAGTCACATGAAACCCCGGAGTCTGAGTCCCATCAAACCACGGAGTCTTTGTCTCATCAAACCCGGGAATAGCAGTCCCATCAAACCTAGGAATCGGAGTCCCACCAAAACCCGGGAATAGCAGTCTCATCAAACCCGGGAATAGCAGTCCCATCAAACCCCGGAATAGCAGTCCCATCTAACTCCGGAGTCTGAGCCTCATAAATCCCCGGAGTCTGAGTCACATGAAACCACGGAGTCTTTGTCTCATCAAACCCGGGAATAGCAGTCCCATCAAACCTAGGAATCGGAGTCCCACCAAAACTAGGGAATAGCAGTCTCATCAAACCCCGGAATAGCAGTCCCATCTAACTCCGGAGTCTGAGCCTCATAAATCCCCGGAGTCTGAGTCACATGAAACCACGGAGTCTTTGTCTCATCAAACCCGGGAATAGCAGTCCCATCAAACCTAGGAATCGGAGTCCCACCAAACCCCGGAATAGCAGTCCCATCAAACTTAGGAATCGGAGTCCCACCAAACCCCGGAATAGCAGTCCCATCAAACCCCGGAATAGCAGTCCCATCAAACTTAGGAATCGGAGTCCCACCAAACCCCGGAATAGCAGTCCCATCAAACCCGGGAATAGCAGTCTCATCAAACCCCGGAATAGCAGTCCCATCAAACTTAGGAATCGGAGTCCCACCAAACCCCGGGAATAGCAGTCTCATCCCTGTGGGAACGCATCCTGCTAATATCAACAGATTATCTGGCGAGGTAGCGATTTTGTGGATAATTTTTTTAAAGGTTCATTTTCGTGTAAAAACTATCTCCGCATGTGAAAATGGTCATCATTTATCCAAAAAGATGTGTAAAATTAAAAAACGACAGGTGGTGAAAAAGTTGCTATAATTAGTTGGTAGATATTTGTTTACTAATGAGAGCTGATTTTTCGCCAACCGGCGAAATTGTGGATATTGTAGCAACCAATTAGTGGCAAGTAGTAATGTTCGTATAGTACCTTCACATGAAAATGTATTGTATTCTCAGTCTGATCTGATAAAAGGGATCTTTTTTAATTCACGAAGGCTTAAACTAAAAAAAGTATTTATCTTCCATAAATGTCGCAGTAAATACTATGATATTATTCAAATATTTGTCATTGATGTAAATTATTGAATGTCAAGAGATGTTATGAAAATTGATATATGCGGATTCTCTATATTCTTATCATTGTCAGAGAATGATAGTCTGCACTTATTTCTGAGATAGATGAGCCATATGTGGGGGATAGTGAGGAGGTGAGGGAGAGAATAGAACCTCGGCTGTAGAGGCGGATTACTAAAGAAAATAAGAGAGAAAGTCAAAAATAAAGGTGACATAGCGCGAATTGTCGCCGGCGAACTTCACCAGCGAATATCCCGCAAATATGACTGAACTTTAGCATGATATTCCGCAGCTGACATTCGCCAGTTTTTCGCAAGATTCGTTCCAACAGGGATCAAACCCCGGAATAGCAGTCCCATCTAACTCCGGAGTCTGAGCCCCATCAAACCACGGAGTCTTTGTCTCATCAAACCCGGGAATAGCAGTCCCATCAAACCTAGGAATCGGAGTCCCACCAAACCCCGGAATAGCAGTCCCATTAAACCCGGGAATAGCAGTCCCATCAAACCCGAGAATAACAATCCCATTAAACCCCGGGGACTGAGCCCCATCAAACCTCGGAGTCGCAGTCCTATGAAACCCCGGAGTCTTAGTCCCATCAAAGCCCGGAGTCGCAGTCCCATCAAACCCGGGAATAGCAGTCCCATCAAACCAGGAATCGGAGTCCCATCAAACCCCGGAGTCTGAGTCCCATCAAACCACGGAGTCTGAGCCCCATCAAACCCCGAAATAGCAGTCCCATCAAACCTAGGAATCGGAGTCCCACCAAAACCCGGGAATAGCAGTCTCATCAAACCCCGGAATAGCGGTCCCATCTAACTCCGGAGTCTGAGCCTCATAAATCCCCGGAGTCTGAGTCACATGAAACCCCGGAGTCTGAGTCCCATCAAACCACGGAGTCTTTGTCTCATCAAACCCGGGAATAGCAGTCCCATCAAACCTAGGAATCGGAGTCCCACCAAACCCCGGAATAGCATTCCCATCAAACCCGGGAATAGCAGTCTCATCAAACCCCGGAATAGCAGTCCCATCAAACTTAGGAATCGGAGTCCCATTAAACCCCGGAATAGCAGTCTGACCCCCATCAAACCCCGGAATAGCAGTCCCATCAAACCCGAGATTAGCAGTCCCATCAAACTCCGGAATAGCAGTCCCATCAAACCCGAGATTAGCAGTCCCATCAAACCCCGGAATAGCAGTCCCATCAAACCCGAGAATAACAGTCCCATCAAATCCCGGAGACAGCCCCATCAAACCCGGGAGTAGCAGTCCCATCAAACCTCGGAGTCGCAGTCCTCTGAAACCCCGGACTCTTAGTCCCATCAAACCCGGGAACAGCAGTCCCACAAAAACCCCGAAATCGGAGTCCCATCAAACCAGGAATCGGAGTCCCTTCAAACCCCGGAGTCTGAGCCCCATCAAACCATGGAGTCTTTGTCTCATCAAACCCGGGAACAGCAGTCCCACCAAACCCCGAAATCGGAGTCCCATCAAACCCCGGAGTCGCAGTCCCATGAAACCCCGGAGTCTGAGTCACATCAAACCCCAGAGTCGCAGTCCCACCAAACCCTGGAGTCTGAGTCCCATCAAACTTAGGAATCGGAGTCCCATCAAACCCGGGAACCCCACCCCCACCAAACCCCGGAGTCTTGGTCCCATCAAACCTCGGAACAACAGTCCCATCAAACACAGGAGTCGCAGTCCCATGAACCCCCGGAGTTGTTGACCCACCTATCCCCAGAGTAGCAGTCCCATCAAACCCTGGAGTCTTTTCACTAAACTCATGCGTTATCCTCGATTGCTAGAATGAAAGAATTCTTAGGACAAATCAACTAGTCAGCTGGATCTGAATTGACTGTAGACGAACAGCTGGTCAGTTTCAGAGGCTGCTATCCCTTTAAAATATTCATCCCTTCAAAGTCAGGTCACTATGGAATGAAATTATGGGCTTTATGTGATTCAAAATTTACAGTCTTGGGGAGAGAGGGTTGATGATGTCCCAGAAGAGGCCACAGTCAGCATGTTGCCGTGTATGAATGATTTGTGGACGTGAGTGTGAATGTGGCAAGTTTGACCGGTTTTCGGACATGTTGGTTCGAAATGGGTTGAATTTTTTGTCTAACTGTGAAACTAACTCCTGCCATCCGTTACATCATTTTGTGCCAAGTCGCTTGAGAATCAGTAATCACTTTTTGATTCCTTTTTCGCGTACTGCCAGACGGGCAAACTCTTTTTTCCCTTGGATTTGTGTTGAAGCAAATGAATTTTTGTACAAAATTTAGCCAGCATTATTATTCTCTTATTGATTATTGCATTGAATCGTATTGATGATTTTCATTATTTTAAATATAAACGCATCTCTCTCTCTCTCTCTCTCTGTATATATATATATATATATATATATATATATATATATATATATATATATATTTTGTACGATAGATCGCCCAATCTGATAAAATTTTGAAAAACCATTGTGATTTCAGCAATGTATTCCGGACATGTTTCGATATATAAAATATCATCCTCAGCGGCAAGAAGAAAAAGGTAAAATCACAGCACACAGTTATATACAAATCTACAGATTCAGACGGAGTGGGTGAGAGCCACTCCTTTCATTAGAAAGGGCGTCAAAGTTATCTCTAATCAAAATAGTTTCAAGAATTTTTGGAAATCTCGACCTGCCAATTACTGAGAAGTTCTCTTTCAAAGGTCGGTGCACATGCATAGATATCTCTGTCGGTAAAGGTTTTCCAGTGACATGTTCATTAATCCGAGTGGCTAAATGGCGTATAGTAACGCCGACGTATCGCATATTGCAGCGATCACAGGAATAAACGTAAACGATTTTAGACTTGAGCTCACTCGAGATAGTGTCCACATTCTGGCACATATGCAGAGTTTTGGAGGTCTTAAAAATCAATCTGATTTTAGTGTTTTCTGGCAAAGCTTTGTTGATGAAATGAATCCGATTCTTTAATTCGTTGACGCCCTTACTAATAAAAGGAATGTTCCAATTTACAAATTTTACTTCAGGTCGGTCAGTGTGTCCATTGTTCAGCAATTTTTGTTCAACTTCGTCTTTGAGTTTTAGAATTACACTATCAGCGTAGCCATTCATACGACTGAAGTTTAGAATCTCCTCGGTAGCTTGCTCTATGAAAACAGTGGTGTCCAAAAATCGTAAAGACTTATTATTTTCATATTCAACAGTAAATTGAAGATTATCATCAAGAGAATTGATAAACTTGAAAAAATTCTCAATGTCGGTTTTGCTATGGAAAATACAGAAGCAATCATCTACGTAGCGTTTGTACAATAGAGGTTTGCTACCAGAAAAATTTTCAAAATTACTTTCGATCATGTTCATGGCAAAAGCGGCCATAGTCGGACCAAGCTTTGAGCCCATGGCCATACCATCAAACTGAGAATACAGCTTGTTGTTGAAAGAAAATATCACATTTGTGCCAGCCAAATGCAGCATTTCCATCAAAGCTACTCTCGAAAGCTCAAAATGATCGAAATCAATGAGAGTCAAGATGTGGTCAATTGTTCTGGAAATTGGTATATTGCCGAACAAATTGATCACATCAAAACTGCACATCTCTATGGATTGCCGACTCTTAAATTCAAAGCCTTTCAATTCTTCGACAAACTGGAAAGTATCTTTCAAAACATACGTAGATGGTAAATACGTCTTCAATATATTACACAGATACTCTGATAAATCAGTCTTGTATGAGTTCTTCACGTTCAATATAGGCCGGTATGGTGGATCAGTGTTATTCTTGTGAACTTTTGGCAAACCATACAAGCGAGCAGGCTGTGAGCCAGTAGACTTGATTTTAGACAAAACTGATTTATCAAAGTAACCTTTCTTTTGAAACTCGATCAACTTTCTGTTCAATTTATCCTCTTCAAAGATGAAGGGATTTTTCTTGCAGCGTTTATCCACTACATAAGGTTTGAATTTAGAAGAGTCAGACAATATAGATTCCATTTTGTGGACGTAGTTTGTACGATTGTCTATGAGAATTCCGTTGCCTTTATCAAATCTCGAGATGATAAGATCTTTGTTACGACAGAGTTTACGGAGACATCTGATCAAGACAAGATCAGATGTCTCCGTAAACTCTGGACAGATTGGACAGACAAGAATGTGCCAGAATGTGGACACTATCTCGAGTGAGCTCAAGTCTAAAATCGTTTACGTTTATTCCTGTGATCGCTGCAATATGCGATACGTCGGCGTTACTATACGCCATTTAGCCACTCGGATTAATGAACATGTCACTGGAAAACCTTTACCGACAGAGATATCTATGCATGTGCACCGACCTTTGAAAGAGAACTTCTCAGTAATTGGCAGGTCGAGATTTCCAAAAATTCTTGAAACTATTTTGATTAGAGATAACTTTGACGCCCTTTCTAATGAAAGGAGTGGCTCTCACCCACTCCGTCTGAATCTGTAGATTTGTATATAACTGTGTGCTGTGATTTTACCTTTTTCTTCTTGCCGCTGAGGATGATATTTTATATATCGAAACATGTCCGGAATACATTGCTGAAATCACAATGGTTTTTCAATATATATATATATATATATATATATATATATATATATATATATATATATATACAATTGACCGATTTTTGCACAGGATCTGCGCTTACAACTTATATGGACCATTTTTCAAGTTTACGGTTAGCTGGAAGCCTTATTGGACGTCAGATAACTATGACGGGGTCGCAATGAAGTCAAATTTCATCCTCAAATGATGCCTGATGCTACGCGAACGCAATGCGAGAGCAATTTACCCATAGAAATTGATGACAATAAAACCTTTAGAATGGAGGGAAAGCTTTATGAAATACGCAATAATAGAACATAATAATAATACGCTTTATTAGTAAAGATGAAAATACAAATGATGCAAAAAGCGTCAGATCTTGCGCCCTATCGCTATCTAGCGCACATGCTTGTGAGCGGACGATAGGTCTGGCGCAGCACAATCATCATATAGAAGCTGAAGAAAAGTCTTTCTATGACCTTGTTCCCGCCTTTGTGGTTGCGTCGGCTGCCGCAGAAGAAGCTGCTGGGCAGGTTGAGGACACGACTCCTCCGTGCGAATGAGATTTCCAGCGAGTGCTAGGCGCTCCTTGCGCAGCCTCTCACTTGGTAGCAATAATCTGACTCGTCGGTATAATGTCAGTATGCGTCCCTGGAACAAAAAGTACCTCAATCTTGGTCGAGCTCACTTGCAGGCCGACTCGACTGGCTGTGATCATTAAGCTGTTGAGCATCTCCTGCGCAACCACAACAGTGGACGAGACGATTGCCAGGTCGTCAGCGTATCCAAGTACGGAGATTATCTGTTCCGACCCTCCACTACCAGTCAGATGCTCGAATAATATACATAACTCTGCATTCATTGGAGAACACTCATCATCTGATCGCAGTCTTTTCTGAACGTCAGCCATCTGCTCCTGTTGACGTAGTAGCCTCTCTGACATGATACGAAGCCAGGAACAATTGGCTTGCACTTCCCTTACTATATTTAGGTACCGCGCCTAGATCAAGAATTGCGTAGAATTTCATTGCACAAAATGGAGAAGGCAAAGCATTATGTCTATCAGCAAGAAAGCCAGTATTGGCGCGGGCGCGTACGCTTACCGCCTCACATGCACACAACTCTCTTTCGCTCTGTCTGAACATCAATGCTCCGTCACGGCTAGCTTGTGTGTCTAATTGTTCGAAGAAAACAGCTGTGATTCGTGCACGTGCTGCAGAACTGTCCACTCTGAGGTTGAGCGTCTGATTTTGAGATGGAAAGCTGTGCTCAGCCATCACGAGAAGCTATCGAATTGAAATTAATGATGACACCATAGTGTAAGTATGTACGGTAGAGTAGTATCTCCGCATTTATTAAATCCCCAATGCGTATATACTTTCGATTTTATTAAATGAACTCAAAGGAGATACAGTCGGAATTGTTTCAAAATGTCAGATATACACATTTATGAAGTTTTGAAGAAATTACAAGGGAATTGACTGATCATGATAGCATAAAGCAGAAGGAAATTATATTATTTCATAAATAGTCCGTGTCTGGCAGCCTTGGTGAGGGGATGTTTGTTAAATTGGCAACTCGATGACCTGCGTTATTGCTTTCCAGCTGAACCTCAAGAGAATCTTCTTAAGCGTGATCAGGCAACAGCTGCCACTGGCATGGCAAAATCACAGATTCAAAGGCAATGATGTCAATTAACTTTGAAAGATGTAAATGGGTCCACATCACTATTCAGATTCAAGAAGTGAAGCATTAATTTAGTGAATCATAAATTCATGACGATGAAAATTGAATAAAAAATATGAAATTTCAGCCAAGACAGTACAATGAGATCTCGCATTTTTCATGAAGAGCTCCATTATAATGCCGTTCATTAGAGTTCCTTGATAATCAGCCTGATTTCCGCTTAGCTAGAATGCTTATTATGAAACATTCATTCCCTTTGATATCCACCTTATTTCATACTACTTACAACGGAGAGTCATCTCGGTAGTGTATAAATTGGCAAAATTTGACTTTTTTTCAAAAGTGCTCAAATAATTTTTTGGACCATGGGAACGTAATCTCCGCAAAAAACTGAATTTTTTCATATAAAAATTTCCCTGTATACAGATACTTTTTGAGTCGACACTCTACCTATACATGGTGAGTAAAAAAAAACGTTATTTGAAGTTTGTGAAAAATAATTCTGAATTGTCATTCTGATTTCTTTCTCAAGTTGACTGATTGAATTTCTATGGTTTTATTTTCCATATCCAAGCACCAAATCAATGCTCTAAGTTCAAAAAATTCGAATTCATATCATCGAACGAATGGCTTCTGTACATAGTTTATACAAGTGTATGTACAAGTATTCATTTAGTGCTTCATTCATGCCAAACTATGATGGAAAGGAAGGCAAGGCTTGTTGCATGGGCGGTTACATTCAACAATGTGTCCGAAGCAAGGAGAAAATACATGGATGAATTTCATGAGGAATCCCCACCTCCACCGACAGTCCATCGTTGGATGAAGAAATTCCTTACGTATGGGGATATGAATAAGCGTGAAAATGGAAGTGGTCGTCCAGTGACGGCTACAGGTGACGATATCTTTACCTCCATCAAGCCGATAATTTTAGATGACCCGAACGTTTCTACGCGTCGCATAAGCAACACGCTTGGAGTCTCGCAAAGTAGCGTCGTTCGCTGTCTTCATAAGAAAAAGTATCATCCCTATAAGCCAACCTTCGTCCAGGAACTCTCAGATGACGATCACGACCGACGTCTCGAATTCTGTCAATTGATCCTCAATTCCTCACTTCAGCATCCTCAATTCCATCTCCGAATAGTTTTTTCCGACGAAGCTGTCTTTCATGTGAATGGAACTGTATATAAGCACAATCTGCACTACTGGAGCACTGAGAACCCTAAAGTTTTCGTCGAAAAGCTTCATGACCGGAGATCTGTCACTGTATGGGCCATGATAGACCATACTGTAGTGCTGAGTTACGACATCAGTGAACTAACGATGAACAGCGATCGGTACTGCAATGTTCTGAAACAGCATGTTATTCCTTTCTTGCGACGAAACGAAAACCAGAGCAGATTCTATCAACAGGATGGAGCCCCTCCCCACTACAGCAACGCAAGTCGAAGAATCCTCGACGAAAATCTGACGGGTCGGTGGATTGGTCGAAGAGGACCAATTGAGTGGCCACCCCGTTCTCCAGACCTTACTGTTTGCGACTTCTTCCTGTGGGGAGCGTTAAGAGACCGAGTGTATGCGCGACTGCCAAGAAATACGAGAGAACTGACAGCCTGCATTCGAGAGGAAATTACTTCTTTCACATCTAACGCCTGCATGAAGGCCTATGACTCATTTGTTCGACGATGCTCTCTTTGCATTCAGCAGGAAGGTGCTCAGTTTGAGTCGCTGTTGTAACTACAGCTTGTGAGGAGCAGCTTTTTCAATGTTCATAACCGCCTGTTGTTGCATTTTATTGTAACTTATAATAGATATCCCACAAAAGGTAAATAACGTTTTTTTTTACTCACCCTGTACATGAGCGACATTCATTGCATAGAATTTCATTGCACAAAATGGAGAAGGCAAAGCATTATGTCTATCAAGAAAGCCAGTATTGGTGCGGGCGCGTACTCTTACCGCCTCACATGCACACAACTCTCTTTCGCTCTGTCTGAACATCAATGCTCCGTCACGGCTAGCTTGTGTGTCTAATTGTTCGAAGAAAACAGCTGTGATTCGTGCACGTGCTGCAGAACTGTCCACTCTGAGGTTGAGCGTCTGATTTTGAGATGGAAAGCTGTGCTCAGCCATCACGAGAAGCTATCGAATTGAAATTAATGATGACACCATAGTGTAAGTATGTACGGTAGAGTGGTAACTTTGCATTTATTGAATCCCCAATGTGTATACACTTTCGATTTTATTAAATGAACTCAAAGGAGATACAGTCGGAATTGTTTCAAAATGTGAGATATACACATTTATGAAGTTTTGAAGAAATTGCAAGGGAATTGACTGATCATGATAGCATAAAGCAGAAGGAACTTATATCATTTCATAAATAGTCCGTGTCTGGCAGCCTTGGTGAGGTGATGTTTGTTAAATTGGCAACTCGATGACCTGCGTTATTGCTTTCCAGCTGAACCTCAAGAGAATCTTCTTAAGCGTGATCAGGCAACAGCTGCCACTGGCATGGCAAAATCACAGATTCAAAGGCAATGATTTCAATTAACTTTGAAAGATGTAAATGGGTCTACATCACTATTCAGATTCAAGAAGTGAAGCATTCATTTGGTGAATCATAAATTCATGACGATGAAAATTGAATAAAAAATATGAAATTTCCGCCACGACAGTACAATAAGATCTCGAATTTTTCATGAAGAGCTCCATTATAATGCCGTTCATTAGAGTTCCTTGATAATCAGCTTGATTTCCGCTTAGCTAGAATGCTTATTATGAAACATTCATTCCTTTTGATATCTACCTTGTTTCATACTACTTACAACCATAGAGTCATCTCGGTAGTGTATAAATTGGCAAAATTTGACTTTTTTCAAAAGTGCTCAAATAACTTTTTGGACCACGGGAACGTAATCTCCGCAAAAAACTGAATCTTTTCATATAAAAATTTCACTGTATACAGACCTTTTGAGTCGACACTCTACCTATATATCCCTACTCTATGGATGACACTTTTCATTTTTATAATTGCTGGAAGATAATTGTTGAGGATGCGCCGAAGGCCCTGCAGGTACGGAGAAGACGCCACTGTTAGCATCCATACATGCATATACTCCAATGATATTCATAAGCCATGTAAATAGTTGTAGATCGTCATTATTCTTCACAGTTAAAAGTGAAAAATTGGCAAAGATTTCGTTTGATAAGAAATGTTAATTTTCCGGATCAACACGATCTGCTGCTGGGTTACAGAAAGAAAAGCAAGCTATGATACTCAATTGAAGAAATTACATGTTTCATAAGGATTTATATATATATATATCCTCATTTACCGATGCTCATCGGTTGACGCTGTTTACCGGTTCCTCCACAGAGTAAATGGCGATCTGACAATGTCAGATCTACTCTCGTCAGCAGAAAAGGAAAGTTGACACAGCATTCCTATCTCCGTACTCTAGATATCCGTGAATCTGTTTCTATTGTTCTATGTTATCTCTTTCTTAACTATATATATATAGACTTAGCCTTTGCTTGTCACTAGAATCAATTCTATGTTACTTCGTCTACATGTTTCAGTTTTTATTTACTTAAGTATTCACTTGTCTGACGGTGACCTACATTGTAAACTGTAGACCGACAATTATCCTACAAAATTACTGACACAACAACCGACGATTGTCACCTCTAATATCCTGCGATATCCGACGAATTTGTAGGTTCTCCACCGACATCGAAACAGATGCTTTGTATGCAAATTAACTAAACAAAAACTGTTGAATATTGATTGATTTTTTCGATTAGTGATTGCTTGACTTTTGGGCAATCTGTATTATTGTGTGGCAAAACCATGATTTATTTTCACTTACCTTAATTAATTACCTACATTTTTGATAAAATTTAAGGTATAATTCATTGCTATTCATTTTGTCACTTTTTGTCAGATATTGTAGGTGTTACAATATCTAACAAGAACTAACAATGACCGAGAAAATAGATTTTGTAGGATAAATGTCTGTCAATTGTCAGTCAACGGCTTACAGCCAATGAGTATTGATCGAAATATATCACCTAAAGAAAAAAAAATAGTAATTTTAACAGAACAACAGGGATCTTCCCACAATCTACAGTGTACTTACTCTGCATGTATTTATTGTGCTATCCGCAAGAGAGATGCTCTACTTAGACTAACATTTCAATAGTCAGACTGTTCATTATGAGTAATACGCAATACAGGTCGTCATGAGAGAAGACCATCTCATTCTCGATGGAATTTGACGTTTGAAATGCTCCGGAAAACAAGGCCAAATTGACGAATAATATGCTCCCAATGAGTTGTTTAGAAAAAGGACAGTCACATAAGACTCACAACGAATGAATGCACATGAAATTATAAATCATTGCGTTTAGGGTAGTCTGTGGACTTCAATGCAATTTCCACTTGGAAATCTCCAGTTTTACTTATTACATGATGTTTCACTTCATTGTATAGTACCGTTAAATGGGATAACTTCGCCATAGTTTTCCACGTTAATGTGAATTTGTTGAAAATGAAAATGATAAATTCTATAGTTTATTGCTGAAAATGAACATCGAAGATGTGTATTTTAACGCATGATAAGTTCATGAATAGCAACAAGTAGAGAGAGAGAGAGAGAGAGAGAGAGAGAATGACTTCATTGACTCACATTTAAATCCCTGAGAGCATTACATACAATTATAATTCACACAAATTAGCTACATGAAACTTCACATGCTATGAGCAGCACCAAATCGTTTGGTCTTTGCGCGAGGACATTTTAATGAACATCTATTGCGAGTCATTACATTGGGACAAGGGCGCTCTTCAAAAATAATTCGAAGAGGATGATTAACATCTTTTTCAATTTTTCTAAATAGTTTTCTGCATGATCCATCGGCAACGGTAAACTAGCGAGACTGATTCATTTCACGCCCAATTATTCGTAAAATACGCTTCTCAATGAGGACAAGATATTTTTGTAGATATAATGTTAAATTACAAAAAGCGGGATATGCATATAGTATAAGAGAACGTATGAAAGCAACATATGCACGAAAAATAAGTTCGGGGGGACAGTCACAGAGCTTCAAATTTCTTATTAAGTAAATACGACGTGAGGCAGTACTGTTAATGTTACTTATGTGGGCATTCCATCTCATGGTAGATGAAAAGGTCAACCCTAGAACTTTCAATTCTTCTACCTGAGGTAAAAGTACACCTTGCTGTACAATCACAGGGTCAATTGTCACAGATTTCCCCGTCACAATTTCCATTGTTTTACATTTTGATATATTCAACGGTAGATGGTTTGCCTCAGACCAACTGAGACAATGATCCCATTCTTGTTGAAGTCTATCGTCAGAAGCGTTTCTTATGAAATGGAGAATCGTAACGTCATCTGCGTACTTCAAAATAAGTGAATTGGGCGATAAAGCTTCAAGATCGTCAACCACCATAGCAAATAGCGTTGGTCCGATCACACTGCCCTGAGGAACTCCGCTTGTTACTGATTTCCAATTAGAGTATTCGCCATTCCATCTAACTCGCTGTACACGATCGTTCAGAAAACTTGAGATCCACTTTAAGACAATGTAAGGCAATCCGAAATTAGTTGCAGCCGATAGGATAACGTTATGCATACATTTGTCGAATGCTTTGGCAAAATCCAAGGCAAGGATTCGCACAGCTCCAGAGCTGGTATCCAAGAATTGAAGAATACGGTTACTCATCAGTGTTAAGGCTGAAACAGTCCCTGAAGAGATACCGGGTATGAAAGCAAATTGTGAACCGTTAATTTTGTTCTTGATCGATGGAAGTATCAGAAAATGTAAAACAACTTTTTCCAAAACCTTGGAAAGTATTGGTAGTAGTGAAATTTGTCGGTAATCAGATACAACACGAGGTCTGGTACATTTAGGAACTGGTACAACGTTCGCCCTTTTGAAGCACAAAGGAACACAACCAGACTCAATACTCATGTTGAACAGTTTTGCAATTGCAGGGGCTAGTACGTCAAAGTACTCACGAAAGACGAACGACGGCAGTTCATCCGGACCGGCACTTTTTCTCTTGAGGCCTCGCAAGAGAGGCTCAATATCCAGTGCAGTTATGGTGGGAATAGTGGTGTCACGCAAATCACTCATTTGAATTTCAGATGGAGATAGTCGTTGCTCTTGGAATAGGGAGCAAAAATACGCACTGAAGTCATCCGGAGATATATTAGTAGATGATGACGACACGACAGACGAATGACGACCCATTTCCTTCACTACACTCCACAAATTCCTAACATTACCAGAGTTGACAGCTTTGGCGATATGTTGAGATTTCAAATAACGAATTTGCTGTATCACATCCTCTCTCAGACGATGATATTTAGACCACTTTTTCTGAGTATAAGCTCTATCGCGATCGTTAATGAGTAATTGAGCATCTTTAGGCTGACTGTTACCCAAGGTGGGTCACTTGATCGAAGTTTGATCGTTCGGAGTGGAAAACACGCATCATATATGCACTTGATGGACTCTTGAAAGAACAAAGCAGCTTCGTCAACACAAGAGAAGGAGTTAACAAAAGAAAACCAGTCATAGCTGTTCATCATGTTGTGAAACCGCACTTTGTTGCCCATTGAATACACTCTCACACGTTTCTTCACACATGTCGTCAAGGAAGTCGTTGTTGATATTCTCCAAAGAACCACACAATGATCTGATCTACCAATTGGAGGAAGGATATCAGGATCAGTGGAGTGAGGAATGTCAGTGAAAATCTGATCGAGAATATTATTACCACGTGTTGGATCTGCAACTACAGGATGCAAACCAGTCAGCCTTTCAATATTGTCAAATTGTGATCTTAAACCATTAAAGTCACCACATATTACTGTCTGAAAATTCCTCGGGTCACATATATTTGTAAAAACATGATCGATTATACCTGTCAACGATGTAATACAATCAGAATCATTTTTTGCATGATTCCAATAAGGATGATATACGCTTATAATAAGCGTTTTAGTGTCTTTGATAATAACGGCAAGAATTTCCGAGGCACACGGTACGATGTTAGTGTTACTGATATCCACTGTAACGAAAGATAATATGTTCTTGACGTAGCATAGCAGGCCGCCACCTCTTGCATTACGATCTTGCCTTACAACGCTGTATCCAGGAATCGATATAGAACCATCTGGGGTAGAATCGTCTAGCCATGTTTCAGTTAGAACAGCGAACTCTGGTTTATTTGTATGCATCAACATCGCAACTTCATCTATCTTGTTAGAAATTGACCGTAGATTAGTAAGTAATATCGTTGGAATAGTCAGAGGATTCTTCCTTTTTACCTTGTTTTCGTCATGATTACTTTGAGGGATTTGTCGTTTATCAGTTAAATTGACCATAATTCGATGACGATCAACTATTCTTGTAGGAGTATAATGTCTGTCAGTAATACGAACTGGGATGGGATGTTGAATTTCAGAAACTGGAGAGAAAAGGTTAGGACAACTGGAAGACTGATAAGAGTTGCTATTTACAGGAGAGTTCAGATTTCCCTTGCAGTGGGAATTCCTGTTACAGACAGAGTTGACATCTGAAATAGCATACTGTTGTTCGCAGGGAGGAGAGACCAAGGTATGATGCGGCTGCTGAAATGACGTATTATTGGGGAAATCGGTGGATGAAGGAAGAGATGGAGTTGGCATGAGGAGGCGATTGAACCATAGGAAACGCCTTGTACGCCTCGCCAGTTTGTGTGGGGCGAAAGGTCTCAGTCGTAGCAAATCTTCGCGAGAATACACATGTTTGGAGGTCAGGTTAGTCATGACTCCTATTAGTCATTTTCACAAAGCTAAAGATTATGGCGATAGTATGTAATTTAACAGTAGATCAAAACCGAAGAATTTACGACGTTAAACGAATATTTGCGGAGATAATGATATTGGAATTGGACAGAGCGAGTATCGGGCATCACGGAGATATAAAAAACCACACATGTAAGGCATTGGAAGCAAGCAGAGAAGCCAAACGAAGGGACGCCGAGCGACGACGTAGGACATGCGTCCTATCAGTCGGAGAGCTTGACAGCGAATTGAAGTACACAAGTGTCTCCTTTTGAGGTCTAAAATTCTCGCACAATCACAATAGAGCTAGGCGCAGAACCACCACCTAGACAATTGGTGATCCTTCTGGGAAACTATGCTGCTATGACTGTGGAACACGAGGAGGATGATTCAGAAATATTTTCTCGTCGTTCGTGAAAAACAAAGATGGAGTAAAGATCTTGATAGGCGATAACCTTGCTTCGCACATTAACCCTGAAAACGGCTAAATTGGCAAAAGTGAACAACATTAATTTTCCTATTGTTTCCATTTGTTATTTATAGATTGCTATTACCTGTCGGGCTATTTCGTCCAATTAAAAGTGCGTGGCGAAATATTCTAGATCCTCTTTTTCGGCAACGTATTTTTCTCGTTAAATCGAAGCGGTTTCCGCATTCGAGAGAAGTGGTTGGCGAAAACCTCAGTGTTCCCGATGCTGCTGTTGACGATTTGCTAAAGGAAAATGGATGGGGAACTGAGAAAGCTCCTTAGATCAAACGAGGAAAGAAGGTCGATTTCGGATCAAGCATTGTGGAACAAAATGTTGATTTAGAAGACGAGGATGTCGATTCGTGTACTCTTCGAGTGACCATTTTCTATGGAAATCCCAAAAAATTTGGCTGTAGAATTATCGCGCATTGTCTACAGCCAAAAACGTCTTTCAGACATCAATTGCCTTCTGACAAAAAGGCCTACAGACATCAATTTATAAACGTATTCAGATAAGCAACAGTTTTCACGACCTCAAGCAAGCGTAATTTTAAGTCCTGTGGATACATTAAAGCATCCATCAGGATTGAAAATTACCGAATTTGAGGTATCGAACAGTATCTAAAAATGAAATCAATAATAAAATTCGCAACATAATTTCCTTGTTCCCAGGTCCTCCTTCAGAGATTAAACTTGTATTATTCGATTATTCGATCGACTATAGCGGATCGAATAGTTGTGTGGATCGAATAGTTGATTACAATACAATTTCACTTCAAATGACTTTTCAGAAATATAACCAGGTTCATTTTCGGCGAAAATGAAAACCAATTAAGAATAATGTCGGAAAGAAGGTCTCCTTCAGGGCCTTTTTCTAACTTTGTGTTGGCTTTCTCTGAGTTCTACCTGCTTTTTTGTATACCCAATACTCTAGCCACAGGCGCCACATAAAAAAATTACGACCACATTTTTTCTCTTCCATGTACATTTATAGATTTTCTCCTCTATCGATAAGAATTTTGAGTTTTAAGCTGATTTGCAACTTCTGTAGTTTGCCCATTCAGGAAATTTGGTCGAGTGATTTGGTGCCAAGTGATTCTTAGATACTTTTTATCTCGTTATGATGACTAATATTACGGATGTTCCACACATGCTACTCATAAATGCATTTTATAATTCAATAACTATAAATGACTTACATGAAATTCTCTAGTATTCACCGATGTTGTTCTGAAACATCTAGTGATATAATTATTGATACATTGAGCTATAGATCTTACTGATTTGATTCATACGAATATTTTTTTGACATTTACAATTGTCAAATTTAAAAAAAAATTGTTTGAATTTTAAAATGCCGTTGATAGTAACAAGAGCCGTTCGAAATGCAGAATCGACAATACCACCAGACAGAGTAGAATATGTTCTAAATAGATTCTACTGTGATTTTCATGAAATGCTGTCGACTATTCTAGATAAACTAAGGACTTTAAGAAAAGTGACTGATTAAAATTATGAAAATAAACTTGGAGAGAACACAATCAGCTTGGAGAGAAAAGGGGTAAAGACTGTGAAAGGCTTGTGTGAATTATCTAGGCTATTCAAATTTACAGTCAAGTTTGCATCACATGTTGCATTCATTCTATTTATAGAAATTTCATTCTCCCAAGCGTCATTTTGAAGGATATCTTTGGACATTGAACGTCATCTTATATTAACACAGATAGATCATGAATGCATTCGAGAACATTTCAATGACTTCCATTCGTTCTCAAAAAGTAATCCTGTCATTCACGAGACTGATGTGGATCTTCAGTGTAGTAGGTCACATTAATCCGGTGATTGTGAATACAGATTTAGAATAATTATGAAAATTGCAGAAATATCGACAGTGTGGAATTGAGTCATTTGATGCAATAGATGAGTTAACTCGGCAAATTGTAACATCCTAGCAGCCCGAATCAACTCGTCATTCATGAACAGTGGAAGGGAAACATTTATCTGTCAGTGATAGCTGCCTGTACTACCGATGCGAGTTAACTCGGGCTCAGTTCACGGAATACAGAATTGACCGAAAATGGCCTTGAACAGTGTTGATATTAAAAACATGCATGTTAATGTTTTAATCTGAAATATAAAATTAAAATTGAAATGGTGAAGTAATTTTGTTTGATAATTTGATTTTATGGCAAGCAAAATTACAATTCGATCCTATAGTCTGATCGACTCTATTTGAGTGCAACCATTGTTTTTTGCAAGGAAAATGATGAATTCGAGTGTTTTTTGCATTGATGTTAATAATTTCGTAGCGAGCGATATTTTTCTATGTTTTGAAAAGCAACAGAAGAAGCAAGACATGTAGTTCCACATCTTCACATGTATAGAAATAGATCCTCTACTTGGCCGGTCAAATTGAAATTTGTCAGAATGTTGAAGAGCATGTTGTAGGCGAAGATTATGTTTTATGACCTGAAAGAGCTTTCAACAGGACTGACATCAATGCAGTCTCACATTTCACAGAAATTCATGGGAGATATCATTTCATTTCAGAGGGAAATACAACCATCGCTCCGACAACAGCAACAACAACAACAACGACGACAACGACAACCTCCCTGCCACTGACTCCACCAGCTGCTCATCCGAATGATTTGTCACGGGACAAGCCAGCTACGGTGTCCGATCTCGTCTTGGGGACAGCCGAGAACATCAATGATGGAATGATTGCAAGCAGCAAATGTGTGAAGTCTCAAGTTGATCATCCAACCAATGACAAAGTTCTGGCAATTACAATTGACTTTGAAGCAACTTATCGCATCAAGTTTGTTACCATTTGGAACGCTGCTGGTGAGTCCTGGGCTACTATGAGCACTTTCAAGCATCGTAAAGCGTGCTCCATGCACCCAGCTGAAAATGCTTGGCTATTTGAAGATTTTCGCTATTGTTGCAATTAATTCTTAAGCATAAAATCATCATCATCATGTCAAACTCCACAGAGAACCAAGAGGCTCCACCATGAAGCAAAATGAGATAATGATAACCAAGCTATTGCTGTCAAAATATTAACAAATACACTTCTAGGCTTTAGACGGAAGATCGACAAGAATATCGGTAGACATCTAATCTGATGTCCAGTTATTATGAAAAGGAAACTTTTTATCCGGACTGTTAAGTTCATACATTGTTGACCATGCCGGAAATATCTGTGAATTTTTGCATGATGAAAGATAATGCAATTTTAAAAGTTTTGAGTCGTGGGGTCCAAGATAAATCCGTGGAGGATAAAAGTCCTCACGTCTCAAAGTTGGCACTACGCCACGATTTTTGGTTGATTTCATTGGCTGAATTTTGTTTGTCTGAATCCAATCAATATTGTCTGAGCTCAATTTTATTATTCTCACCTTGGTGATTACAATAAACAACGTTTAACAATTTCCAAGCAAAAGTCCAAAAATTAATATCAAGTCAATTGCTGCCTATGTTCTATTGCATTCTTCTCATTCCAAAGCCACTGATACATCACACTAGCGCAAATTACATTTACAAGGAAATGTATAAACAAGTGACAGTTAAATCATCGCTACAAACTTACAAAAGCGTAGAAAGTAACAACCTATTGTCCCAACATGTCGCTGACTACCTTTTGTCAATAAAATGTCATTATGTTAAGTACGCCGACGATATCAGTTTGATTTTAGAGGTAGATAGAAACTCTTGTCAAAAAACAGCTAGGAAAGCAATAGTCATTTAAATGTGGCGAGAGTGTTGGCATGAGATGATGCAGTGGATGATTGATGTGTTCAAAAGTTCAGACCAATCACATATCTTCTGTAAAGGGACAAAAAAAGTTGCTGCAAGCAAAATGTGATGATCTCCAGCTGATTCTATGTGATCTATTTTCGACATTTTCAAATGTTTGCTAGTAGATGCATTTAACCCGACAAACAAAGGTGTACCATACTCGATGACACTTTAAATAGAACTGATATAGACAGCAACCAGATCAGAGATGGGTAGAAAAGGTTTCAACTGTTTGAACACAAACAAACGCGAGGAAGTCTTTTTTTGAAATGAGATAGATGTACTCCGTCCAATTTAGTTTCGGATCAGATGTCACTCCAAGAAATTTCAATTTATCAACAACTGGCATTTCAGGAATGGCGAACGTAGAGAACTCAGAAGAACTCCGAAATGTCACAAAAAGTTGATTGCATTTTGAAGACTATTGACCATTTTGTTTTTAGTAACCCAGTCATAGACCATATTAAACGTGTTAACAACTGTACTCGCTTTGCCACTTTGAAAAATATTTCCGGCAATAATTATGTCATCAGCATAATATTTAAGATCTTCGCACAAAGGCCGAATTATATCTGCCATGAAAAAGCCGAAAGCTAAAGGCGCGATCGACGAGCCGTGAGGTATGCCACTGGAACTAGCGTTCCAACGTACATGTACACTTTGAAATCGATCAATAATGATGCATAAAACGTAGGATAAAAGGTTCGAAATTACTGTTCTTCATTTTCTGAGTTAGTAACTTATGAGAGATCTTATCAAAGCCTTTCGAGAAGTCGATCGATATAATATGACATGTGATCACGTCCTTATAAGGATCACGTATACGTTGAATACTCATAGTAACAAAATTCTCAAGACCATTTGGAGCACAGGTTGTTGAGTTCCCAGCTTTATATGCAAACTGCTTTCTGACAAATTGAAAAATGAATTGATGTTTGATAATCCTCATAATTTCGTCTCAAAAAGTTCTCTCCGAAGGAAAAAAAAGTTTTTAGTAAATTATGAAGTAGTTATAAGTAAACGTGCATGAGGGGGAGGGAGATTCGATCCAAGACCAAAGTGCTTTTCTTGACATAATCTTTGCAACCCAGTTCAACCGCTGATTCATATCTCATTTCAGTCATCATACAGGAAAACATGGCTTAAAGACGATTTGTTAAAGACGATGTATGACTTTTTGGAGAAAGCTTTTTAATTCTTAGAAATCTTCAACGAATTTCGTTCACAATTCTTTCATTGCAGGAAAACCTCAAGATTTGCGTGAAATCAGCCTTTGGGTTGGAATGGAACCTTTCACTTCAAATAGTCAGACTGAACTGCTTTCTGCCAAGTACACAAGGATTGCATACATCAACGAAAGCAATTTCAACGAGAAACTCAAAATATTCCCCGAATATGCTTCAAATAATGTAAGTAATGCAACTGTTTGGTAAAATTCACTTATTCATCATGTAAAGTTCGATAAGAATTATTATCATCGGAATTCGCAATTGCTGTCTGCCCTTGGCATTGTGTATAGATTTTTGAAATCCGTCTTGGTCACGTCTTGGTACAATTTGATTACAGATATTATGGTGGTTAAATTATACCCGTATTTACAATGAAATCAATGATCTTCTAGAATCTTGAAGAAAGCAGTCCCTTTGCATAATTTATAGATGAAAAACGCCACAAAGATGTTGTTTGATGACATTTATTCCTGCGAGTGCTATTACTCGCCATCTCCAAGTGTGCTCAATAGATGTTTCGGGTGCTCGTGACCGTTTCACAGTATTGTACCGCTCCCAGTATTTTAAGAGGCTGCGCATATTGGAGGCCCTTGTTATTAAGTATTTTAACACCGATTTAAGTTAGGAAAGATTCCGTCTTAACTTTGTCTTTACCGTGGTAATTTTTAGTGTCTTTCCTTTGTCTGTCTTCGATTCTATTGTTTGGTGTAGCACGCTTTCATTAGAGATGTCTATGTCAAGCTCACGTACATTTATGCATTAGGTGACCTGTTCAGTTAAAATGATTGATCAACGCATGTAAAGTCATTCCGGTGTGTTCGCCAGATGAGAACCGGACGAAATTCGTCATTCATCTCTTGTGTCAATTTCAGCTGTACTGGAGAGAGCCGGTATTCGGAAGGTATATCATTCTTTCAAGACCTCAATCCAGCCTGGTAATGGAAATTTGCGACATTCAAGTTTTGGGATTACATCCAACCTTCGAACCAATATTATGTAAGTTGATCTATAGCAGAGATGTAGCCGAGCCGGTCCGTAATGAGAAATTGCACCGGTTATTCCGGCAAGCCAATCAGTTCAGCAAATGATTATTCAGTACTTTCACCTTTCACTAATTCCATGCACGTGTACGAATCGATAGAATTCTGAGGAGATGACATGAAGGAGCACTGAGTGCATATGAGCGTCAATTCCTGCACTTCGAAATTGAATGTTGTTTCTATTGCCTTTCAGACCTTCGCATAAAGTCTACAAAACCGGAAACTGCATTCAAGGAAGTCAAATTATCGACCATTCTTGAATGTGCAAGGGAGTGCAACTCACAAGGACAAAGCTGCAGATCATTTACTTACAAAGAAAGGATTTGTCATCTATACAGCTCGACAACCGGAGGAGAATATGAATCACATGTCACTCTCTAATTGATGATCGTTCGCATCCACGATCTTGATGTCCTTCACTTTAACTGATACTTGCTTTATGCTGTGCTTACATGACTACATGCCAAATGGTTCTTCGTTACATATTTAGTATACCAGATGGCACACGTGTTTATCTGACTGTGCGTTTAGTAGAGACTCACTTTCCTCGGTATTACATGGACATGTGTATCAACTGTGTTCAACAACTGTATCAGAAATGTTCAAACAAGCGGTGACGCATGTGGAAGTCAGTCATACGATCAAATTTCTCCTCTGACATTAGTGAGTCACAGTTTATCGCCGTTGAAAGATAAAACACGGTTTTATCTGCAAATGTTCATTCCCGGCCGACGCACCAATAATTATGTAGAATTACGTAGCTTTTTGAAGAAAACGATCAGCTGTTTTCAGACATTTTTACTCGCTGGACGAAACGCAATAAGCATCCGATTTTTGTTCAACTTTAAACAAGGATTATTTATCACAATTCCACACCTCTTCATGAGATCCCAGACATGCTCGTCTGGGGATCTGGAGGGTCTGGAGTTCGGATCCCCAGTTCCTCCTTCAGCTCACGAACAGAAGCCTCTCGGTGTGTTGGCGCACTGTCGTCTTGTAGGATGCAATGCTGATGCCCACCGAACTTTGAATTGGCGAAGGGGACGAATTGCTGCTGCAGAATCTCCGCCATAGGTCTCGCCCGACACGTTCCTGTCCAGCACAACGAGTTCCGCCCTCCCGTTCAATACGATTCCAGCCCAGACATGGACGGAGATGCCTTGTGATTCGTGTATCTGGACACAATCCGACTGGAATGCTTGACCGGGGCCTCTCCAAACACATACTCTGCTGTTGCCATTGAAGAGGCGGAAGAGAGTCTCGTCGGTGAAGACGACACTTTTCCATTGCTGGATACGCTAATGGGCTCGTTGCATGGCCCATCGCTCCCTAGCTGCTACGTGGGCAGGGCTAATTTGCAATAACTTGCAAACACGGCTAGCGCAAAACAGTGTACTCGGCCTGCGGCCTCGATCAATCACTCGTTCTGTAACCTACAATTGTTATGATGGTGGGATAAGATTCCTACGACGCAAAGGATCAATAAGACTGTGACATGAACTACTCTAAGATTTGCAATTAGCAAGTTAGTGAAGTTTCGACAGGCATTCATTGAATATCACTTCAAACACAATACTGGCAAAACGCCAAAGTTAGTGCGCCCGGAATAATTATGCTGCTTTTTGCAAAAACAGCGGCCGTCGAAATTTGATATCTTCTTCACTCTTAAACAACACTTTCAATTATCATCTGATCCAGTCTTCAGGTACAAACTAAATCGGGGATCACTTGGTTAGAAAATGTTTTCATTCTAAAAATACTTGCTATTGAAAATGAAAATCAGAATTGTGCATGTCAATGAATGCGTTGCGCTAATAAATCACGGACAGAAATCGCGTTCGAAATTGCAACAGCTTACGCGTGACGTGTATTTGCACAAAGTTTGCAGAGTAACATGTGACTACATCGTGGTTCAGCATCGAATTCATGCAAAGTAGGCTTGGGTCAGCAGGGATACCCGAGACGCAATATTTGCTTCATTGTATACAATTCTCAAATTTCCGTGATGAAGGCATTGAAGATAAATACAAATGAGTGATAAATAAAAATTTAAACAACTTTTTTGGCATCTTTTGAAACTCTGTTTCCACTGAAACATTTAACTTGAACGATTGCATCAATCTGATGAGTACTAAAACTAATAATGCAAAAAACACTGCTTTCTATCAATTTTATCTGGCATAATCTGAAAGAAGATGGTTTACTAAATAACACTTTAACTCATCAATTATCAAATACAGACCGTTTCATCAATAATTGCACAAAAAAGTTAACATATTTTCAAATGTTACTTTCGTGTTGAAGTCCTCTGGTTCAATTTTAATAAACGATATACCACATAAAACCTTGTGTTCCATAGTTTATTTTGGCATACATTTTACTTCCTTAACTGGTCAGTTGTGGTCAGCAGGCCTTCTGAAAGAAAATTGGGCGTTTTCTTTGATGCAGGATTTTAACATGAAAACGACAGAATTTTTTGATGAATTTTTTTTGTCAATTCATTCACCGATGCCTACAGACTAAACTACGCAAGACAGAAAAATAAGATTATCACGATTCAATGAAGCTCGTGTTGAGTTTTCAGATGATATAATTTTTTTCGAATTTTGACAACATTTGGTGCAGTTTTACTCAATTAACACGTTTGCTTGATTTTTCGCTAACTTTTGCGTTAAAAATGTTTTTAACGGTCAACTGCACACAAATTTATAACTTTTGCTGCATTAACGCTGGCGCTTTCGAGTTTGGATTTAAAATAATGCTGGTGTTATCAGCTCCAAGAATATGAAAGTTTTATCACGATCTGCCCACCCCCTCACTGGAAAACTTCAAATTCGTATTGTTCCCATATTCAGCCATCGGGTGAGTCATCATTTCCTTCGGTGGTCAGGATTTCGAATCCTTGATCTGCGCGCACACAAGGGCTTGGCGTCAGACTGAGACTCGACACCTGTTCACAAACAATAGCAATCTCTTCACGTCGTAGTTGCTGCGCCCGATAAGTGAATCGACAAGAATCTTAGCAACTCATTCAATGATGACAGGAAACGTGGGTAGTTAGGCTATGACATGATCAGCTATGATATGATCATGAACAATTTTTCTAATCACTATTGCTTCATTTAATTATAGGCACACCACACTGTTTCCTTAACCAAGCAAGTGTCTGGCAAGTGAATAAGTTCAGTAATCAATTACATGCGCTTAAGCAGCTTGCGGTTAACTTTGATGAGAATAAGCAAGAGATAAAAGAGCTTTTCTGGTTGTGCAACGATTTAGGAAACGGACTGTATTGCTCGGTGGGAAAAATCAAAGCATTTGACAGTCTTAGAAATGAAGCAGTTAAAAGTGAATGCCGAGATACTGACATCTTGTCCGAGTATTATCCCTTGCTCCACCTGGGGGGCGTTATTCGTTCCCCCTGGCGAATATTTTAAATATCTTTTAAACAGAGCAAGCTGTGGCCACCAGATTTCTGATAGCACACGCTCTATGCAACTTTTGACAGGAGAATTAATTTGGCACTATACTTTTGGCGTGAGATATATTTCAAAATTTGAATGTTTGGAATATTTTGGGTCATTTCGGCACATTCACTTTTAATCTAGATCTAGTGGCATCAATTTTTGATGGAATAAGTTGAACTTGAATAAAGGATTCTTTCTATCAGCACTATACCATAAATAAATGCAATCAGTGAAAAGTGCCGTTGTTTGGGATTTCAGTGTAGTATGCAGAAAAAGCTTACATGATCTCCTATAAAGGTCCTACAAATGTCATATGATTCTTTTAAAAATGAAGATGCTCATGAAAGTACATGTAAATTTAAATATTTCGCATTATGCCCCAATCAGAATGAGATATTTGCTATTCTACATCAAAGATCATTATTGATCGATACAAATACGCACATATTTCTTTACTGTCGATAGTCACGTTAGCCTTGTTTCTAGGAGATCAGTGCTACGAACATGAATCAAGTGCTAAGACACGCATTTTCTTGCATATCAGTACGGTATTCCTCTGAGAGTCAGGGCTGTCAAAGCAAAGTATGTTGCAAAGTATTTGTTTTTAATTTTCTAGAAATCAGCATTTATAAGGAATAACACTTTATGGCATAACAATATTTAAAAGAAATACTGGAACAATTCCAGGTTAGTCAAGAAAAGACTGATTGATTATGTTCAATGATAACAAAATGTTTTAATCAGACATACATGTACTGAATCATCACACAATTATGAAACCAGATAAGGTACACCATAAGAATTTCCTTCGTTTCGTCTTTCATTCGACGTTTCTTTAATTTTGTTGTTGTTGCAGCATTTAACTTATGCTGCATCGTGGATCTAAATCCTCTAAATCAGGATCCAATGAACGCAAATCAGGCATTTGAGATCTCATTTCTCTTAGTTCCTGCAGCTGCTGATTCATTTGCTGCATTTGTGAAAGAAATGATCCCGGATTCATCGACCCTAAGCCTGAACTTAATCCCTATGACTCGAGGTCTGGTAAATCTGAATCGTCTGACGAATCCGAATCTGATGAATCTTTTGATCGACAGAAACTGTCACGTAATAGCTTCTTCGCTGATGGACGGAGTTTGGGATCTCTGATAAGAATTCTATCCAGGAAACTTCTGAGATCACTCGAACTGTCTTCATGCAGAATGAAAAGTTGTCCAACGTCCGATGTGATGCATTGTATAACGGTTGCATCTCCAGCTCCAAGGGCCTGAAGCGGATATTGTCCTATAATGGAAAACAGAATGAAAAATGACTTTCTGTATTAATCTTTCCAAAAATTATGGAACATTAACAATCTATACATCTTTACGAGTAAGTACACAGATGCTTGGCGCTTCGAACCTTCCCCTTTTGAAAGTTTACGGAACTGATATGTCATGTAGTAGTAGTATTGTGGGAAATAAGTAGTAGGTAGCAAAAGGCGTTTATTCGATAGTTAACCTACAATGACATTCATTTCGAAGTTATTGAAATTTACAATACGAAGCATGTTTCAAGATATGTGCAAGCAAACATATAGATTTACAGATGACAATGTATGGTTGGTCTTTACCTGCATTACTGTATCATTATCAAATAAAATAATGATCATGAATAGGATCAAAAACTTAGGAAACGCGATTCATTAATGCCGTTGTAAATGAAAGAGTTATGTCTTCGATGGGAATGGAAGATAGGTATCGCCAACTGTCCACTATGTTGAAGTCGATTAGGATGTAAGTGACGAAGAATGTCATTACTGTTCTCGACATGATGGAAGAATAACATGGCACGATTGTATAGGCGAATCCACAGCGGTGTTAATGCGAAACACTGGCAGTCACAATCACATATCATTCGATGAAAAAATAAAATCCGCATTTCCTCTCTTTACGTACGGTACATGACTTTTGCTTTCCTGTTGTTCGTAAGAAGTCCATGTGTTTTGCACCACTGCTGTACTTTGGAGATTTCTCTGCTAACAAGCAGTTCTATTGCATTGATGAGTGGAATTGGAATTACAGAAAACACGTCATCAGCGTATTTCGTCACCTGAGTTTTTGAGGAAGCAAGATAAAGCGAAGCCATGTGAACAGAATGAAGTGCAGAGCAATAACAGACCCTTGTGGCACACCACTTGACACATTCTTAAAAGTACTGCATGTTGAAAAGTCAATTCGCACACGTTGCTGACGCTCTTTTGAAGATAGCTGACACACCATTTGTTGAAATGCGATGGCAAATTGGTTCCATGCAGTGAAAGAATGAGCTCAGAATGAAGTCAACCGAAAGCTTTGTTTATATCAAAAGCGATCATAGCACAAACAACACAGTCCGGAAGATAAATCATGAGTGCCAAAAAATCATGAATGCAAATATGAGCGCCTGTTGTTGACTTTTTTGATGATTTCATGTACATGACGACAGGTACGAAGATGAACATGACAAATCTTCAATGTATAGATACATGTACATAAGATAAATGTGTTCTACGTCACAGAATAATGAAGGCACGAGTCAAGAGGTGAAGTCAAAGTTGAGCACGAAGAGAAAGAAAAACATAATTTGTGTATATTGATATCAAAGTTAAAGTATGCGCAAAATTGAAATTCCTTATTCTGTATGCTGTATAAACATTTTATCTTATATTTTACTTCTTCTTTAAATTCACATAACATGTGCTTTCTTTTCCCACAGTGTTTTCATGATGTTCTGCGTTTCTGTAGTGTTTGACTTAATCAGAAGGATCAGCTAATAAACCGACTATCAAACATTATAGAATGTGATGCTTTGGTTTAAAAAAGTTTTCTTTTAAATATAGTAGGGAAAGCCAAATAATTTGTTTTTTTACTCCTGATTTATTACAATTTGATTTCAGTCTCATAGCCTAGGTTATCTTCAGGTTTGTTTTAAAGATCTTGCGCTGAAATGCAGTAATTTAATACAAAAATTTGTGGTAAAGCATTTAAACTTCGATTGTTTGAGGAAACATACATGAATTTCCAGATACCGGTAGTATCGGCTCATATGCTGCCGATGTCATACGTTTGGTAGGCCAATTATCGAACCAATTAATGAACGTGATTCCATTCTAAGACTTACATTAAATTATTACACCTTTCGTCGCTGATGAGGATATAATGTCCAATCAACTGAAACGGTTGCATTAGGGAAGATAGTGTGTGTGTGACTGTTAATTCCCCTCAAAAGAATTCTATTGGCTCGTGAGCGCTGTCTGACGCCGTCATTCTTGTGGGGTGGGGTCCCTATTTAACAGCAAACCATCATCATTCTGTTGCATAGCGCCTTGCCGTTGATGTCGAGCAAGAATTAGAAATGAAGACAAAAGGCGGTTATTACGAGCCTTCGAAAATGAAGATTATCTTGAGTTGGTAGATCTTATGAACATCAACCGAAGGGCAGCTAGATCGATTGTGTAGAGAGCATTGAGGAGAGATGGGGTCGTTTCCGTACCACATGGAGGAGCTAGACACTGTAAACTTGATGACGAAATGGGAACGAGTATTATCGAAATCGTGGAGGAAAATCCGATCATAACTTGAGGAGATCGCCGAGTTAAGTGTTCGGTTGCCTGACAAACCAAGAGTTAGCGCGACAACAATTCGAAGAGTATTGCATGAACACCTACCTCTTCTCACTGAAGAAACTCCACTTTATTCCGACTGACAGAAAAGGAGAGGATGTGAAGCGCACCCGTTGTGATTATGCGCCCTGGCTATCATCGTACGGTCAACTACGAAACTTGATGTTTACTGATGAGAATGGATACAATTTATGGTTGATAAGGAGCTATGAACGAGCAAGAATAGGAAAAAGATCCATGCGGCAAGTGGCTGGTCAACTGGGTCAGAATCTGACCTTCAAACTGGCGCTATCGCCTAATAGTGGAGTCGTGCACTTTTCATTCCATTCTCGAGGCACAACGACGGAAGCATGATTTTCTCAAATCAGTTAGTGAACAGATCAACCCCAACAACATCAATCTTTTCGTCATGGACAATGCCCCCTAATAACAAGGAATATAATTAAGTAAGCATTCGATACACAAGACAACAACAATGGTAGCAAAGACTACAAAAGTGCTATATGAAACATAAACAACCCAACGGCAGTCACGTGTTATATTTTAATAATTGCAATTATGCCAACAATCAGACTTCTGTACAGCAATTTGCAGTTGTTTGTGATTGGCACGATCTGATGTAGACCTACTTGTAATATCGAATTAGAGATCTCGAGATCTCGGTATTTAATAACTATTGAATTTCGAGATTGAGATTAAATTCATTAAGTGTATGTCATGGTAACGCTCGCGACAGACATTATATTGATTATCTGCCAAGAAGTAGACTTAGAATAACTTTGTTGATTATCACACTGATTAGCATTCATAGAAAGTCGATAATCTTTAGCAGTATAAACTGGCTAATCATTCTTGTCTCCGAGGGAAAAAACTTATTGTGTATTTTAGGCAACGCTCGCGACATTCTACTGTAGAAATTTAACATTATCTAAAGAATCATAAGTTGTCTTTCAGATACATTCACTAACGTGAAATTTTCTAGCATCACAAACGATTTTTCAACTTAATATTGACATTTTCATGTACAAAATGCATTGAAGCACACAGCTCATAAAATAGGGGCAAAATTGAATAATAGTTTCTAGACTACCCTTTAATGTAATGGAAGCATCATGCATGAATGTCCCTTGAATACGATATGCACGTGCCAGCCAATACAGATTTTAGAGAGGAATGGGAATGGAATAAGAAGACGAATTCTTTTTGTCTCAAGTGACTCAAGCCATAAATGCCTTTTGAGTATCGTTCACAATGCACGCAATGTTCATGACTGACTTTAGCCTACTTTTGATAATGGCATATTGATTTTATGTGTAGGACAATTGTGTTTGCAATTCCAGGCCAACATCCTATCAGCTCCCATTTGATACAAGTAGTGCTCTCATTTTACTCGTAGATCAAGATTTTGCGATCATAATGCAGAAGTAGATGGTGACTGTTCTGATGAAGTTGAAACGATGCACACGTAGCAATACAAACATTAGAACATACTCAATATTCAATTTATACATCTAGCATGCTGTGCGCACATAATTATACCACCAATGTAAAAGTTTAGCTGCATTCATAGTATGCAACTATAAGGCATTATAAACTAGATCTCTGGATTTCAAGTGGCAATATGCATGCGCTAAATCCTGCAGCATTTTTGCATGCATAGGATATACCAAAATAGGAGTTATTTCTATGCTACACTCTGAATGTGCCATACAGGAATTTCAGTCATCAAAATTTAGTTTCTACGTATTGATGTCCTCTAGAATGTAGGATTCTATACAAACAAGTCGATTACTTTGCATCCACTGAACGGAAAAAACATGATTTGGAACAACTGGGAAAAATTATGGATGAATTGGACATAAATGATTGTGATTTTTCTCTGGTAACTAGAATCGGTAACTCCCAAAACTCCAGAGCTAGAATGATCAAAGCAACATGCCCAACACTCGAAAAGAAAACTGAAATTCTTAGAAAAGGCAGACAGTTGCGAAACTCCCCTCATATGCACCATATAAACCCCGATCTCACTCGTTGCCAGCAGAATGAAACGAAGAATTTGAGAGAGGAATTGCGAAGAAGGAGACAACAAAATGAGGACGTTGTTATCTACAGAAATAAGGTCGTGGCTCGCTCAAGTCTGAAAAATTTTCTATGACGCTTTTACGTAGATCCAGTAAATCTACACCTTTTGTCCCTTCGATATTTTTGATTAATATTCGCTCCCTGTGTCCAAAGTTGGACGAACTTTGTATTTTTTCATCAGTTTTTCAACCCGATGTCATGTTGATATGTGAAAGCTGGCTCACAGATAACATTCGTAATGAAGACATTGCTGTCTCTGGCTATGACTTACCTTTACGTTGTGATCGGCTAGATGGCCGAAGAGGAGGTGGTGTTTGTGCCTATATTAGAACTGGTATAACTAACTTCACGCTGACAGAATTACCATGTTGTCCATCTTTCGTTGAATGTATATGGATCAAGTTACCTACTCATGGGATTATTTTATTGACTATGTACGTTCCTCCTAATCTTAAGTCATTTCAATACGATATGATAGTTGCGTATGTTATTGACAACGCTGACAAAGCCTTGGATACATTACCCGATAGTAAATTGATTATTGCCGGAGATCTTAACCAGCTTCCTACTACAGAAATTCAGCAAGTCCTGTGTCTAGATCAAATTGTCCACTCTGCTACTAGAGGAAGATCAACTCTTGATGAAGTTCTAATGGACGATCGTTTGAAAAATCAGTATGGTCCGGTCGTAGTTGGTCCCAGCATTGGAAATGCGGATCATTTATCTGTTTTTGTAAAGTCCATCAACGAGTTTTGTACACAGGCTGTCGCAATAAGAAAGGTATACGATTATCGAGAAAGTTATATATCGCATTTCATATCTGTTTTAAAAGACTTCAATTGGACACAGATGTAACGGTCAGATGATTGCCTTCAATCAAAATGTGATTATTTCTATGATTGTATTGAAACCGCTCTCAAAGTTATACCATATAGATTTGTTGTAATGTCAGAAAAGGATCAGCCTTGGATCACCCCACTTCTAAAAGACCTTATCAACCGCTGATATGAATCCTACAGTATAATCATTACAAGGAAAAGGTTACTATAGAAATAGATAAAGCCAGGCGACTATGGACTGAAAAAATGATGAATTCGAAAGGCGATGTGTGGAAAGTTGTAAAAGGCAGTGGTGCATCGTCATCCGCAAAAAATTTGAACAACCTCATACGGCAATATTCGTCCCTCCCCTACGCCGCAGAGGCCATCAGCGACACCTTCATGACCGCCTATGGTGATTCTCCTGATTGGGAAAGCATCATGGATGAACTACCCAGTGATGAGCAAATCTAGAGTCTAACACTAACGGGTCTACGATCTATGCTATGTTAGAATCCCTTAACACAAAGAAATCCTCTAGAAGCGATGGATTGTCTCCCCGCATTCTACGTGAAGCAAAAAGTGTACTAGCTCATCCAATTTCCCATCTTTTCATTTTATCTTTGGAAGAAAAGTCATTACCTTCTCAATGGAAATTGGCAAATGTCACTCCCGTACCAAAGAAAAGAAATCCGTCCATCTATGACTTAAGACCAATATCCATTCTTCCTATACTTGCAAAAATGCTGGAGAAGATGGTTTTATCTTCAGTGGAAGAGACTCTGATTTCGATGTATGGTCCTCTTCAATTCGGCTTTGGGAAAGGTTCATCCACACTACACGCTAATATCACCCTACACGATTTTATTACTGACAGATTGGATGAAAAAAATGTGAAAGGGATCGCCTTACTTTCTTTGGATCTCAGTAAAGCCTTTGACTGATTAGATCACGGAAGCCTTATTCTGTCCCTTTCTCAATCATCTCTCCCGATTGAATTTGTAAAATGGTGTTCAGGATACATCAGGGATCGAAGACACACACACCCTATTACACCCTTCAACTTATAGTGAAATCCGTAAAGTAACATCTGGAGTACCACAGGGATCAATTCTTTCACCGTATTTGTTTGCAGCTCACATGGGTTCTTATCTTCTGCCTCAGCAGAATCGAAGATGCTCAAATACGCCGACGACATGATCATAGCTACCCCGTATTCAAACTCAACTGAAATGCATATCCATGTACAAACGAGATAAATAACGTTACCAATTGGTGTGTTTCTCATGGTTTGACCCTGAACAATGCTAAATCCAGATTGATGCTAATCAATAATGAAATTGACATCCTCAACTCAGTATCAGGTGTAAAGCAAGTCGCGAGCATGACGTTTCTTAGAGTCACATATCAAAAGAATGTAACCCATATTATACCACTGTCCCTAAAAAGGGACGCTTAATCTTTCGACTGTCAACGTCAAAATATAACATTAATGAACAAACTTAGAGATTAACGGGAAGCTATTTACCAAATATATTAATAATATACATGGATTTGTCTTGAATATTATCTGTACTACTACTCAGATGATAGAGTTCTGTATTTTTAAGATTTATTAGTAAAAAATAAAAAATATTTTCCAATACTCATTTACATGACCCATTATACTTAACTTCTAGAAATGTGATAATCCTTAGTTGGTTGATGCATTGTTGTGATGCAGTCAAGATATGATTGCAAAATAATTTACCTGTTTGGAGAAATAATCGATTATGTAACCGTCCCGATTTAGGGACGTTGGGTACGAATGACCCCCGTGACATTGAAAAATGAAAACATTCAGAACGTCATTTGAATAAACTTGTGACTCATTTTATGTGTTGTGGTACACATGTTCCTTTCATGTTTTCTAAATTTAGTTATGTTTTGTAAAATTGTTTCAATCAGTTTTTGTTTAAATCTCATGGAATTTGAATTCATGCAGTCTAACCTATGCGAAATCAAGAAATGGCGTCCAAAAAGACAAGAACCAAAAGTCGAAAACGGTAAGTTTTAATTTCATCTAAATAATTGTTCTCAGGGTATGCTATGATAATCGCAATGATCTGTATGTAGTAGAAGGTTAGTATCTACATTAAATGTGCCAGTCAATAGCAAGATTAATATTTTACCTGTAGGTAGGGGTAGGCCTATAAATGTTGTATGTAAACATATTGGTTACATATTAGTAATATGTCAATGGCGGTTAACCGACGATTGAATGAATAGCTATCCATTATCAAAATAGGCTGTAGGCTTGATAGTTGGACAGTTTACATCTGGTTTAATCAATTTACTTTCCAAAGTAGGCTACTGCTAATTTCTGTATCGCTCTCATTAGTTTGAAGCTTATTAGTCTACACTAGCGCTTTAATGATATGTTACTATAATCATAATCTTTTCATTAGATATGGAATTATCTTAGTTTCTGTAAGGTAAAACGTCAATCGAATGCAAAATGATGACAAGCATCTTCACCTCGTGATGTTGATAATGTTCGACAATTAATTGAACCCTCTACCGTCGACTCCATCGAGCAGATATCGCGACCGGTTGCGCACTCGACCACGTGGCTTATGCTGAGGAGCTGATGTCTTAAACAAATGTATCTTTTACCTTTCAATAAGAAATTACTTGGTGAAATCCATAGTAGGAGGGTTGATTCATAATTTCACTACAGAGAAACGCAGACCATGAATTTAACATCCGGATAAAAATGTACTTTTCCTTTCAGATATACCCTGGACGATGTTGTTAGTAATGGAAAACATAATTTTCAAGTGGCATCAAATGAGATACGCTTAGTTTTGGTAATTCTTATCATTTCTGGATACGTTCCTCTTCCTAGAAGGAAAATGTATTGGGAGTTAAAGTCTGATGTTCACAACGAAGCTGTATCAAAGGCAATGTCCAGAAATCGTTTTGATGAAATCATTCGATATCTACATTTGGCAGACAATGACCATTTATCTTCGGACGACCGGTTTTCGAACGTTCGTCCTCTACTTGACAAAATGAATGAGAGATGCTTGAAATTCCAGCCAAATGAACAAGAATTATCAATTGACGAGTCGATAACTCCATATTTTGGACGTCATGGCACCAAACAATGTATAAGGAATAAACCCATTCAATTTGGTTTCAAAACATGGGTGTTGGCTACCAGTGGAGGCTATGTAATACAATTCGATCCGTATCAAGGCAGTAAATCAACGTATGACAAAAATCTTGGATTAGGTTAAAGCGTGGTCATCAATCTTCTTGATTCGCTTCCAAGCCACCTCCCCTTTTGTGTGACATTCGACAATTTTTTTACGTCATTACGTCTTGTTTCTGATTTAGCCGAAGAAGAATTCGGAGCAACAGGGACAATCAGAGGTAATCGGCTTCAAAAATGTTCGATTTCCTCTTCCAAAGAATTAAGTAAACAACCGAGAGGAGCATTTGATTACCGCGACGATCGACAAAATGAAATCATAACTGTAAGTTGGAATGATAACAGCGTTGTTACACTGGTATCCAACATACTGTACACGGTGTCTTCCCTTTGAATAGCGCCAAAAGGTGGTCAATGAAAGAAAAGAAATTCATGCAGGTTGAGCAACCACGCATCGTACAAGCGTATAACAAAGCTATGGGAGGGGTCGATCGTATGGATCAAAATGTCTCTTGCTATCGAATAAACATCAGGGCAAAGAAATGTTGGTGGCCTTTCTTTGCGCATTGCTTAGATATGGCATTGCAAAATGCCTGGCTATTACATAGAAAAAACAGTTCAGAAAAATTGGATCAACTGTCTTTCAGACGAGAGATTGTTGATGTCTACTTGCGACGGTATTCAGCTTCAAATGAAAATTCACCAGTAGCACGAAAGATTGCACGCTTGGATAATAAAGTCCCAGGTGAGATTAGACGTGATGGAAAAGGGCATTTCATCATCTCAGAAAGTACACAAAGAAGATGCGCTTATTGTGGGAAGAAAACTTACAGACGTTGCATGAAGTGCCTCTCTACCTTGAATGTTTTCAAAACTTCCATCAATGACTTTTGATTTAAATGTTGTAAAAGTGAACAATCGATCACTGCATCAATCCTTGACTTGATGAAGAAGTGTAAATTTAATAAAAACGAAAAGAAAAAATCATATGTTATATATGTCTTATGCGCAATACCAGTACCCATTCGTACCCAGTGTCCCTATAAAGGGACGTTTACTAAATCGTATATAATTACTTATAACCTTGATTATTTTCATAAATAATGTCGAATTGGTGATTAATCAAAGTAGAAAAATGCAATTTTCAGAAAGAAAATAAAAAAATCAATTTTGGGTTAATATGGGTTAAATTGGGATCATCATGTTGATAAGATATGCAAATCTGCCAGCCGCAGAATTTTCTCCCTTAAAAAATCAAGAAGGTTCCATCTTTGAAAAAAGTCGATCTAATTAGAGTTTACTACGCGTATATTCTGGGGATCCTGGAGTATAACTCTCCCTTGTTTGTCGGGCTGAATGAGACGAATTCAAGGAAATTAGAGAAGATCCATCGTCGGTGCCATCGCATCATCTGTGGCTCTGGATGTAACTGCGACAAATTTACTCCACTTTTCATCCGTCGTCAGCACCAAACCCATGAAATTCTTTCGTAATTTGTCAGATCCTCAGAACATCCTCCACAAGCTCTGTCCAAAAAGAACTAAGAACTTCCGTCGATTTCGTCAACCTTTGTCCAAAACCAAACGCCGCGCCAATTCACTTATACCATTTTGCACATCTTTGTACAATCGTCTTTATGTTTAAATTAAAATTGTAGCACTTTCCTTGCTTGTCTTGAACCGTCATTTCTGACCGTACAGCCACTTTTTTGAGTATTTGTCTGATTGTTTGATCAAATGTATAATTACTTCATGACTTGTCAAATGACCGATTTTCATTCATAAATAAATACGCTTTCTATTCTATTCTATCAAAAAGTGATGCTGATAACACGTTGGAATAATGGGGGTTCAGGGGGCATATGAAGCAAAATTTTATATCTATAGATATAGTGCAGGACACTACTCATGCCCTGAAATTTCTATTGACCATAGATAGACATGAACTTTCTACAACAACCTGCAATCTACATGTAGATGTTCATAAACTCTATTCGCGCGGGCTTGGCATTAAAGCTGGGATTGCATTCATTGGGGCTGTAATGCGAATAACTCGGGCTTTAATGACGATAATCTGAGAACAGTAGCGCGCCCTCAGATTATGTTCATGAAATTCCTCTTCAGATGGGAATTATTCCTATATCTGAGAATTCCATGAGGACAGCTGCATGCATATATAAGAGAAACATCAAAATATGATATATGTAAATAAATGTATCATGGATGTGCCTAATTATCTGTAGAGATAAAATGTAGTATATACAACAATTATTTAATATCATGTAATAATAATGTCTTTTTCATCTGCTTTCACAAATGTCATAATATGAATACGTAGATACCAGGTATACACGTATTTTGCATTCAATAATCTCACCTGTCACCATCTGAACAATGGAACATCCCAGACTCCAAACATCAGATGCCTTGGTGCATTTGTTTCCATTTAGTACTTCAGGAGCTGTAAAGTTCGTGATCCAACTTTTATTTGAGTCAGCCGTCTCCAATTCGCATCTCAATCGATACGACACCCCGAAATCAGAAATTTTCACAACATCATTATCCGCGAAAAGAACATTTCTCGTATGCAATGCACCATGAACTATATTTTTAGAGTGTAGGAATTGTAGTCCTTTCAAGATTTGGCGCGTGTATCGTGAAGTTGCTGCTTCATTCAATTTCGATTCATCCACAATTTTATCCCACAATGATCCCTGAAGAAGAAGAACGTTTTTAAATTCAGAAAAAAAATTTGATATAATATAAAATTCCTCGCTCTTCGGACTCAAGGACATGTTGATCTCGAAAAATGCAATAAAGATACGTTACACTTCTTGGGCAAATAATTATTGGGAGTTGTTCTAATAACTCAGTAATATTGCTGGCTATGATAAGTGAAATGATTAATGCAGTAACTGCAGTAAGTCAAATAACTTAAATACTAGCTAATGAAACTGCCTCAATCATGTGATAGTGCTAGTATTAACACGTAAGATTACAGAACTTCAGACAAGTTTATCGAATTTATGAATACACACAGAAGTACAATTAAAACCGCTGCTCATGTCCAGAGCAAGCTTCATGATTGTTTTTGCAGTGATCTTGATTTTGTTGTTGCTGAATATTAGCTCCCCTCTCGTCTCTACGTTCATCATTCTTGCAGTAAAATGTCACATGTCTGACGTTGCATTTATGATTGAATTGCACGTAGCATATTCAAATTGAATGGTTTTACGGACGATCTGATTGATCGCATTAAGAAGAATGTTGAACAGGGTGTTCGAAATGCATGCGAATCTGAAAAAGATGATAAAACTAAAGTCTATTGGTCCATTCCGTTCATTCAAGAAGGCTCAAAAGAGCTGCAGTCTAAAATTTAGAAATTGAACCGTTGTCTTCAAAATTCTGAAATAAAAGTTGCCTATAGAACTTCTAAATTAAAGGATTTCTTTCATAACAAAGATCCTGTCCCTTGTGGCGTTAAATCGAACACTTCTTATCAATACAGTTGTAACCGCTGTTCCATGCGGTACGTCGGTGCCACTAAGAGACACTTCAATACTCGTATCAGTGAGCATTTGCGTGGATATCCCGCCGCTACAGAGATTTCTATGCACGATCATAGCCCTAAGGCTGAGAATTTCACTATTGTTGATCGTTTCAGACAGCCACTAATTCTTGAATCCATAATGATAAAGGAAACAATAATCTATTATCAAATAAACGGAATGGATCACATGTTCTTCTTCTGAACTCGCAACATCGTTATCGATGACGTAGAGTGGAACCATGCTTGATGACCTTGACTCGTGAACAGATGTAAATTTGTATATAATGTGAATTTTATGCAATTTTATAACTTTGTGACCGCTGAGGATGATTCAATAGATGAATCGAAACTAGTCCGGAGCCGGTGTTTTTCATCTTTCACATATCAATGAAGAGACTGGGTACACTTTGCTGCAATATATTGTTTTCTTTGTTGCCATGTTTTTTTTTAATTTTGTTACCTTGACGCACTTTGCTACATTGATTATATATATATATATATTTACTTATGAATTTGAAGAAAATAACTCAATTGCCTTTCTTGATGTCCTAATCACACGCAACACCTCGCTGAGTTTCTCTATTTATCGTAAACCGACGGCTGCATACTATTGCTTGGACTTTTTTCCTTTACTGCTCATAGATACAAGATTTCAGTAATCAAGAGCTACATTGATCGGGCGGTATTTGCTCAACTTGGCAAGCTTTTTGACGTGTGCATTCCTGTGTATTTTCTCCATGAACTTCCAGTGCACCTCTCAGTCATTGTATGCACTTTCTCAGTCATTGTTTTGATCGCAATCAGCGACCACCCGTTGTTGAACACATTTCGTATGTCTTCAGTTTGTTCACCATTGTTTGTGTCCACGTTCAGTACTATACATGTATATAAACTGCCTCGTGAATGACTGAATACACTCGCTCGTATTGTTAGTAGCTTGCTTTGTCTTGATGTGACGCGATGTCTTGCCTACTTGCTGACCGGTGTTGAGTGTACGGTACAAGTTATATTGAAGCAGTCCTAGACTCGCCGTGCATCTCGATCGTTTGGGTCCTCGTGGTCAACCACTGCTCTTTCCTGGGATTAGCCGCTCCTTTCGGTATGAGGGTGTCCACTAGAAATACCTGCTTCAGGATCTAATAACTACACATCCGTCTAGGCATACATAAAAACACTAGCACATTCTAATAAGGCTTATAGCTATACACACTCTGTAAGTATAAGGCCTATTAACACACACACATCACTTTTCATCAAGAAACTGAGAGAATCAAGTGGATTTTAGCAAACAGCAATTATCCAATCATCTATTTTGACAAATAGTTGAATTCAGTTATGAACACATGTATCAACAACAAAAAGAGCAAACAAGATGATAAGAGTAAAATCATATTTTATTACAAAGGTCAATTGACTTCAAATTATCAAATTAAAGAAAAGCGTTTGATCAAAATTGTAAGTGATAGTACTGAATCTAAGATTGAAAATTGTCGAATTAACTTGAGAATATATTACAAAAACATTAAACTGACCAACGCAATAAAAACAAAGGAGGATAAGTGGAGTTCTGATCATAGTATTGTATACCAATACATTTGTCAAGAGGGTTCTTGTAACAGAGCTCAATATAATAATAATAATCGTTTATTGTATCAAAACCTCAATAATGGGAAGCGTGAGGTACAAAAACATTATAAATGAAATTCATATAAAGTCACGAAAACAATAACAAAAAGAAAAATAGAAAAATCAACGAAAACCACTATTGGCGAGACGTATCATCGTCACCAGATATGCCCTATCTCTTATAGAAGAGTGAATGAAAGGCATTCTGAAAGTACGAGAATTTGAGTTCACAGAGGGGCACAAATGATGAAGCGTCAAATGATGAGTGTCATCTACCAAATTGTGAAATATGCGCATTCCTATGACACAGCGACGATAATCCAGAGGGAGAAACAAACCACACCGACATCTAGAGGATCCACACGTTTTTCGATGGGCTCTTGATTGGACTTTCTCAAGAAGCTCTTTCTCCCGTACCAAAAGATTCACGAAAAGAGGGGCAGCATATTCCAGAATACTCCTGATGCAGTTGTTGTAGATGGTTACAAGATCTTCAGTTCCGATAAAGGGTTTGAGTTGCCGCAAGACGGAAAGTTTCGATGAGGCTTTGCTTGTAATATTGGAAATTTGTGCTGTCCACTTGAAATTTTTGTCCAATGTAACACCGAGAAATTTTAGAGACTGTCTAATTGGTATATCCGAAATACTCAGAGCTGTGAAATCATTATCATTTGGCAAATTTGAGCCTATGCTGACAAATATTTGACAAACATTTATCATTTTATATTATCATCCTGTTGTCAGTAATCCACTGTTCCAGTTCTAAATACACTGAAAGTACAGGACTATCAATGCAGTTTTTAGAAATGATACCAGTCAAGAATATATCGTCAGCGTATTTAGTCTGTAACACATTTGAGTTTTGCGGAGCAGTTAGATCGGATGTGAAACAGTTAAATATCAAGGGGCCAAACGATGACCCTTGAGAGACACCACTCAAGACAGGCAGCATGTCACTGTTTACAAGTTTCCATCTCACTTGTTGACTTCTTGATTTTAGGTAATTGGCAATAAACATCTTTATGTACGGATTCAGATCGTCGCAAACCATTTTCTGTACAATACGTTGATGAGAAATCTTATTGAATCCCTTAGTAAGGTCTACTGATAGCATATGACAGGCCATGATATCAGAATTTTGAAGATGTCTGGAAAAAAATCTTCTATGTTTATAAGTGCACAAACTGTAGAAGTCTTTTTCCGGTAGCCGAATTGATTACTGTCAAACTTTCTGGAAATCTCAGTTCCAAGTTGCTTAATAATCTCCTTCTCTAGCAATCGTTCAGACACAGGCAACAACAAAATCGGTCGGACGTTGGAAATCTTGGGTGGATTTGATTTTGGGATGATAATGACATCAGCCACTTTCCACAAGTCGGGAAGGTCTGCAGTAAAAAGGCACTTGTTGTACTAATTTTGAGGAAAGCCCAAAAGCGAGAGATGTTGACTTTCTTCGTTTATTGCAACAGCGAGGCCTTTCAGCCACCACCGGAGGCTATCTTCAGGCAACTGAAGATATCCGAGATATTGAAGGGGTCGAGATAGCCTCCGGTGGTGGCTGAAAGGCCTCGCTGTAGCAATAAAAAGCGAAGAAAGTCAACATCTCTCGCTTTTGGGATTCCTCAAAATTAGTATAACGAATGTCTGGCCCTCTGTTCAGTGAAGGCACTTGTTGGTTATACAACAAATGAACTGAAAGTAAGAAGCAACCCAGTGGAAAAATTTTGATGATATGATGCTGGGCCATTATCTGCCCGACAGAGAGCTGTTGGGAAGTTGTCGGAAGATGAAAGCGTGTAGTCATTTGTCTCTCCTGTCGGCGAAACTTCGGTGCCCCCCATACATTTGCGACAGTTACGTGTATGAAACTTCTCTTTCAAGTGCCGATCGTGCAGGCGGAAAGTGATGAACAAGGGAAACTTCTCTCGTCACCAATTATGTCAAAGCTCGCCTCTCGCTTCTCCCATCAGCATTCTCTAAACACGGAGAACTTACCAAGGCATCACCACTGAGATGAGGTCAATTTCGCATGCAAACTTGGATCATGTTCTCTTCACTTTCTCTACCATTCATTGTGACTGTTTGTGTGCAATCTTCTTCCGTCATATAACTAAATTTTCCATGTAAAATGTAAGCCTATTGTACTTTCTGTAGGGGCCTACGCATCAGTTGACTGTCATCTTATTTAAAAGTTTACATGTCCACATATTGCCCATAATCAACGATAACATTGTTTATAGAAACAGAATGGAGGAATATACTGATAGACGACTAGCATATTTTATGAAAAGAATATTTTACATGCTGGTTACGGCTGATGAAACAAGGAGTAGAAAATCTTGTTCTTGTCTTGTTCGTATAATTATGAAGTTGTGGAAGGACCAAATGACCTAAGTACAGTACATCCACGGAGTTTCATCCATTGACAAATGACATCAATATATTCGGCGAGAATACCGTTTATTCTTTGTAGATTCCTACATGGCAAATGAATAGAAATAGTTGGTATCACATCATAGGTTATTTACACTTAAGTATTTAATGCCAACAAAAAAATTAGCCACTAACTATACTTCGTATTAGCTATCTTGCAAAATTTACGGCACCAACGAACAAGTGTTCGTGTGTAAGAAATAAATATTAGTAAATGGATATATTTTCAATTCATGTAGTATATTTGCAACAATTATTAAATCATGTCTGATTTTTCTTGTTGAAGTGTAAAAGCCGTTATTCATTCTATCCAATCTACTCTGTGGTCTTCTGCTACATTCCCTGCTGCAAATCTATCGAATTATCTGGTACTGAAAGGTATGCAAGTCATCACTTCATTACTTGCAAGATTCTAAATGCAATATTTGAGATGTGGGAAATGTAGAAGTTTACAGATCCGCTATAAGTAAAATGTGAACTTTCTGAGAGAGTCAGCAGCTCACTGTGTGCTGAGATTTCTGAAACTTCGGCAGTTCTCACAATGATTAATCGCAAGCGAAATGTTATCGTCTCTCATATGCTGTATCTAGGTTTTGGTGTAAAAATGCATGCACTGTAATTTTGTAGCCTATACTTAATTTTCTACTGATGAAGATCGAAGTTGACAACAATAGATTAAAACTATAAAATGATAAAGACAGCTTCATCTCATCATTACAAAAATATTTGGTAAAATTGAGAATTCAATTCAAAAATTGATATATATTAAATATCTTGACTTTTTTAAAATTTGGAATATACTGTTGCTCCGAAGTCCGAACTGGCTCAAAACATTGCGAACGACGCAAAATATTAAAATGCGTCAATAAATGTTCCTGATCAATGCAATTTAAAAGAATAATCGTGCCTACACTTGAAGAAAGGTGCACGCAAACCGAACTTTCCACTATTTTTCTTCAAACATGAAGCGCTTAGTTTTTTTATCACCTTTCTTAATTTTAGCAGATATTTTCAAAGCGATAAGATAAAGCTGCTTTTCTTACTAAAGCACGGAGCTAGTTCCTAGTTATGGACTAGTTCTGAGTTTTGGCTGGCTTAAATTAAATGGTTGCCCAATTTACAATTTAGAAAATGCAGAAATGTATGCAATAATATAATGAAAAAATTATGATATTAGGGATAATGATATAATTATGTTAGTAAGAAATACTTGCATTGGAATTACAAATTAGATGTCTATCGCGAATCACTCATCTAGGATCATCCATCTGTTCTCCATAAACACGTACTTACTAAACCTACTCATTAAGCAATAATTCAAGTAAATATTCCACTTAAGATTTTAAATATTGTACAAAAATCAGAAAGGAGATAATCACTATACGAAATAGTTTGTAAAATGAATATGCGATGTAATTACAAAAAAATTGTTTTTTTGTTTTTGCATCATTTTATATTATTTGAAATCAAATGTCTTTTTTCTTCACGTTTTATTCTTTTATTAATGTCCAAATAATTACTGAAAAATAATCTGCAATTGAATTATAATACAAATGTGGAATATTGTTCAATCGAGTGAAAAGCGTAATAAGATTATTTAATGAAGATGGAAGAAACAATATAAGATAGCCTTTGATATTCATGACTTGGCATCATATCTTGATACTGAAGACAAGCTTTGCTCAATTGCATGCTGTATTTCATACAGCAGCTCGGTCTAAACAAATAATTTTACTATAAATACATGAAATATTCTGCATATAAGATAGGATTTTAGTATATTCAATTTTGTCTAAAAAAGTGATTAGTGAGTGCATAAGTACATGGAATTCAGCAAGCTAAATAAATGATACAAATTTTACATCAAGTAATTTCTTTGTTGTAATTTTTGATGAAAATGAGAGGACAGACTTAATATTTCGACCATCTGAAGTGGCCATCGTCAGAAATCTATTTACTACAATTCCTGCATTAGATTCAAATTACAGAAACAAACAAACGATAGTAGGCTATATAACACATAGAATCCTAAATGAACAAATACCACGGTAAAGAAAATCAGTCAGAAATCTTAAGACTCCATAAACAAGGCAAATAGGAATTGCGACCTCTAGATTAGAAAATTAGAGGAGTATTAGAGAAAAAAATTTCTTCTCTACTTCTTTAGTACAGTATGAGTATAGCCTACTATCGTTTGAATGTTTTTGTAATTTGAATCTAATGCAGGAATAAGAGTTAATAGATTTCTGACGGGCCACTTCAGATGGTCGAAATATTAAGTTTGTCCTCTTATTTTTATCAAAAATTTTACAATGGTGACAAATAATGCAAGTAAAACATTGCAGTTGTCTTCAATGTCATGCTACTCCCATACTTTCCTTTTGAAAGAACATGAACATGCTTCGACCACAACTTAGCGAGTTTTTATTCTTGTATATATGGGTGAATTCAGCTAGAACTCCCGATTTGATGTCTTCTGCTGCTCAAATATAAAATAATGTTATTATGACTGCAAAATTTTTTCACTGATAAATATCAGTTCAAATTGCTCAGGTACAAATATTCTTTTTTCTCAGTTATCACTTCTTTGAGCAGTAATACATGATCAAAATCCAAGAACATGCCAAAAACAAGTATCTTCAATGCGACAAGGGTATCTTTCGACAATTTCTACGGGTTGATAGTTGAAATTTGCTGCTTGATAATTTACTAATATATTACTCAGTAAAAATATATATTTCTGAAAATATAAATTCCGTTCATTGCAGTTGCATACTTAGTGCATGCCACCACAAAAATACATGTCCTCGAAAATATATGTCCCTTAACCGACGCCTTTTTTGTCCCTTAACCGACGCTATTAAACAATGAAAGAAAAATGATATTTTGAAGTATTTTGGAATGATACAGTAGTCTATATAAGTTATGAAAACATAATAAAATATGAATGCCGAAACTATAAAGGAAATTTCCCTAATTTGAAGATTTTGTCATTTGTCGTTCTGATTTTGACCACAAAATGTCCCTTAACCGACGCCGATGTTAAATCATTTTTTGAGTTAACTGCTAAGTTTGTAATTGATATACACTTATTATGTACATTTATAATGTTCTCCCATCGTGTCGCGCAACAGCGTGACATGCGCCAGTCGAGAGCTGGCATTCTCAGCTTTAAACTGAGCTATGACAGACTTGCATCCGTCACTTTATTTGTTGAGCAGTGCTCAATGTATGTAAATCACTAAATTCACAAATGGCAATATTTCAAAAATGGAACATGTGAGTACAATTATGAATCAGGCACGGGAGAATCATCATTTTCTGAGCTCTCTATTGACACAATGGTCATCAAAATCGGTGACCTAATAAAAGAATAAGTGAGTGATATCGAGAAGTTATCACAAAATCATGACTAATCGACTGAAAATGTTATGTTCCCTCTCTTTCATCAAAAATATTAGTGTTTGATATATTCAGAATCCTTGCGATCTGAGGAGTGCGAATATGTAAGTTACATTCATGTAAGTTTAATAATTCTTTCTCTAACTTCTTCAATAGTTGTTCTCATTTCCGAAATAGTACACAAAGAATTCCGAAGTAAACAATCGTTTGACATTACTTATTAATTTAACAGTAGTAGTAACTTGTAAGATATTTGGTAGGGTAGAGGTAGTATTGATTGATGTGTTGAACACTGTTTTATCATGCGCTCGCACTTCGTGACTTTTCATTGCCATGTAACTCCCTGAAAAGAATGGCCGAAAACGTTCGGAGAATTAACCTATTTGCTTTCAATTTCATATATAGAATTGTACCGGGAACAGAGTGCTTCAAAAGTCGATAGGCCTACCCAGAGCATCATGTAGCTTTCATTAGAAAACAATATAACTAGCAGGTTATTATCTATGAACTATCTGTAAGAATCAAACTTAAAATTTAGAATGAGAAGTAATTACAATCCTACCTATAGCTGGAGATCTTTGTTCATTTTGTCACTGAATTATGTCACAACTCAGTAGAGAGAAAAAGAGTTAACTAAACGATGGGTAAAACCTGCGCAGCTGCGTCCGCACTGGACCCCTTATAAAATTGCTAAAGAGATAAAGGCATCCCGTGATGAAGAATAGAATAGAACATGTTTATTGTTCAGAAATGAAAATCAAAAAATTACAGATTACAGACTTGTGAGAAGTTATGAAGCAAGTTACAATAAAATCATTTTGTTTTCATAAATTGTTCGAAAGGGAGAGAACATGCGGAAAAAATGAGTCCTTATACTTTTGAGTACGGCTAGCTGGCAGTCGAAATTGTTTGCATCGGGGGAGTCAATCTGGAATCAAATCGTGAAGCAAGTGGCACTTATTCGTCTCAATTCTGCGAAGGAGTTTCAGTCCCTGGGAGGCTCTCCTTGACTCAATGCTATCCTTACCACAGACGCATGCGCGAGGATTCTGCCCGAAGATGATTCGGTGAGCGCGGTTGTCAATGCGTTGAAGTTTTGCCGATAGCTTTCCTGGTAGCTTGACAAACACAGGACAGCAGTATTCTAGCAAGGATCTAATGGTCGCGTTATAGATTTCGTGTAGCTCAATCGGGCTCACATAGCCTTTAATAATCTTGACTGCATGAAATTGCTGGTTGGCCTTCTTGGTAATTGCATCAACATGAGTCGACCAATTGAAACCTGAATTTATATACACTCCTAGAACTTTGATAGCGTCAAGTTGCTTCAGGGGCATAGTTGGTGGAAGTATGATCTTTCGGCGTGTGTTCATTAAGAAGCAAGATTTCCCATTATTCACCTTCAATCCATTATTACTGCACCAGGTAACAAAATGCTCGTGTTCATCAGTAATACACTCCTTAATACAATTTGGATCATCACTGGGGAGCTGGATAACAATGGTCATATCGTCCGCATATTTGATCATTGTAGAACCACTCGAAAGCCACTTCAAATCACTGACATAACGGCGAGCTCAACGATCGATCACATTGAATGTAGTTAGGAAGTGTGATTACATTTCTGTAAATGAAAATGTTTGGGGTTTAACTTGGAAGAGACGGGAGACTTTGGAAGGAATAAAACAGGAAAATATGAAATTCCTGGCGTTCGGTTGCAAGGTCTTTCTGCTGAAGGTTGATCCCCCTTTGGCTGATCCAGTCATCACCCAGTTGATGTTGTGTGATTATCTGCATCAGAAGACTTCGCCATGATGATTATCGTTCAAGTGACGAATTGGAAGTAGACTTGATTTTCCATTCAGTCGTTGTTCTCTTCATCTAGTTTCTTGGCTTTTGAGCTATTTTACTTTGCATGGGCATTATATTCTCATCCTCATTCTCATCCAATGTTGATTATGGTAATGAAGTTGTGTATTGTGTATGGTGAAGAAGTGATTGGCTTCATCTGCTACCCTTGAGCATTTACAATTTCGACTTTTCATCAACTGAATTCCGTGATGCTCTGGCGTTTCGTTATGAACGTCCTACACGTGAGCTCCCTGCCGTTTGTGATGGATGCGGTGCAATGTTATCCGTAAACCGTGGGCTAAACTGTAGAAAAAGGAGGACGGATAACTCAGCGTCATAATGAGATGAAAGATTTGATCGGAGACGTAGCTGCAATGCAATATGGAGAACGAAATGTCACCGAAGAGCCAATCATCCGAGATAATGCAGAACTCGACAATGAAGAGGAAGGATTACGGGCAGACATCCGAGAGACTGCAGAACTCGACAATGAAGAGGAAGGATTACGGGCAGACATCCGAGAGACTGCAGAACTCGACAATGAAGAGGAAGGATTGAGCCAATCATCCGGGATACTGCAGAACTCGACAATGAAGAGGAAGGATTACGGGCAGACATCCGAGAGACTGCAGAACTCGACAGTGAAGAGGAAGGATTGAGCCAATCATCCGGGATACTGCAGAACTCGACAATGAAGAGGAAGGATTACGGGCAGACATCCGAGAGACTGCAGAACTTGACAATGAAGAGGAAGGATTACGGGCAGACATCCGAGAGACTGCAGAACTCGACAGTGAAGAGGAAGGATTACGGGCAGACATCATAGTGAGAGGAGATTGGGCTACAGAGACTCAGCTAGGCGTTGTTCGATATACAAGTAGCCAACCTTGACACCGAATCGTACGATGGTCGCACTCCAACTAAAATTTAGACTAATGCTGAAAAACAGAAAGAGAAGAAATATTTATGTACTCACCGCAGAAGTGATTTTGCCCCTCTGATCCTCTCCTGTGAAGGATCATATGGTACTCAAGCCAAGTCTTTCTTCGAGGCTTTGTCCCATAAACTTCATGCCAAATGGGAGCACTTCATGGGTGATAGACCAACAACTTCCTTTGTACATCCAAGCATCAGGTTTACACTAATAAGGTCAACAAGCCACTGCATGAGAGGTTCACGCAGGAAAGAGAGAATCGGACTAGGCTTCGATGATGCGGCTGGAATCCCGTGTGAATTTTATTGACGACTTTTCTCTTACTTTTCTTTCCTTGACTTTCGTACTTACTCTTACCTTATACTGCTATGCTTTTTTGTAATCTAAATGTACTTGTTCGTAAATATATTGTTACTAATTAGTTGCATTTTTATAGGAGCCTTCTCGTAGCAAGACTTTCTCATAATCCGATTATAATGATCTAACTTGCGTTTCAAAATTTAAGACATCGGAAACCCATTGCTGCACATTGCAAGCGAACAATAAAGAAGTTGTAAGTATCAGAACATTACATGAAATGCAGCAAATTTCGTTTCAAATTGAAAGTAATTTATCTAAAAATATAATTGAGCTTCTATAACTGTTCGAAGGTAATGAAACAAATGTTGATCGTCGTTTCACCGCTAGGTGGACAGTCATGTGTTTTCGCAGTCTAGATCTTATGTTTCTTGACAATTCTTCAGCACCTGTGCTAATTGTCATCCAATAAATATGTTGCAAAAGCTCAAAGAATGTATAAATTTGACATGCACTCATGCTATGACTTGACGCGTAAATTGAAAGTTAAAGATCCACAATAAACATACACAGGAATGTCATATGACATGTCAATTGATTTTTTGCCATGATTTCACTTACCCCTGCCATATATGGCACGAATATTTTTATTGAATTACTGTCTTGCACCGCACATATGAAAGGGACGATGTTCTTGGGTTTCAAGTGACGGAAGATATTGATCACATCTAGAATTGAACTGAAAATCATCTGGTCAGCATCAAAGATTTCTTTCATAGCATACAGAGCTTCTTCATCTTCCTTATCCTTGCATAAGTAGACATCGCTGAATGAACCTTCCTCCAAGCGATTGACGAGGATAAATTTCTCCCATTCATGGATTTCCTTCAAGGGTTTTGATTTGTCTGGAAAAAAATCGATAAAATGAATGGAGGCTAGCATCTGCTGTTTTAAAGGTCAACAATTGAAAAGATTTTTCAACTGAACAAGTTCGCATGATCTCTGAGGATACAGATGTAGAAGCTTGGTTTACTTATGTTTCTAACAAGAGGTTCCACTCCGCATCTGACATCATCTCACTGTAGTCCAAAGCTCAATGTAGTATAGTCCGGCAGCCAGACCGAGTTTCTGCAGGGAACGAGGCCGACAATGAGACTTTCACAGAATGATGTACACCTCACAGTCCGGCAACCAGCATGAGTTTATGCAGGGAACGAGGCCGACAATGAGACTTTCACAGAATGATGTACACCTCCTAGTCCGGCAGCCAGCATGAGTTTATGCAGGGAACGAGGCCGACAATGAGACTTTCACAGAATGATGTACACCTCATAGTCCGGCAGCAGCCAGCACGAGTTTATGCAGGGAACGAGGCCGACAATGAGACTTTCACAGAATGATGTACACCTCCTAGTCCGGCAGCCAGCATGAGTTTATGCAGGGAACGAGGCCGACAATGAGACTTTCACAGAATGATGTACACCTCATAGTCCGGCAGCAGCCAGCACGAGTTTCTGCAGGGAATGAGGCCGACAATGAGACTTCCACAGAATGATGTACACCTTATAGTCCGGCAGCCAGCACGAGTTTCTGCAGGGAACGAGGCCGAAAATGAGACTTTCACAGAATGATGTACACCTCATAGTCCGGCAGCCAGACCGAGTTTCTGCAGGGAACGAGGCCGAAAGTGAGACTTTCACAGAATGATGTACACCTCATTGTTAGGCAGCCAGGCCGAGTTTGTGCAGGGAACGAGGCCGACAATGAGACTTTCACAGAATGATGTACACCTCATAGTCCGGCAGCAGCCAGCACGAGTTTCTGCAGGGAACGAGGCCGAAAGTGAGACTTTCACAGAATGATGTACACCTCACAGTCCGGCAGCCAGCACGAGTTTCTGCAGGGAACGAGGCCGAAAGTGAGACTTTCACAGAATGATGTACACCTCACAGTCCGGCAGCCAGCATGAGTTTATGCAGGGAACGAGGCCGACAATGAGACTTTCACAGAATGATGTACACCTCATAGTCCGCCAGCCAGCACGAGTTTCTGCAGGGACTTATTAATATTGGATTGTCAATTATGTTTGCTTTTATATTTAAAGCATATCTGAATGTATTTGTATGGACTTTGTATAATTTTTTATAATGAAATTTTGTACATCAATTAAATTATGGTAGAAGGGCATGAAAAGTTGTTCACTTTTTAGGGCGACGTTCCCCTGTGCCCCCCCCGGTTACGCAGTAATGCAGGGTCGTGGCTGCAGTTGCCCCACGTCCATTCAATGCAATATAGCTGTGTTTTATAGAAATGTCCTGGGTCTAGATGTGTTACTGATTTTATGATATGAATAAATCGTGAAAGATCTGTCTTAATGGCTTCGAGTGAAAACCAATTTTCGTATTTTGTGCGCTGTTTCAGAAATATCGTGCGTAATAGCACAATAAAGAATTTTTGGAATGATGCACCACAAGTAGGGCCTAGGAATTGTTGTTTAGATTCTCTCAATCTGCAAGTCTACATGACCATTCAACTGCATGTTTTGAACACATGAATTTTCCTCATTATCGTTGAGTAGATTTTACATGACTGTTTCCTTGGCAAAATCCACAAAAGCCTCGCTCGTCAAATTCCTGTTTAGTGAACATGATTAATTTTGCATGCTATCCAGTGAATGCATAGCACCAACAACTTCATTATTCAGGTTTTGAGTAATGCAACTTCGCATGAGGTGCAAATCTAGGTGCATTTGGTTGTATACAGGAAAGAAGATTTTCCAAGCATATAGGAAATGTCAAACGGTTGAAAATTACATACGATGAAAGCTACAATTAACCGAGGAGCATTTATTATTATTCAAAAACGTTAAGTTGAATAATCAATACGTCTCAAATATCTACTGCTTTCATTCTACCATTCGAACCGCTGTCATGATTACTTAACTTTCTTTTTTAACCCTATAAGTACGGTACCGGTCAATTGACCGGCAGGACAGTCTAATTTTGACCTGGCAGGAGAAGTAAAATGTTACTTAGATTTCCATATACTTGTACAATTCAATATGTCATTTATTTCTTTAACTACGCTTTTAGCTGCAATAGAAATCATTACTGCTGCAGATTGGACACGTTGCAGTTAGATCCCAATAAGGTTTGGTCAGCATCCTGCCCACACTATCATTTGTAGAGAAGGAGGCCCTACAACGTTTGCTGGCAGCAAGGTCGATGATGTAACAGATATCTTTGCTGGGCTGTGGAAATTTGAACGCGATCGCTGACTACACCTTGACAGAGGCAAGGAGGAATAAGGTGTCAGTTTGCGTTTGGAACGATGATTCGCGACATTATTTCCATGAAACATTTATTACTTATTGACTCCCTGGTGATATTAAGTTGCACAAGATTCGATGACAAATAAACGAAGACAGAAGATAAATTCTAACACATGCGAGAAATGGTGAAAATGATCTGAAATGTTATTTTCCTCTATAGAACTCCCATTGAAAATCAACTCTTCCCATATCGATCAGGATGTCCATTTATCCGAAAATTGCCTCAAAAGGCAGCAAAATTTGGGGTTAATTTCTCGCTTATGTGTGATGCCGAAAATTTCTGCATCCTCAATGCTTCACTATACGTTGATCGAGATCGAGACAGAGAGAGAAACCTTGCTTAACACGCTGTAGAAAAGGCTCCTTTTCACGGGTCTGACTAACATAACACTCACAAATGTCAAGAAATATCACAATGTCTTTACATCTTACCAGCTGGCTGTGTCAATCAGACAGAATGGATTTTCTATCGGAGGAAATCGTCTGGAAATTCCATCATGGATTATTATCAATGAATACAAAGAAACGGAACTGTATCACCCGAGCTCTGAGAACTGATGAAGCTACAATAGCAGCGTACAAGGCGAACAGAAACAAATGTGGCACTTCTTGGCAGTTGCTGCACAGAACCGGCCGGAGTCGTTGAACATGGTGCCACGAATTCCACATCGAAGCCTCAAACATGTCTACGTTGCAATCAAACTGGAGGTAGTCAACTTGCCTGATCAGAGGGTTCGTTATTATTCCTTCAAAGTTCAATCATGTGCATGGCGTTTAACGTGTTTTGTCCATTTGATCGATATGTGTCCTTGAACGCTGACGTGATTTCCAAAATTTTGGGACTTTTTAGTGATTCGGATGTTGTGCAAGGCACACATGCTTCGTCGCCGACCAAAGTAACCAAGTTGTCACCACGAAGGACAACCTGAACAGTCTCGCTGAATCACCTATCGCTTGAGCGACAAAAACAAAACAAGTCGACCTGTTTTTTCTGCAAGAAATTCACATGTGGCCCACGCTCGAGAAGTACTTGCAGAATTTGCGCAAAATAACTTCACTTCGTACAGCCCCTAGCATATTGCAGCATACGGTGAATAACGAACAAGCAAACCTGGCATTATTTTTCACTTGTAGCTGCAATGTAATGTACATGCACAGATGCCTACAAAAATTGAACTTTGTAATATATATATAATTTCCTGTATATGCATATGCACATGTGCATGTAGTGCTGCATAAAAATGTACATGCAATTCATATGAAATTTCCCAGCTGAAACTGCAGTGGAAATTTGATGTAATTTTAAAGTAATAACAAAATAATTAAGTTTTTTTCAATATTTATGCAGCAGGCATGACTAAGGATGGCAAACTTAAAAAAGAAACTAGCGATGCTTTCTTCAGCCGGTCAATTGACCGGTGCCGTCCTTATCCGTAGATAGATTTTGCCGTACTTCTGGGCTTAAAACAGAAAATTTAAATGCTCCTCAAATATCTGTCGCCCTGATCGCACAAGGTTGGAACCGGCCGAGTTTTTGGCGGCCGTAGGCCTCGCCGTTGGTCAGAAAAGTCGGCCGGTCGGCGACCGGAGTATTGAAAACTGAACGATTGGTAACCAGGCTATTGAACACCGATCGGTGGGGGCTGAGACAACGGCTGGCGTCTCTGTACATGTTGGTTGAAGCTTTGATCTTCAGACATTGCTTGGTCAACTTAGTGTAAAGTCGGGTAATATCGACAGTTAAGCCACCTTTCCAAAATGATGTTTTAGGACTTCAGAAATTCATCCAAACGTGCAGGAAATTGCACCAACAAGTAGCTGACTCGCAAAAGTACAACAGAGGCTTGGTGGAGCACTTCTGATTGCCTTATCCTGACAGATATGGAAGCGTGAAGTGAGTCGCCGAATTCTGCGATATATTGCCCCAATCAGTACAAATCAGTCAGCTTCTTCACGCGCCATCTCACAGTTAAGTGCATGGTTATTCCATAGCATAGGGAATGTAGTTTCACTGAATAGTATTGCCTCCGTCAAATTCTTTAGCTGTTTTAAGTTTTATTGTCACATGAAGTCGATGCAGAAATGTCGGGAAATATCGACACTACTGGTAATAGGTACAAACGGCATTTTTCAGCAAGATACTGGCTAAATAGCCAGTATTGTTTACTGTCTCATATAATATCACCTTCACAAGAGTTGAATGTATCCCGACATGAATTATTAGGTCTATTCAGACCATGCGTGGAAATGTCGGATAATATGGGCAGTTTAAAACAGCTTTAGGGCTCTCACGGTTGCATTTCTTGGTTTTGATATGAAGCATGACATCCAAAAAAATCTCTTCTTGCTCGAATCCATTTGTCCATCGAATTAATTTCTGATTTTAGGTGAAAAGTGAAGTGTGCAGTCTATAATGATATTCGCATAATATCGACACATTGCAGGGCGACATCGACAGTTCCCTGAAAAGGCGTCAAAAAGACAAGTAAGATAAACTGGAGGCACTATATATTATACGAAACAACATTTTACACATTTCTTGTCTTTTTGATTGTCTAAAAATGCAAAACTTCATCACTCTCCGCTGCGTTACACGCTTGCGCTATATGCATGAGAAATCTTCTTTTTCTTCTTTTTATTTGACGAAGATGGACTCCCCTACCTAGACTGCTCTCAGTCATGAAATTCCACCTTCACGGACTGTCAAAGAAACAACAAATATCTTAAGTTTCGTTTCATAATGTCTTTAGTCTACTATACCTGGCAAATTTTGACTCTTCTTTTTGGGACTGTCGATATTATACGAACATCATTATAGGTTACACACCTTCCGCTGTCAAATGTTTGCGTAGTAGGCCCAAGCTCCACGTGTTGTATAGACTGTCCCATGTAGTTAAATTATTCAAGATCTGGAATAATGTTACAATAGATAGGCAAAGGAATGCACAATTCTTGCAAAATTCGTACAGGCTGGAATATAGAATTCTGGAAACTTTATTTCAGATAAAGTAGGGTATGAAACTGCATGCATAAGTTACCGGTAATACTCTTTTAAAAGTTCACAGCATTTACGTCACACAACATGCGTATAGGTACTCTCAAATTATGTTGCATTCATATTTTCTTAATGGTGAAGTCATTGACTGAACAATTCCAGAATGAATGCGTTGACATCGGTCTTATTAAGTTAACCGGCCGGCCAGACTTCAAAATTTGCGGCCGTGGCCGGGCCGGCACTTCAAAGCCGGATCCAAACATGTCGCACATGCTTGCGAAGATCTTAAGGTGGTGGAGAGAGGGTCGATGTAATGTCATCCCGACTAGAAAAAGATAGCCCGAGGTAGAGTTAAATAGCATAGGAATCAAAATTTCTAGAAGTGTCTTGAATAGTTCCACAGAATTAGAACTTACCGTCTTCAGCATTTTGAACAATTACGCAGTTCTTATTATCTCGTATAACTGAAAAGTCTTCATCATCATCATACAAAGATACAGTTACTTTATTCTCCACATCACGTCCATATCCTTGCCCGTTCAAGTCACAGTACTCTATTCCTGCAGAGTAGACTCGGGTGTTTCCAACTCTTCCAATCTGCCTTTTCAGAACAATTTCATTGGGATTTTTCTTCATTTTTTCCGCTATCAGTTTTCGGATCTCTCCAGTAGTTGGATGATCCGACAATTTTCTTGTGATGTTAAAATGTTTTCCACCCTTGTAGTCTTTACATTTGTTCCCAATACCCAGTGTTGTCTCTGCAATGCACAAGATAAAAAGAGATTAGCACAGACGGTTTCTCTAAGTAATGTTGAGGTCATATGAAAAGAAAAGAATTGCTACTGCGCTTCGATTAACTTTTTAATGTACAACCTTTACTGCTAAAACTGTATGTGCAAAAAGGTGAACATGGTAATCCTATCAAACATGTGATGGGATCTGGCGAAGAGGAAAGTGCATGGAAAATACGGAAGTCCATAATAAGAACATTTATTTGGCTACTCTGAGCTCTCGCTGCCTCTTGCAAGAGTAAACGGCAGAATGAAAGTATGCACAGCACATGGCAGTCGCATCGGTATGAACATTCATCAAAGCATGCACGGACGCACAACAACATCGCCATAGAAATCTACTGTACAATAAGAGAAAATTGGATAAGATATTCTACGAAGGAAAATAATTTAATTTAATTTAAAGGGGAATTAAAACGAACTCTTTTTGAGCACACAAGGACGAGTACTGCTTCTGTAATGCGGAGCTCAGGAAGGGGAAAGTATCAAAAAGAGGTGCCTGTAATGACTTAACTTTGTTTGAATGACTTACAATCCATCGTGGTCTAAATAGATGGATGACCATTCCTCAGAGAGCAATTAATAATTTGATAAAATACATGCAAATATTTATACTTTGACGAACTGTAAGGAATTTACAGGGTTGCCGTGGGTATGGGGATTCATTGGGTATACCCATGGGTATGGGGTAGGTATGAGTGCTGAGGTCATCCCCACAGCTTCCACATCTCTTCTATGGGGTTTCTGTGGTGATTCTATTGAGGAAACGAACTGGAGTTTTTTGCATGACAATGTTAGTCTGGACTCTAAATGTGTATCATTTCATACCCAGCTAGACAGCATTGCTCAAGAGTGCAGCCCAGTAACCTACGTGCGAATGACCCCAAGAGACAAGCCTTGGATCACTCAAATCGTCAAAGACCTAATAAATCAGAGATGGCAAGCATTTCGTGTCAAGAATTCCACTCTGTATAACCATCTGAAAGTTAAAGTCAAAGAGGAGATCGAAAAGTCTAAATTGATATGGTTAAAAAAAATCAAACTAAGCAACCGTGGAAAGTCGTCAATAGCTTGCGTGGTGTCAAAAAATCTCCCAATCTGTTGGCATCACTCCTAAGCAATTTTTTGTGTCTAAAGGAAGGAGTTGATTCTATAAACGATCATCTCTCGTCTGTCTTCCTGAGTTCGGCGCTGATTGACCAAGATACTATGAACGATGAAGCTGAATGGATTGTCACAGTCACTCCAGATGTTATACAGAATTACTAGAAAAACTACCTGTGAACAAGTCCTCGCCAGACATGCCTACAATTCTTTACAAAAGTGCAGCCTCTCAACTTGCCAAGCCTATATTCCTGCTTATTCAAGAATCTATCTCGACAGGAAAAGTTCCTTTAATTTGGAAGACGTCTTGTGTGACCCCCGTTCCTAAAGTTTCCAATCCTACAATGAACGATATTCGTCCTATTTCTCTGATGAGAATATCCGGAAAGCTGCTGGAAGAAGTTGTTTTGCGATCACTGAAAGAGTCGTTTATCGGAGACTATGGGTCTCATCAATTTGGCTTCCGGCCACAGTCTTCTACCTGCTGCGCCTTGATTTCTCTGCATAATTACGTTACATCCTGCCTTGATAATCCTGAGATTGTTGGTGCCATCATCATAGCTTATGACTATTCAAAAGCTTTTGACACTCTAAGACACGATGTGATTATTGCAAAGCTCATAGAATTGAGATATCCTTCTAGTTTCATTAAATGGCTAGTGGACTATTTTCATGAAAGGAAGCAATATGTTAAGATTGGTAGTACGTGTAGTGGAATCGTTGACGTGACTTCGGGTGCCCCACAAGGGTCAATTTTGGGACCCTTCCTTTACAGCATTGCGACAAGCTCCTTTACGTCTACATCTGATAACTGTCACATCGTCAAATATGCAGATGACACTACAATCTGCTTCCCGGTGTATCGATCCAACAATGCTCATATTTTCCGTGTTCATGAACAACTGCGAGAGTGGTCAGCAAGCATGGACCTGAAGATAAACGAAAGTAAATGTAAAAGGTTGACTATTTCCAAGACTACAAGTACCGCACCTATCCAAATTCTGAATGTTAAATCTGTCGACGCTCTATGTGTGCTCGGAGTTTACAACAACTCAAAAGGAGCTAGGTCTTCACATATTGACAATGTTATCAAGACTGCTTCCAGGAGATTTTACGTCCTAAGAATGCTGCGCCCTTTACTGTCCAATGACAATTTGAAAGTTGTATATTTCAGTCTGGTCCGCTCCATAATGGAGTATTGTAGTCCTCTGCTCATAGGGTTATCATCGGTTTCGGACTCAAAGAGATTAGACGCTGGGCAGAAGAGGTTTCATAAATTGTTGTGTGGCAAGGGATGCAGCTGCACAATTCTGCCCCCTTTGGAAGGTCGACGACGTTCACAATCACTAAAGCTATTGAATTCAATCCAACAGAAGAATCATATTTTACACGACCTTCTCCCGAACATGTCCGTATCTGGCAAATTCTTACTGCCTTCAAGACATACCGTCAGACACAGCCGAACTTTCATTCTTTTCATTCGTTCAACTCGCTTCATGCACGATGACTTCTACTATGTGAATTCCTTTGTAAAGACCGATTTCTTTCTGATGAAATATTCTCTTATTATTATTATTATCATGATTTTTTGACAATCACTAGACGTAGATAGAACTGACATTTCATCACATAAATAAATTCTGACTTTGAACTATCTACTGTAAAAGCAGTTTGCCATCTCAACACTTAAATTCCATTGATTATGTGTTGATTTCACATCCATGACACATAGTCAATGATTTTGAATGATTGATAATAGCTTCCGGGGCTGCCACTCTTATCAAAAATAAAAACCGGAAAGTCAAATCGGAATGGGCCCTTAAATTACGTAGTCGTGGGCCCCTCGAAGTAAGAAACTTACGATCATTCGATATCACACTTCCTGGTAAGTTTTGAAAGCGTTCAAACAGCAGTTGGGTCTGTTCTAATAAAGATGCTTCTGAATCCTCACAGTTAGCAAGTAAATGTATAAAATGATTACTGATGCTTATTCAATCACCAGTTTCAACAAGGTGCACTAGAATACATGACTCGAACAGCTACTATTTCAGGAGAACCGTTTTCGAAGGTTAGACAGAGTATACTACAAAGATCCCTCTACCTGCCCCCAATGCAAAGTCAGCATGAAGTTATTGAACAATTGACTATTTCAGCTCGATATGAAGACTGCAGATTATCGAAGTCTACATGTAGGCCTATGGATGATTCTACCTAACTGTTTCAAAGACAACTGCTTCATTTCGTTCAAAAATATTACATTCAAACTTATAATGCACTATTCTCGTGCAGCTTTGTCATTTTCTAATAATCGTGTCATGACGACACACGGTGCAAGATCCCGTCTTTATTGAGAAGAATTTTCATGAAACCATTAGAAAATTGTTGTCCAGCTGTTCGACGTTTGGAAGACTGCTTCAGCAGAGGGGTCTGGTCACAGCAAATATCTTCATACAAAATTCATGGTCAGCGAATGGTTTCTGTACGCGATTTTCTTTGGGAGAGCCACAATTCTTTCGAGAAATCGAGAATGTGTGGTAAAGCCTTCCTTTCTATGCTGTATGAAATATACCGAATATCATGAAGGATAGGAGCATCTTCATACAGGATGGAATGTCAGCGCACTATTACAGACCCATCGTAAATCATTTAAACAGCAATTTTCCTACATCTTGGATTGACCGTCATGGGAGCCTTTGGAATGGCTTCCAATACCACCAGATTCAATGCTCTGTGACATTTTTCTTTTGGGCACGTCTAAGAAATGGTGCGTCAGAGTCATCGTATGCATTTGGATGAATTGGAATACAAAGCTTTGCACAGTTTTCTGCAGATCGACGAGCGATTGCGTAGAGATATGCTCTTGCGATGTTGACCGAATGATTAGATTGCGTTCGGGCAAATGGTGAGCAAGTAGAAAATAAATGCCATAGTTGTACTCGCGTTCCGAATCATCCGAAATACAGACATCTACGATTAAGGAAATACGTAAATGCAGTTCAAATCTCATTCTGTAGAATTCGTTTCTAAAATTTGAAATTTGCAAACACCAATGCAAATTGCTAATTCGTGTTTGCACTTCATGCACGAAGGTGAGCTGCCGGATTTCCAAGCACATCCACCTCCCGATGGTCTGTGGAGTGAGTTGCTGATTTACTGCACTGATGGTAGCTAAAAAGTCAAAAAGGCTTGCAGTTCAGCCTGAAGAGACTTCATCAGTACTTGTAGCTCCGGCAATGATTCAAATCGAACCTTGCTCTCATCTCTTGCACTTCAAACATAATATATACATTAACAACATTACAACAATTACATCTAAGAACAACTTCTGAGTTTCAAACAAGATTGTGACAGCAATTTGATAAATGTTGAGCCGACATGGTATAAGTAAACACAAAATCAACACGAAAAGAAATCCTTGTCACTTCTGCAGTTGTTTGCAAGATTTCAATTTTTGCTGGTGTCTTCGCCGAAATTTAGTGACTTTTGCAGCAACTGATCGTACAGAATATTCATTCGTCACTCCCTTGTGTTCCCCAAACTTTTTAGTAGATTTGTCTTACACGTTTTTCTGACAGACGCTTCTTGAAAGACACGTTTTGGAGAGCATCAAAGCGATCAGAACTCAATTCATAATAGACTCCATAATAGCGTATTGCAAGTTTATCGTTAAGCATTCCCACCTAAATTTATCTCTTATTTCAAAACCTTGATTACTTGCGTTTCGTCCAGTTTCTTGGGATTGACGAAAAGATCACTGACTTCCTTGTAGAAGAATCTTCTGCTCCAGAGTCAAGCGGATTTTTAGCTGCTTTGAATTTGATCATCCTTAAAATTTGCAGGGTCTTTAAGGTCCGCTAAAATTTGCATGGCTCCGTTCACAATTTAAAAAGTCCTACATAAAATCTCAAAGGGCTGTTTCACAAAATCTTATGGGTCCTTTCAAAATCTAAAAGTGGCCCCTCACGATCTTAATAAGGTTCCTTCAAGTTCTTAAAGGGGCCCTTCGCAGTGTCAAAAGGGCCCTTCACAATCTCAAAAGAGCCCCCGCACGATCTTAAAGGGCCCTTCACAATCTCAAAAGGGTCCCTCACGATTTAAAAGGGGTCCGCTCACAATCTCAAAGGCCCCCTCACGATCCTAAAGGGCCCCGTTCGCAGTCTCAAAAGGGTGCCTTTACAACTGAAAAGGGCGCCGTCACTATCTCAAAGGGTCTCCTACGGAGTCTCAAAAGGGTGCCTTCAAAATCTAAAATAGTTCAAAACCCGAATTATTTGTTACTTTGCCAAACATTTTCTCAATACTTAGGTCAATCTAAAAAAAGAAACCGGAAGAGTGGCAGCCCTGAGCTTCGGTGTGTCAAGAGGAAAACGCTTACTGCACAACTGAATGGAAGCTGATTCGCACGCTTTTTTATACCGATAGCCTATATATTGAAATAAATACTGAAAATATTAGCTCTGATCAATCACTTACATATGCGTAGATACAATCACTTCTATTTATGATGTTTGTGTGATATAATTATGCTCAAGTGCTAACTGCGATGAATCATTAACCTGTAGGCCTATTTGAAGCTTATCGCGATATAAAAGAGGTTCAAATAAAACATCTCTTCCATACTTTGTACATGAAGTTCATGTAGAAGGGTCATTCCACAGAAAACTTGTAATTTTGTGTCCCGAAGACATTTTTCAATATTCGTAATTTCGACTGCACAGGATTATCAAAATGAAGGATTCCGTAATGTAACTAGATTATAGGCGCGTACGATGTCTTCAGCTCTTTTCATGTATGTAGCCGATCCGTTGCTGTCTCAGAGTGCACATCAAAATTCTCAGCAAATCAAATATTTTATTATGCGTGATAGTATTTCGTGCTCTTGGTGCAGGCTAGCACAATGCGCTTCGACTTCTATCATCTTCCTCTCACGTCAAGTTTGGCACCAAATGCCCTACGATTTCGCTTGAAATCGGGGAATGTAGAGCCATGATCAAATCATAAGATCAAATTCATTCATCTTTTATCCCATGACACGCATTTCGATATGCTTACTTCAAAGCACACATTGATTCCAAATATTGATGAAAACCTAACACAAAGAATTAGTCTCTTCTTCCGTTTGACTAGAAGGGAAGCATTGGAACATGTAACGTTATTGAAATGGCACCAAAGACATTCCACTAAACTCCCGACAGGTCATCCGAAACTTCAGTCATCATCGAGATTCCGTCTTTTTCTGCTTTTCCTATACAGTGTGTATGTATGACTCGCATAACTAGTAGGCTATTCCACGTCTGCCATACTAACAAATATATCGTGCTTGCTCCCTCAACGTACCGGCGTATTCTGATTGGCAAAGATCGTACCCAAAGAGTGCACAAATACAAAAGTAGATCACCCTGCTAGATGCAATGCAAAACTTGCAACAGAAAGGAAAGCTGTTGAAAAGGTAGCTACCTAAATTTGGTTAAAAAATTAAATCCTGCACGGAGATTCCTAAAATTAAGTCTGATTCGTTATTGAAGAAACTACATATACATAGAAATAAGGGTCGAATATCCAAAACATAATTTCATTTCACAGGGACCGATGACCTTAGATTGGAATTTCTTTTGACTCGCTCGTAGATATGTGTTAATGCAATCAGCATCTCGATTTGCCTGCGGAAGCTTGTTCAGAAATTTATAAGCGCTTTCAGTCTGGAACTCGTGGTGTGCATGTTCCATGTGATTAAGAGGAATGATAGTGTTGAAATTGCTGTTTATGATGAAAATTATATCCAAAATGATAAGATAACTCCAAAATACCCTTAGTCTTCCATGGGACCTTGATCAAGTGCGCTGTTTCAAACTGTTTGCCGTGCACCGCTACTTTAGGTCAAGCGGTTTCCTCTAATGAAAGCTACCTCGGTTTCCACTAATGAAAAAACTACTGAAATTATTACTGATCAGTATACTGTTTCCTACCTTGGTTTTAACTAATTAAAAAAACTACAGAAATTATTACTGATCAACAAACTGTTTCCTACCTCGGTTTTCACTAATGAAAAAACTACTGAAATTATTACTGATCAGTCAGTATACTGTTTCCTACCTCGGTTTCAACTAATGAAAAAACTACTGAAATTATTACTGATCAGTCAGTATACTGTTTCCTACTTCGGTTTCCGCTAAAGAAAAAACTACTGAAATTATTACTGATCAGCTTACTGTTTCCTACTTCGGTTTCCGCTAAAGAAAAAACTACTGAAATTATTACTGATCAGTATACTGTTTCCTACCTTGGTTTTAACTAATTAAAAAAACTACTGAAATTATTACTGATCAATCTATTGTTTCCTACTTCGGCTTCCACTAATGAGAAAAACTACTGAAATTATTACTGATCAGTATACTGTTTCCTACCTCGGTTTCAACTAATGAAAAAACTACTGAAATTATTACTGATCAGTCAGTATACTGTTTCCTACTTCGGTTTCCGCTAAAGAAAAAACTACTGAAATTATTACTGATCAGCTTACTGTTTCCTACCTCGGTTTCCGCTAAAGAAAAAACTACTGAAATTATTACTGATCAGTATACTGTTTCCTACTTCGGTTTTCACTAATAAAAAAACTACTGAAATCATTACTGATCAGCTTACTGTTTCCTACCTCGGTTTCCACTAATGAAAAAACTCCTGAAATTATTACTCATCAGTATACTGTTTCCTACCTCGGTTTCCACTAATGAAAAAACTACTGAAATTATTACTTATCAGTATACTATTTCCTACCTCGGATTCCACTAATGAAAAAACTACTGAAATTATTACTGATCAGTATACTGTTTCCTACCTCGGATTCCACTAATGAAAAAACTGCTGAAATTATTACTTATCAGTATACTGTTTCCTACCTCGGTTTCCACTAATGAAAAAACTACAGAAATTATTACTGATCAGTGTACTGTTTCCTACCTCGGTTTCCTCTAATGAAAAAACTACTGAAATTATTACTCATCAGTATACTGTTTCCTACCTCGGTTTCCACTAATGAAAAAACTACTGAAATTATTACTTATCAGTATACTATTTCCTACCTCGGATTCCACTAATGAAAAAACTACTGAAATTATTACTTATCAGTATACTGTTTCCTACCTCGGATTCCACTAATAAAAGAACTACTGAAATTATTGCTGATCAGTATACTTTTCCTACATCGGTTTCCACTAATGAAAAAACTACTGAAATTATTACTGATCAGCTTACTGTTTCCTTCCTCGGTTTCCACCAATGAAAAAACTACTGAAATTCTTACGGATCGGTATATTGTTTCCTACCTCGGTTTCCACTAATGAAAAAACTACTGAAATTATTACTTATCAGTATACTATTTCCTACCTCGGATTCCACTAATGAAAAAACTACTGAAATTATTACTGACCAGTATACTGTTTCCTACATCAGTTTCCAAAAAATGAAAAAAACTTCAGAAATTATTACTTATCAGTATACTGTTTCGTACCTCAGTTTAAACTAATGAAAAAACTACTGAAATTATTACCGATCAGTATACTGTTTCCTACCTCGGATTCCACTAATAAAAGAACTACTGAAATTCTTACTGATCAGCTTACTGTTTCCTTCCTCGGTTTCCACCAATGAAAAGACACTGAAATTCTTACGGATCGGTATATTGTTTCCTACCTCGGTTTCTACTAATGAAAAAACCAGTGAAATTATTACTGATCAGTATACTGTTTCCTACCTCGGTTTCCAATAATGAAAAAACTACTGAAAATATTACTGATCAGTGTACTGTTTCCTAAATCGGTTTCCACTGATGAAAAAACTACCAGCCTACACAGTTCTGGATAAGCATAGTACAAGAGTAGCCTACATAGTTCTGGTTAAGTGCAGTACAAGAGTAGCCTACATAGTTCTGGATGAGCATAGTACAAGATTAGCCTACACAGTTCTGGATGAGCATAGTACAAGATTAGCCTACACGGTTCTGGATAATCATAGTACAAGAGTAGCCTACATAGTTCTGGATGGGCATAGTACAAGAGTAGCCTACACACTTCTAGATGGGCATAGTACAGGAGTAGCTATAGTTCTGGATTAGCACAGTACAAGAGTAGCCTACATAGTTCTGGATAAGCATTGTACAAGAGTAGCCTACACACTATTGGATAAGCATAGTACGAGAGTAGCCTAAACACTTCTGGATGAGCATAGTACAATGGTAGCTATAGTTCTGGATTAGCACAGTACAAGAGTAGCCTACATAGTTCTGGATAAGCATAGTACAAGAGTAACCTACATAGTTCTGGATAAGCATGATAATCTATTTGCTTTCCTATAATAGTTGCCTGTATTTTGAATGTTCAACATTTTTTGAAATATTTTGAAATTGCATTTAAATGCCAAATCTACATACAGCAGGATGATTTCACTACTTACCGTTGTCTTTATCAGCATTTGACACAACTATGCAGTTCCTCTCATCAGGGACAATTGGAAATGACTCGTCATAATCCCGCAAAGGTTTGGTGATCGGATTGTCCACGTTACGGCCATACGCTTGACCATTAACATCGCAGAACCCATGTCCAACATAGTAGACGGGGCTCTGTCCAACCATTCCAGTCTGCCTCTTCAAAGCAAGCTCCTCTGGCCTCTTGCCCATTTTGTTCGCTAAAATCGTCCGGATCTCTCCGACGGTTGGATTATCTGACAGTTTTACTGTGAGGTTAAAATCTACTCCACCATTGTAATCCATGCAAAAGTTGGAAACTCCCAAAGTAGTTTCTGCAAAGAAGAATACTTGAGTTCCAAAGTCATCGATCAATCATCTCACTCTCATACACGAAAAGCTTGATGTTGGTGATAAACTGGCTATCAACAGGGAACTTGATGAGCTTCATCAACACTGTTAGCAAAATAGTCAATCCATCTTGCATCTGAAAAACTTCTACAATGATCAAGTTTCTTGGTTACTCTTTCATTCCATGATCTGATAAAAAATGTACATTTTTGCAATAAAAAAATACACGAGAAGAATTTGTCTTTCAAAGTCGCCTAGCAAGCTAGGGAGTCTTGAATATCGTAAAATTATATTTGCTTACGGATTTTGAATGATCCAAACTCCGATACACTAAGTAAGCACAGTACAAGAGTAGCCTACACAGTTCTGGATAAGCATAGTACAAGAGTAGCCTACACAGTTCTGGATAAGCATAGTACAAGAGTAGCCTACACAGTTCTGGATAAGCACAGTACAAGAGTAGCCTACACAGTTCTGGATGAGCATAGTTCAAGAGTAGCCTACACAGTTCTGGATGAGCATAGTTCAAGAGTAGCCTACACAGTTCTGGATGAGCATAGTTCAAGAGTAGCCTACATAGTTCTGGATAAGCATAGTACAAGAGTAGCCTACACAGTTCTGGATGAGCATAGTACAAGAGTAGCCTACACAGTTCTGGATAAGCATAGTACAAGTGTTTCAACAAAAATTGCTTTAAAAACAACCAGCTGCTTCCATGACCGAAATAAATATATTCAAAATACCTGAGCAGTAGCCCACATATTCAAAATCAAACCATTGCTCGCTAGGGCAATCTAACCCACCAAATGTGCTAAACATGGATTCCACGAAATCATAGAAATTAATACGTTACATAACCATTACGTAGAAATAAACAAAAAGGAATGCCGATAGGCCTAACATTCAGATGAACATACCGCCCACCAAACTAACCCCCGGTTAGTTTAATACACACATGCACATATTACACTGGACATAAACCATGCAGTGGAAAAACAATACTCAAATTGAACGTCTATCACAATAGTTAATTGTCAGCAGGAAGTAATCTTAACTTCACCGCCGGTCTTGTAAACACACCATTCACAGTCTTGACCTTTGCAACCCTCGTAACTCCATCCTTTCCACTAAATAATTCTAATATTCTGGCCAAAGGCCATTGAAGTGGTGGAGTCCCATCATCCGATAAAAGAACAAGATTGCCAACTTTGAACTTCGGACCCATCTTTGCCCACTTCAATCTTCTCTGTAGAGTAGTGAGATATTCCTTAGTCCAACGCTTCCAAAAGTTCTGAGTTACCGCTTGGACTAAGTTCCAACGTGACAGTCTGGCCATGTTGACATCGGATAAATCAATTTCAGGAGGCCCAAGAAGTTCACTACCAATCAAGAAATGCCCGGGTGTTAGACATTGTAGATCGTTCGGATCGGACGAAATATCCACAAGAGGACGCGAATTTAGACATGCCTCTATCCGAGCGAGAATTATAAATAATTCTTCAAACGTATATGTAGTAGTACCCATCACTCGCCGTAAGTGGTACTTAACGCTCCTGATGTTAGATTCCCATAGCCCTCCGAAATGTGGCGATCGCGGAGGTATCATTGTCCACCGAAACTTAGTATTTACCGCAAATTCATTCAAAGAATTACCAAAATCTTGAGTTTGTAAGGTAGCGTACAACTCTTTCAACTCTATTTTTGCGCCAACAAAATTCGACCCATTATCACTGTATATCTGACTAGGTAAACCACGTCGCGCTACGAATCTTTGCAATGTTGCTAGGAAAGCAGGTGTACTGAGCGATGATGCGGCCTCCAAATGAACTGCCTTGGTTGAAAAACAAACAAATAGAGCAATGTATGCCTTCTGACTTGGTGCGTTTCGTCGCATACCACTTTTAATGTATATAGGTCCAGCATACCACAAATAGAATACGGGCGGGATGGAACTATTCTGTCTTTAGGAAAATCTGCCATAAATTGAGCTGATGAGCACTTGCTAAATCTAGCACATTTCATACAATTACGTACTACACGCCTTATGCTACAGTGTCAGCTGAAATATTATGACCGCTTCTCAAAGATTGTCTCTATGAGTCTGAAGACATGAAAACATTAGTTATTTATTCTCAAAACTTGTTTACTATTTTAAGAACATTACAGAATAGGAAATAATGGTTGTTAAACATTTTAACGGTACACTTACAAGAAATAGTTAGTATTTCGTTGGATGGCCCGCACTTCTCTTCAGTAGGTGAATCCGGTTCTTTATTGAATTTGATAGAATTTGGCGGAAGTCGGGAGTGATTGAAAGGCACCAGTGTCGCTTGATCGATTCCTTCAATTCAGTCAATGATTTCGGTTGATCTTGAGAAACACGAACCTTCAACTGTCTCCATAAATTCTCAATGGGGTTCAGATCCGGTGAGTTTCCAGGCCATTGAATAGCGCGAACATTTTGATCAGCAAGCCATGAAGTGATCTTCTTCGCTTTGTGACAGGGGGCTGAATCGTGCAAGAAATATTCACATCCCAGAATGTTCATATGAGTCATCAGCTTGTCCTCGAGCAAAGGAGATAAACAGCTGCATTCATGTTTATGCCTTTTGGAAGAAAAAAGAGGCATCCTCGGTTGTTCGCCGAGAAACAGCCCCAACCATCACTTTCTGTGAGTGTTTCACAGTTGGCAATGTGTACCGGGGATTGTATCGTTCATTCGTTGGTCGTCTAATGAGATGAGGGGCTTGATAATTCAACTCAAAAGTTGATTCGTCCGAAAAAAGAACTTTTGCTCAGTCACCGTTATCCCAGTCGCCATATTGATCAGCAAAACAACGACGCTGACTTAGCATCTTCTTCGTCAAAAGTGGTTTCTTCGCAGCTCTTCTGGCAGATAAACCAAATTTTCTCAAACGATGCTTAATTTGGGTGACAACGAGATGTATTCCTTCTTCAGACAGTATATTTACAATTTTTGATGCTGGCAAAAAAGGATCTTTCACTACCATTCGTCGAATCTTTCGATCAGTTTGTCTGGTGGTCTTCGCCGGTCTTCCTGTTCGCTGACGACTCTTCAAAGAACCGGTATCTTGAATTCTCTTGCGGGTATTGAAAACAGTTTCTTTGGCAACCTTCAATCTTCGTGCAATTGCCTCGTTAGAGTATCATTCTTCTTTCAACAGTTGAATATTTGTGCGGAGCGATTCACTCAAGTCCGGTTTCTTTCCCATTGCGAGCAAAATGTACGATTGCAAGCAGATATTCAAATTTGAATATTTTGACAGCTAATCGATGCGTCTAGTTGGAAAGGCGTGAAGTTGATTTCTATGGCAACGTCTATAGTTGGAAAGACGTGATGAAGTTGATTTCTATGGCATAGATATCTGAGACAATGAATAAGTATATCTGTCTACAGTGTATTATCGAAGCTGTGATTTTACTGCTTTTCAATGAAGCGGTAATAATATTTCCGGCGACACTGTATCCCTTGTACCAATTATCCAATATTCTTGTCGTAAAACCGATAACATAAGCTGTATTCCGCCATGAAGTGTTTCATTATGCAAGTGTCGCAGAAGTAAAATAGTAAAATGATCAGATTTTGGCAGTATTATAGGATATTTAGTTTTCCCATCTAACTCCGAGTACTTCAGTCTACCGCCCTTGAGAAGCCCAGTTTCTTTATCAATAGATGGTGCCAAAGATAAAAGCTTGTTATTGCTTGAAAGGGCTCTCTCAGAACTTACGCATGCTATTTCCTTTTGAAAATAAGGGACTTGAGCTTGCTTGATCAATAAATGGTTAGCATTCCTTAATTCATCCGAAGTCAGGCGCCCAGATTGTCGTTTGCCATGTAAAGCTTTAATAAATCGTAAAGCATATGCTAGTGATCTTGTAAGTTTGTTGTATGACGAAAATCGATCAATATCAATGAGATCGCTGTCGAATGTTGCAAGATTGCACGATATATGATTATATGATTTTCTTTCATCAGGTATATCTTGAACATTACATTCACTGTCATTTGGCCAATAATTTGAATTTTTTGCCAGCCAGGAAGGACCATGCCACCAAAGATCGTGATCAACAAGTTGATAGCCGTATTAGCCCCTAGACGCACAGTGAGCAGGATTGTCACTTGAAGATATTTGTCGCCAGTTATTTATAATTTCTTGTATCTCAGATACTCTGTTTGCGACAAAACAGGTCCATTTACGTGGAAATTCTGCAATCCATGCGAGCACTATGGTGGAATCAGACCATGCCTGAATGTTTTCACCCTTGTAATTGTTTTCTTCCGATGCAGTAATAACTGATCTGAGAAGACTTGCGCCTGACAACGCACCACACAATTGTAGTCTTGGTAAGCTAACAGCTTTTACAGGTGCAACACGTGTTTTTGCAGTCAATAAATTTGTCTGAACTTGACCATTTTCATATTCCACACGAGTATAGATAGATGCAGCATAGGCTAATTCTGATGCATCTGTAAAAACGTGTAACTGAATACTTCTGTATTCTCCAATAAATATGCATCTTGGTATCTAAAACCCTTCCAGGAATTGTAACTTCTCTCGCCATTTCTTCCAATCAGTTATGATGTCCACAGGCAGATGGTCGTCCCAGGTAAGATTTTGTAACCAACAGCGCTGTAATATTAGCTTTGAAAGGATTGTGAATGGTGATAACCATCCCAATGGATCAAGTAGTTTTGAGATATCGGCAACCAAGGATCGTTTAGTGTACTTATGTATTGGACATAAATTGATATTAAAATGAAAATGATCTGAGTTCGGATTCCAAGATAATCCAAGTGTCTTTATAGATTGTTTTTCATCCAGCTTTAGATCAACTGCGTCTTCGCGAAGATTTTTCAGTATATGTTTGGTGACTTCAACGCTATTGGAGGTCCATTTTCTTAGCTCAAAGCCACCTTCACTTAGCACGTCAACAAGTTTCGATTGGCTATTAATTGCCTCTTGCATTGATGAAGCTCCTGAAAGCAAATCATCTACGCAAAAGTCTCGTGACATCACCAAAGATACTAGTGGGTCATTCGTTTGTTCTGCTAGTTCAGTTATAACGCGTATAGAATGAAAAGCTGCAGATGCAACACCATAAGTTACTCTCGTCATCCGGTAATGCTCAATAGGTTCTGAAGATTTATTTCGCCATAGGATTCGATGAAAATCGCGATGTTCGTTTGTCAATTCAATTTGTCAATACATTTTCCCTATATCCGCATTTAATGCTATCAAGTGAAATCAAAATCGTATTATCACATCAAAAAGATTGTTTTGATTGGGTTTTCCTATCATAACCGTGTCATTCAAAGATACTCCGTTATCAGTCTTTTGCAGAATCATCGAATACTACCCGAAGTTTTGTTATAGTACTACTTTCTTTGTGAACAGCATGGTGAGGCATATAATACATTTGTGAAGGAGCCTTTGTCATGTCTTTTACAGGAACTCTTTCCATGTGTCCCAATTCTATAAATTCCTCAATTAAATTTGCATACTTCTTATGAAATGAGTTATCGTGCCTGAATTGCCTTTCTAGACCAAGAAAGCGCTTGAGTGCTTGTGAAAAACTATCACCAAGTTCTTTTCTGTATTGTTTGAAAGGCAAACTAACTACAAATCTTCCATTTTGATAACGCTTGGTAGTTCTTACGAAATGATTCTCGCATTCTATCTCCTCTGGCTTGAACTGAGAATGCAAAGTTCTGGTAACGTCCTCCAGTTCCCAAAATTTTCGAAGATCGAATGCGTCCATCTCGGTATGGTTTGATGTGACATTAGAGCGACGATTATCATTGATAATTTTATCATCATAACCAGAGATAATCCAGCCAAAAATAATTTCTCTTAGAAAAACAGATTCCGTTTCTTTTACTCTGACACTTAATACTATTCTTTCATATACATCGCCTCCCAGTAAAAGATCAATGCTTCCAGGAATATTAAATGAAGGATCTGCAAGCTGACGATTTTTGATTTGATGCCAATTTGATATTTCTGTATATCGGCTAGGCAAGCTATTTGTTAGCTTTGGTAAAACGATGGCAGATACTTTAATTCGGTCAACCTCTTTAGGTTTTATGACCATTTCAACCAGCTTACTACCTGTGATTTTTGATCCTTTACCAATTCTATCAATAAGTGTTACATATTGGCGCTGCACGAGGCCTAATTTTTGAACACAAGCCTCTGTCACAAAACTAGCTTGCGAGCCTGAGCCAAGAAGAGCACGGCATTCAAATACATCCGTCTGAGTTTGTATTGGCACGATTGCTGTCGCTAGAATCACTGAAGAAGGATTAATTTGACAGTTACCACAATGTGTTGTTATTAACATCAATCGCATTTGACGGATTCGATGACACACCCTGTATATTGTCAGTATTTGAATGTAGAAGACTGTGATGCCGCCTTTTACATGTACGACAACTAGATAAACTTTTACATGCCTTCCCAATATGTCCGCCACGTAGACAATTGAAGCAAAGTTTTAGCTTTGATGTCATGTCTGTTCTCTGGTTATAACTCATCGAAATGAAATTTTGACATTGGTATATGCGATGTGTACCACCACAACACGGGCAATTTTCCACTGTTGCTTGATAGGAACTAACTAGTATTATGATAAGATACCTTTTGCAATTGCTTATCCTTTGTATAAGATTGAGCTTTTGCATGATTACTATTTTCTGATTTTCGTGTTGTAGACTCTAAAGCTCTGCAACGGTTTTCAAGATAAGAATATACATCTTTATATGTTTGTAGGTCGCTATACCTAGAGAGGATAATTCCCATTGTTTACGTGACTCCTCATCTAATTTTTCACTAAGTAGATACACCAGCATAGGGTTCCATTGGCTAATATCAATTCCAAGTGATTCTAATGATAAAAAATTTTCTTGAAATGTATCTATGAGTTGTCTTAATTGTTTAACATTTGCGTGTTTTAGGGATGGATAAGAAAATATCGTATGTATGTGTGCCCGAATAATAATTCTTTTGTTCGAATATCTCTCCTCCAGGATTTCCTTAGCATATTGATAGTTTGCGTCTGTTATTTGAAGTGCTTTTAATAATCTACTGGCTTCGCCTTGCAGAGAGGTTTTAAATAATGTAATTTTTGTACATTAGATAAATTCGGATTTTTATCTACAGATGCTTTAAACAAATCGTAAAACGATATCCAATTCTTATAATCACCTGTAAACACTGGTAAATTTAATTTCGGCAATTGAAGAGGCATATTACCAATATCTTTGTTCTCGGTTTGTCTGATGGAATGGTTAGTAGTCAGTACGGATATCAAATCTAATGAATGCGCTTTTGTGTCCAAGTAACGTTCTTTTTGTGTCTCGAATTCTTTATTTTCCTCATCTGGTTCAGCTAAATTCAATTGCGATATAATGTCTTGAGTTATGACGTATTCTTTCCAAATTTCCTCAAGCATTTCTAAGTATGATTTAGCTTTGTTAACTGATAATCCATTTAATGTGGCAGAATCCTTAGGGTTGAATACCAGTGATCTGTTGAGCAATCATGTTAATTTGGCTTTAATCATACCACTCTTTTTGATGTGAATATCCATTTCCAAGTATCAACTCTAGAAGGAATCCGCCTCACCGGACCAACAAGAGTAGCCTACACAGTTCTGTGTAAGCATAGTACAAGGGTATAAAATGAGTATAAAATGATTAACCCTTACTTTACCATGGGGTGTCTACACACCCCAAGACGTCGCATTTTTTGTGTATTTCTTTAGCTGGATAAAGTCAGATGATGCCCTCCCAGTTTATCCTTGAGGTGAATATCACTAAAAAGTTGCAGTAATAAACTTTTTGAAGTATGAAGTCATTTCGCGGTGAAAATGTTTTTGAAAAAATGTAGCGTTGTTGGTTGTTTACCATGGGGTGTATCACACCCCAAATATATTTTTGGTAACGAACAATAATGGAGTTTTATGATTGTTTTCTGAGTGATCCTAAAAAACAATTGGTGTATTCAATTTTCTACAGTCAACAACGTGGACATTTTATGATAGCGTGTTCAGCACACACGGTCGTTTGACAAAAAACACATCTTTTTTTAGATTTTCTGTCACGTTCTCTTGGACAATGATCCCATCGCCTTTGTTTCGGTACCGGTTGGATGATAGGTCTCACTGGCATCCTTGCCGGCTCAAGTGCGTTGCTCTCTCTGCAACCAATAAGAGATTTTGACAATTGAAGTAGAAAGCGTTTTCGAACTTGTCCACTTCTTTGTTCATATTCTGGATGCATGTAGAGGAATAAAACCAGTGCGTTGTGCGAGCAGATGTTCAGCAAATTCATGAACAAAGTCAGAGGCCAACGATTGCTTTTTCGAATGCAATTATATTTTCGCACCAGTTGGTCTAGTGTGTCCACACCGCACTTTCCTTTATTGTAATCAAGAATGAAGAAGATTTGAGGTTTTCTTGACTCATCACTTGAAATGTCGATGTCGTGAGGGTTGGTTGACAGAAGAATGACTGCCTTATTTTTCTTCGGGACGTAGGAAACAATTGTTGCTTTGTCTTGAAATCCGAATACACTGGTAAATTGTTGCCTAGTTGAATCAGGCATAATTTCCGAAGGTAATTCGGTTTTATTACGACGAATGGTGCGGCCTTCATAGTCATTCGACGTCCAAGAAGATTTCTTGCAAAGTAGCAGTTTCAACATGACGCACTCCAGGAAATTTTCGTTTGCGAGAAGAGAAGTGCCTTGTCAATCCATCAGCTACACACCTTTTGAATTGCAAAAGACTGAGTTTATTTGGGAATCTTTCATTGTAAATGATGAAGGCATTTACACAAGCTACATCCATGAGATCAAAAAATATCCGCAAATAAAATCTGAATTTGCTCTTTCTGTCAACTTCATAATAAGACTTTCGCTGGTCCAATACGTCAACGCCTCCCATTGCAAAAAAATTGTCCATATAGATGTGACGGCCAGATCCTGTGTAGAAATCGGTCAATTGAAGTACAACACGCTGACCTTGACCTCTTTCCGGAACATCACCAACTCTTCCTACGTAAGGCTGTAAATTGAGACAATAATAGGTTTTTGAATCACATAAAGCCCATAACTTTATTCCATAGCGGCCTGGCTTTGAAGAGATGAACATTTTAAAAGGACAGCGCCCTCGGAAACTGACAAGCTGTTCGTCTACAGTCAATTCAGATCCAGGTGATTAGTTAGCTCGAAATTTAGTCACAATTTCTTCGAAAATACGGCGCAAAGGTACAAATTTGTCTTGAGAATTTCTTTCACTCCGGCAATCAAATCGAAGATAACGTAGAAGTTTAGTGAATCGATTTCTGGTCATGGAATCATTGGATATTGGCCTTCCATCGGCCGCACTCCAGAGGTCAGCCAGTCGTGTTTTGTTCTCATGCAAAGCGCCAGCAAGAAGCAACAGACCGAAAAAAGTATATAGTTCTTCTACATTTGAAAGTATGTCTACATCGAAGTATGTGTATGCTCGCTAGCTTCCTTATTGGTGCATTCAGCCATCTTTTGAACAAGACTGGGAGAAATGAATAATTTGTAGGCTTCATCAGGTGATGAACCACAGTGTCTTTGAGCATGCTTAGTAGGACCACTTTGATTTCGAATGATATTATGAATTCTTGCCCTTCCTCCTTGTTGTAGTGGTTTGCGGTACCACTTCTCAGAGCCACTGCGAGATTTCATCGTATTGTAATCTTCATGGATTTCAGCCACCATGGATTCAATTATCCTATCAGTGTCGTCTACACTGTCTTCGTCAGAATGATCAGATACTGTTGTTGTTGGGTTATCGATGACTATGTCATCAACATCACTATCCAGAGTTTCGTCGCCTTCGTAGCCGTCATCTGATGAGATTTGCTGTAACAGTCTTTCTAATGCTTCTTCAACTCCGTAACTTTTCTCTCCTGTACTTGACGTGTATTAATTTTAATCAAATGTACAGGAGAAATGAAAAATGCAGACAAGTTAGGTATAGACAATAAATTACCACGACTCTATGATAAGATTCCATGGCATAGTGGTCAGAGCTATAGACCATGAAGTAGCATGACACAGGGTCGAGTTCTGAGTCGACCTACCTTTTCCCTTATATTATTTCTAATTTAACCCTTTGACTCCCACAGGTCACTGGTGACCCAAATTTTCTATTTTCTCCGACGGTCCTCTATCATAAATTTTGCATTTGCATTTGGTTTCTACTGTGTTAAGTAGCTTCTGAAAAATTTATTTCGAGATAAGTTTGAAATATAAATGTTTTTGTTTTAGTCGCATTCACTTTTGAAAGTTTTCGTTTTTGATCAGATTTTCAGGTGATCGCTATTCGTCTCTCACAAGCATGGTAAATTCATAATGTTCTCGTTACACCACTAAAATAAAGCTACAGACTCTCATAAATATCATATATTCATATGAACTCAGTGTATGAGTATCTGTCGAAATATCAAACGATTTTTCAAATTGGGTCACCAGTGACCTGTGGGGGATAAGTGGGATTTTAGATGATACTACGATAAAACATTGTATGTTGCACTAGCCATTTCCTTATAAGAGGTAGAATAGATATATGCTATTAGAAGGTTTTATTTAATCAAACATAGATTTTTTCGATAATCATTTGCGATTGTGCACACTTTTTATAGTGCTTTGCTTGTTAGTAAAAAATGACATCTCTTGAAATTTATCATTTTTAGATAGTGCTGATGATAGCATGTGTTTAGTACATGGTTTATTCTATAAAATTAAAGGAAATTATTGTGAAGGCAGACAAATAATGTGAGAGGATGAAGACAAAATGCATGTCATACCCTAGATTTGAACCTAGGGCAGGCTGATTCTTATTACCAGACCGCTACCACACGGCTAGTGAACCACAAAGGCTGCGCTGCAATTTTTAAGTAGTTGTAATGAATGACTAATCGTTTGCTCTTGTTCTACAGTAGTGTAATACACTGTTCATGTCGTCCGTTATTGCTATACCATGGTTAGCGTGAATTAAACCTTGTTATCATTATTTTCAGATATCCAACAGAAGAAAGAAGTATTATGACGTTCAGAATTTGTCAAGTGATGAAATCTACGCTCTTTTGGATAATGTAGACAGTGATGACGAGGCAGACATAGATAATCTAATAAACGATAGCGATACGGAATTCATTGCTGCACCTAATGCACATAAACCGTCTCTAGATAGTCTAGAAGAAAATGAGAATATGGAAAACGGCATGGAAGCAGTGCTTCATGAAATTCATGAGCAGGAAGAAAGCAATAATACCACATTTGATTGGAAAAAACGGGAAAGACCTATACAGTCATCTGAATGTTATCTCAATGGTCAAACAAAATTAAATATCGAGGATGATGCCGTACCACTGGATGTATTCAAAGAGTCAATAGGGTTCAACGAATTACTGGATCTTATTGTCACGGAAACAATACGATACGCATTCCAGAATGGACGAGAATTCGATACCGACAGAGACGAAATCGCGGCATTTATAGGAACGAATTTCATCATGTCCGTAAATGTGCTTCCAAATATTGAAGCATATTGGTCGGTTGATGAAGGATTGGGAAACCAACGAATACAGAAAGTTGTGACAAGACAAAGATTTCAAACGATTCTTTAAAATCTACATTTTTCGAATAATAATTCATTAGATAAAAGTGACAAGGCCACAAAAGTAAGAGCTTTGTTGCAACATTTCAACAAATACTTTCAAGCCGCAAGAGAAAATAGCTGCAAGCAATCCATTGATGAACACATGATAAAATATAAAGGAAGAAGTGGAATGAAGCAATACATAAAGTCCAAACCGATCAAATGGGGGTTCAAATTATGGTTCAGATGCTGTGCAATCACTGGTTACTTATACGAACTTGACATCTATGTCGGAAAGCAAACTACAGCAAGTCGATTCGGTCTTGGCGAGTCCATTGTACTACAATTGACAAAAGAGCTAAAAAATTCTCACGCAGCAATTTTTGCTGACAATTTTTTTTTCGTCCCCTGTTTTGGTTAAGAGGTTGTTGGAAAATGGACTATATTTCATTGGAACCGTTAGAAGCTCAAGAAAGCACATGCCCAAGATGCTAAAGGTATGTACCGGTATGCTAGTATTTGTCGTTTTGATGATGACTTTGAAACATTTTTCAAATTTTTATTGCAGAATGACAAAGAAATGAAGAGAGGAGAGTCTCAATTTCTGTATGCTGATGGCATCACTGTTTGCAAATGGATGGACAATAGGTAAGTTCGGTTTTGTATAAAGGAAGGTATAACATTTTCATTACATGATAATTAATTTCAGGTCAGTTTTGATGGTCGCTACAAATATTGAAGAAAATGAGGGTCATACCAGTGTATTTCGACGACAAAAAGGTGCAGCAGAGAAGATTTCGATTCGATGTCCCAACGTAATTGCAGAATATAATAAAGCAATGGGAGGCGTTGACGTATTGGACCAGCGAAAGTCTTATTATGAAGTTGACAGAAAGAGCAAATTCAGATTTTATTTGCGGATATTTTTTGATCTCATGGATGTAGCTTGTGTAAATGCCTTCATCATTTACAATGAAAGATTCCCAAATAAACTCAGTCTTTTGCAATTCAAAAGGTGTGTAGCTGATGGATTGACAAGGCACTTCTCTTCTCGCAAACGAAAATTTCCTGGAGTGCGTCATGTTGAAACTGCTACTTTGCGTCCAACGGGAAATATTTGTCATATGCCAATTTTTCAAGACTCTCGTCATCGCTGTGTGAATTGTAAGAAATTGAAACTTGACCATAAAACTTCGGTTTTGTGCTCAACTTGTAATATATCGCTTTGTTTGGTAAAGGAGAGAAACTGCTTTCGAGAGTTTCATTCGAACATTTAAAATTCCATAAGTGATGGAATGTTGTTTATGATCGATAGCCCGTGATCGGAAACGTTTTGTGTACACGAAGTATATGATTTAACTTGTTAGAAGAAGTTACATGTTTATTTATCAATATTGATGAAATAACATGCAAACAACAATGGTAAGATTGTTTTCACTATTTCAAGGCATAATTGAGAGTTTAAATGTGAAATCCTATGTCATTAAACATGTATAATACAGTTCGTAATCAAGTTGTTTGCTATACTATTAAATTCCTACTCCCAGAGGGTCACCTGTGACCCAAGCTAGAAAAGAGGCTTATGAAAAATTTTAAAGCGTAACGTGGCAACCTAAGTTCATTAACAATCCTAAACGTTCACTAGCTATGAAATCGATTTAATCCGTGTAGCCAATACCTTGTGGTAGTCAAAGGGCTAAAATCATATTTTCTCAATTACAAATGTAAGAGTCAGGTATGTGTATAGTTAGGATGCGTCTGTTTACCCTTCGAAAGATCAAAATTATAGGATTAGAAAGATCTGCCGTTACATCAGTCGATTATCCTACATATAGTCACTTAGTTTTTCAAGATAAATTAGAGGTTCCTGATACTTCGTACAGTAAATACCATTACAGTCAGAATCCAATAAAGTCATATTCACTTTTTCTTGACATATCCACCGCTATATACAGACAAATTTTTCACAAACCCTTTTAGAAAGAGAACGTATGCAGGTGATATAATGCTAGTCAGCAGGCGAAGGATTTTCCGAAACGGTGATTAAATTAAATTAAAAATTCCATTAAAATTCAATTAAAACAAAAACTTGCGAAAACTGACTGCTTTATTCGTGCTTCTAGCACTATTTAACAGTGTTCGAAAATCTTTTAGTATGAAAATATTGCTAAGATTGATTGAAAGCATTTACAACAACCGATTGTGAATTGGGGTGGATCGCACCCCATGGTAAACCACGTTACTTTTTTTCTTGGTAAAGTAGGGGTTAAGTCAGTGTCAATGAAAGGGATGATGGATGCACACAGTCAAAATATGCAACACTATTGACTTTCACACGCCTCATGCAGTTTCGAAAGGGGGCGGAATTCACATAAATTAAAGGCTCGAAAACAGTTGCTGCTGTCTACTGAGAGATGTTGGTTGGTGGTAAGAAATTGTTTGAGTACTATTGATATGAATTTTTTCTAACCGAATATTCCTGTTTCATGAATCGATGAATTTTTCGTCGAAACTAACAAAAATATGCGTTATTTTGATTTTATTGAAAAAAATTTCACCCCCCAACTAAAACTGAAAATCGTAAAAATTGCATTTTTTAACAAAAAAGTGATTTCTGCTAGTTTTTCTACTAAAATAATTATTTGATTATTTTTCTGATGCTGTTTAGCTAATGAGAAAAACTTAATTTGTCATTAATTAAAGGGTATATACGAAGTACTATTATTTACCTACCATAATCTATTATAATCATTACTATCATCTAATTTCATTGATCAAAAATTCGAATATTTCACAATCTTATCTGAATACTCAAAGTAAAAATGACACTCATTATATTCTTTGTTTACACAATAGAAGCTTTAACTGAACGATCTCCTTCTTTCTGCAAAAGTCATAGATATCTTGAAGGCACTTTATGGTGCTTTCGGCACTTATTAGTTCTTGGAATTTCCGTCTTGAAGGTTTTTATTCCAAAAGTTTTTAACAGATGTCAAAGCTTTTTGCTGATTCTGCAAACTGTTGTTACATAATGTTTGATACTCAGTTGCATTGTACAATTGGTTTCATAAATCAAAGATAAGGCGGCAAATTTCATACATTGAGGCTCTTCTCTCTGGTAAAGGAATGTCAGCAAGGAGAGCGAAGATTGCCCGGGAGCTCCATCTTGCATTACTTAAATTCTGTTCTCTGGAGTGTATTTTAGAAAACCTATTGGTTCTGTCAAATGAATAAATATTTCATATCGGCACGCCATCCTGCTGTTTCTGTGATATCTTTATTTCCATTATAGATATTCGCCGTCAATAATCCGTAGTTCTTCAAAACCTTAATGACGAATTGATATTCTATATTGCGTGAAATACTGTTGCCGCCGAGTTTGTCATCCATCACCGAACGAAGCACTCGATCGAGAATATGGTATTGACAATCAATAAATTGCGGTATTTCTAGTTGTTATATACCAAATAACTTTTGCAATTGAATGACAATTCCATTGTGTCTTCCAGGATTGGCATTAGTTGTGCAATCATCTTTATGCTCCTCCACAGCTTATATTCATCAAGTACTGCTGTTGTTTCTTGGACAACCGTATCAGCCCTTCCATTGGGTAGTTCAAGTATAACTATCTAGCTTGATTTCTCTGTGTTCATGTTTTGAAAACCAAACCCATCGAAATGTAGCGACCAATGTTCCACACTGAAAGTCTCATTTTTTATCTTTAAGTTTTCTTGCCTCTTTGATGGTAGACTTATAAATGCCGGACTGTGTAGGTGTGTGAATGTCTACTCCAGATTCTGACAGTTGATGACACACACTTACTGCCTTGTGAGTTGATAACTTCGAAGATACCACTAATTTGGAAGCTGCATTTTTCTTATGATATTTTCTTCTAGTGTCAGTGGACCGATCGCCTAGATGATCTGACTCTTCAGACTGTCAATGTCTGTTTCCGATTCTTCAAATGACATTAAATTCAAATTCGAGGACATTGAATAAATTTCTTTCACCTTTTGAAAGACTGGATTGTAATAGGACTTGTAGCCTTCTCCGTCGTATACCCGATTTTTCCGAATTTGGTGTAGACGTTTATCCTTGCTGCTTAACTAAACACCATTTTCTTTCGAAGTATCAAACCTTCAATCATATTTCTGTCGCTTCACACAACCGTCATATGTTTTCAATAATTTATCAAGTTTAAATGCCACAGTTTGAGTTGAAAAAAGCAAGAAAATTCAGGTTGTATTCCCATAAATCAGACATCTCCATTCGATTTAATACATATGGAGTTACATTCAGTTGCTCCTTGAATTGGTCACTCCATTTAAAAGAGAGACTGAAATCTGCAAATAAGCATCTCTACCTTTTGAGAATTTTGAAGGGGTTCTACGCGAAGCCACAATTAGTGCAGATATACAAATCACTAATTCTTACGACGTTGAACTATTCTCATACGATGATGAAAGTCATCCCAGTAGCCATTTATAATAGAATATAATGCTTACTAATTTAGATTATTAGTTAAGGTAGTCCTAATGAGGACTGATGGCGTTCTCCAATCCGCAAGTGTACAAATGCAATGCTACTGTAACCATTGGATTAATCAGTTCTTAATAGAACTCAATGTAGCTTTCTCGTGGCAACGAATTAAAATTGATCAGCTTTGGCCCAATATCTGGTAAAAATGGAAATCTTTAGATTTGTAACACTTCTCATTCTTGCTGTTAATATACTAATACCATAGATTCCAAACACTGCCGTATACACGTTCAAAACAGACGTCTAAGTAATGGGCAAAAGACCGTTCCAGGCCACCACAAAATTCAAAAAAATAGTATCTTTAAAAACGACATAAATTCATGAATTTGAACCCTTTTTCAGGTTTTTAAGACCTAAATTCATGAATTTAGACCGTTCCAGGACACCATAAAATTCAAAAAAATAGTATCTTTAAAAACGACATAAATTCATGAATTTGAACCCTTTTTCAGGTTATTAAGACTTAAATACATGAATTTAGTCCATTCAAAAAGTACCATTTTTTCAAAAAATGACATTTTTAAAAACGACATAAATTCATGAATTTGAACCTTTTTTCAGGTTATGAAGACCTAAATTCATAAATTTGGGCGTTTTTAAAAATACCCAATTTTCAAATTTTTCAAAATCTCAAATTTGAGAATTACAATTTTCACCCCCAAAATCATGACCGTTCCAGGACACCGAAAATCATAAAAGTTAAGAATCTCAAATTTGTGATTATGATCATTTTCTTGCTCAAATCATGACCGTTCCAGGACACCGAAAAAATCATAAAAGTTAAGAATCTCAAATTTGAGAATTACAATTTTTACCCCCCCTTAAATCATGACCGTTCCAGGACACCGAAAAAATCATAAAAGTTAAGAATCTCAAAATTTGAGAATTACAATTTTCATTGCTTAAATCATGACCGTTCCAGGACACCGAAAAAATCATAAAGTTAGTTTTTTTAAAAACGTCTTTTAAATCCATCTTTCAGGTTTTTAAAATATATCATGTGACTAATAATATTTCTTTAAAAGTGGAAGAAACAAAAGTGGAAGAAGCCGCAAGAATATATCCTTCAATATCATATGAACGTAGTTCTACTACCCCCTCCCTTCTAACTTCTAGGGGTCCCTTCTGACTTCTAGGGGTCCCTTAAGAAATTTTTTTATTATAAAATGAACAACATAAATGAGTTTTTAAAATTATACGGAACGCAAACTACGACAAATTTCGACCTAAAGAAAATCGCAAATGAATTAGGAATAAAGAATTTTCATGTTCTAATGAGAGACGAATTACAATTCCTAAAAAATAAGCCAACAGGAACCTTCAGTTCCCGGAACAAAGTTCCATCAATAACTGTAAATTTCGTAACCAATCTTCACACTTCAGACCAAAAAGGCGTACATTGGTCAGCAGGCGTTAAAAATCATCAGCAGAACTATTATTTTGATCGCCCGCAGGCTGAGAACTATTGGTTCGATTCATACGGTTTGCCCCCTACAAATGAAGTAACAGAATTACTTGGAACGGGAACATACAATACGTTTCAAATTCAAACACCAGGCACTACCTATTGTGGACAATTATGTTTATACGTTTTGTACAAATTACAAAAAGGAGTACCATTTCTAGATATTATGTTAGAGTTAAACAATCTATAACTCAAGCGAAGCTAAAGCTCAGTTTTCTGTAATTCATTTTGATAAAAACGGCCTCTGATATCCTCATTATCTAAATCTTTAATTTCATAAGTAATCGGATAACTTTGATTTATTTTGCAAACTTCAAATATTTCTTTAGTCCAATAGCCAACAAAGCCTTTTTCAAATTTATTCTTATATTTAAATATTCTAACTCTATCTCCAATTTTAAATTTCGGCTTAAGTTTCTGCAAATTCGGATTACTCTCATTCAAATTATTATTCTCGAATATTTTCTTTCGTACTAGATCAGGGTCGTCAGAAGCATTCTTTGGAGTTTCTTCAATACCAGAATGAACTTTATTATTGTACTCTTCTACAATTCCTGGTAATATCTTCAACCATTTCTGATTTCTTTGCTCAGTAAATTTCTTGAATAATTTATTTTTTAACGTCCGATTGAATCTTTCTATCAATACAGCTTTTCCTGCATTTTCAGTTGAATAAACTGAGCCTTGGCGATGACTTTCGTCTGTTTCAAATAGTGGCTGAACGTTTCTGTTATAAAATTCCGACCCTTTATCAACAAACAATGTTTTTGGCTTTCTATTACTTTCTTTAAAGATTTCTTCAAACGCATATTTAACTGATAGACCACTTTTATTTTTTAAAGGTTTTACCCAAGCGTATCGTGTATATAAATCTATAACGGTCAATGCGTATTTATAATCTTTTTCATTCGGTATATGAATAAGATCAGCACTCCAAATATCATCTTTATTAAATACTTTTACTTTCAATAGATATTTCGGCTTTCCATATTCCTTGTGAATTTCGGACGCGTAGGTTCGAGCGTTGCTCTCAGAGTTATTAGTTCGAGCGTTGCTCTCAGAGTTATTAGTTCGAGCGTTGCTCTCAGACAGCTTAGCTGTCGTTTCATTTAAACCCTGGCCGAATAACATTTTAGCTTGTAAAGCTTTCTTAACAAACATTCTTTCAATTTTTTCTCTAAATGTAGGATTCTGAATACTATCTAATTCTTGAATCATCTTCTTATCAGCTGCATGTCGAGAACTTAGATCATGATTTCGATAAGCTAAATCATGCCTGTAAGCTGCGGCATCTACTCTATTTATCGGTTCTTCACCTGGTTTCGGATTATTATTCTCATCTAGTCTTATATCTAATCGAGTTCCTGGACCGGTATATGAATGACCAGGAAGATGTTTTTCTTTCGAATATTTACTCCAAATAAATCCAGGAAAGTTTTCTAATGTTTTTTGTATGTCACCACCGTAGGTAGTAGCCAAACTTTGTTTGTCGTCGTTACCTTCATAAATTTTACAATTTGAGTTTTTAGTTTTGTTTAATAGATAATTCAATAAATCTAAATTAGAAATTTTTAATTTAATTAAATTTTCGGAATTTTTAGAATTCATTTTAAAAGATAAAAAAATTTAAAAGATAAAATAAAATGAATGTTTTACCGAATCATATTAGGACTTAGATATATTCCAGAACCATCTTTAGTTTCTTTAATTTCAATTAAATCATCAACATTGTGGAGAATATTTTTAAGAACTCGTTTTCCTTCATCAACTAATTTTAATTTACTAATAAAATTATCTACTATTCCGTCACCCCTAGCAACTTTCTCTAACTCTCTGTTATGACGTTTTTGTTCTTCTAATGCTGCCTTCTCTGATTTATTTTTATTTACTGCTTGGACAATACCAGCTGTCCCACCTGCAACACTTCCTGCTGCAGCTATGCCACCTATTATTAGTGGAATTAATGGGAGAATCCCGCCATTCTTTTCTTCTTGTAATTGTATATTCTCTATCATTGGTTTACTTATGTAATACTTTTTTTTGTTAATCGTAATAGTTTTAGGGGTATTTTTGTCAACAATATTACGTAATTTTAATTCAACAGTTTTATTATTATTACCTTTCGCTTGCGACATTTTTAATAAAAAATTTTTAAGTTACCAAAAAATTTTAATCTATTCTAGTTATTAAAAATTTTAAGTTACCAAAAAATTTTAAGTTACCAAAAAATTTTAATCGATTCTAGTTATGAAAAATTTTAAGATAAGAATTTTTAATCTATTCTAGTTATGAAAAAATTTTAATTAACTTATCCTTACCATCTTTCCATTAAGAATTTCAATAGAATATTTTACATCTTCTAGCAATAAACCATAAGCCATCAATGAAGTTGTGGAATCTTTCTTTTCAATATTAATTGTTACATCACAACCATTTTTAATAATATCTTCAGATTGTGCACTTAAATCGAAACAGAAAACAGGATATAAATGTCTCCAATCTCCAGGAGTTAATTGTGGTTCAACTCCAAATTCTATACAAAGATTTCGATAAGAATCATATCCTTCCATAAATTGATTATTGGTATCATCGAATCTTAATGGATCAATTGGATAACGGGTTTGATTTAATGAAACTTGTAAACTTCGAATTGTATTAATATGGAAGAGATTATTGTTCTTATCAAAACTTGGAGAATTATTTCTTTGAAAAGTTAGTAATAAATATCTTGGAGTATTCGCAGTTCTAGTAAAATGCCAGTTAAATCTTTGTTCGGAAAAAGTTACTGAACTGGCAGTACGCTTTAGAAAATTAACTGGAATTGGTTTGTTAGTATTTAATCTTTTTGCAATAGCTGTTTCAACCTCTAAACTAGGAGTAATATGCTTAATCCACCATTCAAGTCTATCAATTTTTAATATGCTTTTTTTCCAGTCTTACCAAAAAAGATTAATTCATTATTTGCTGTACGATGAATTATTAATTTAAATTTTAATTGATATGATATTTTATCATAATCTAAATATCCGAATAATGGAGACAATGACCAATTTACTGTCTGTATACTTTTTTTGTTAAATTCACGTCTTTCTTTATATGCATCATTATTTGTTTTATTTAAATGTTTTGCAATATTTTCTACATCTTTCGCAATTCCTGCGGCATCTGTTCCAGCGTGAGTTAAATCATCAACAATTATACCATCATTAGTATCAGGAAACCAACCTTCGATTTCATACTTTTTATTATTTTCACCAATTGTTACAAATCTAAGCATTGTATCAATTACACCTGGAGAATCACTTATTGTTTCTATATTTTGAGTTGCAACATCTAAACGCATTTGTGTAAATAATCTTGGAAAGAAATTATTCTCTAGTGCAATATTATCGCTATCTGGTAATGGTGTTGTAAAATTGGCATCACTATACAAAGAATATTCACAATGTAAAAATGAATCAGGTAGATATAAATAACTCTGCTGATTATCAACTTCAAAAATTAAATCACCTCCAGTATTTACTCTACTGGAAGATCCGGGATTCATAGCAATTCTTATATAGTCATTCTTTTTTTGATTGTAACTGACGAACGGAGGATCGTCTAATCTAAATTTATTTTCGATAAGCGAAGACATTTTTATAAAAAATAATTTGACTTTTTGTTTTTCTCACAGATAGAAAAAATTTTTTACTAAAATATAATTTTAGAATTTTACTAAAATAATTTTGCTAAAAAATTTTTGCTAAAAAATATATTTTAGAATTTTGCTAGACCAGCTCCGCTACAGCTTTGCTGGTTAAACCGAAGGTTGCTACTCACGCCATTTCTTCAATTGTTTTTTTATTATTTTTATTTTCATTATGTTTACTATTAGACGGAGCTCCGCTCCTCAAGGTTTCACCCCCCACAGCTATGTTAGCAATTTTGTTTTTTGTTTCCTCTGAAAGTTTTTTTAAATTTTTTAGTTCTTCGGAATCATTCCTAAGTTTACGAATAGCTTCTAGTTGTTTTAATTCGTTTTGAGACTTGACAGCATTTGATATTGCACTAGCTGTACTACCTATAGCAGCTGCTCCTTTTGCAGCAGATGTAATCAAATCTTTATTATTTTTAATTAAGTTAACGATACTTCCAATACCAGAAAAGATGCCAGCCCCTTCTTTTTGGACGGCACCTGCGGTGCCTAGGAACTTTTGTGTTCCGACAGTTTCTACACTATCATAATGGTACACAGGTTTCTGAGATGGTTCATGAGCAATTTTATTATTTGATGCAAAATGTTTAAGATTGTGTTTATAAATTATAGGCATTTTTTAGGATTAAATTTGACTTTTGGGAAAAATATCTACGTTCGGCTAAAGCCTCGAGGAGCTTCGCTCCGATTGGTTAGTAACCAGAGGACCTTTGGTCCGTTTAATATTTACGCTAAGATTTACGTTTGTGAATGGACAACAACTTCGAGATAACTTTATTAATTGACTGTTGCACTTTATCTATTGCGTCAAGCAGCGTGTGATGTACTTTAATTTCTTTTCTATTAACTTGCATTTTCTCCTGATTCATCTTCAACGCCGTTTTAAGTGCATTTAACTTAATTTTAAGAACATCTAATTGTCTTTTAACAGAATCTAACTGTTCTTTATTTTCTTTAGAGTTTTCTTGTAAATTTTTCTTTAATTCATTTTCTAAATTGATTTTCAGATTTTTCATTTTATCAACTTTTTGATTAAGTGAGTTTACTTCATTTATTATTCTATTCATCTTTTTCATTTGTTGAGTAATTTTAGAACTTAATTCATCAACACTTTTTTGGAATGTAGTTTGTAACTGCTTTAAATTTTTTTTAATTCTTTCAGGAAGTTTTTCTATTTCATCTTCTAATTGTTCTTTTAACATTTTTATCTGATGTTTATTTTTAATGACTGCAGATTTTAACTTTATAGAAAGTATTATTAAAATTTTTGATTGTTCAGAAATCTTTTTAAAAAGTTTTGCTATATCTGCTTCTAGCTCTCTATCCTTTTTATCAAGTTTTAATAATTTTTCGTTTAATGATTTGTCATTAAGTTTAAGCAACTTTAATTCGTTCATCAGTGGAACCAAAACATCGTTTATATATTTTTCCTTTAAATCATTGATTTGTGTATCAACATATTGTTTATTTGTCAACTCTGTATTTTGTTGCGGAAGAATAGAAAGATGCAATGGACCAGATAAAACGTCTCCAGTTTTCATGATATAATTTTCTATCTCTATTTCTAATTCACGATTATTCGGGATATATGCACCTCCACCAACATTTGGTAACATCATTTTTAAAACAATAAAAAAGTAAAATTTTTTCTAATAAAAATAAAATTTTTTCTAATAAAAATAAAAAAATAAAATTTTTTCGAATAAAAATAAAAAAATGGAAAATCCAAATTTAAAAAAATTATATTCGCCCGCATCATCCTGTTCTTCTTATTCGACGAGATCAACGGGATTTGAAAATAAATGTTTTGATAATAATAATAATAATCCATGTATAGATGTTAATATTTTTTTCTATTACAAGCCGAAATATTTAGAGAACAGACTAAAGGTTTACCTTCTCTAGAAACTAATTATTGTTTATTTCCGGGGGATCCATTTATTAAATTTATGGATATTGTTAGTAAATATAATGATGTAGCTTATGTGGAATTAAATAAAGAAAGTATGGTTATAATAGGTCATAATAATGTTTATGGATTTATTAGAGCAGTGTTATCAATTAGTAATACTGATTGGATAGAAACTAAAATTATTAATTATATCAATATTAAAGAATTAGTTAAAAAATTAAAATCTTTTTCGAAAGAAAAAATTAGATTATTTGTTGACGATCAAAATCAATATAACATTCATATAGAGAGTAAAAAACATAATGAAGAATTATTATGTCAAGTTTATTATAGAGACACAATTTATAAACAAGAAACATTAGAAATGCCGCAAAGATATGATGATGATACGTATATAGGATTATATTCAAACTTAAATATTAATTTGTTAAAATCTTATATGAATGGTTTAGCTCAACAAGAGAAAATTTATATGTGGACTACACCTTATACTATTAACAATGACCATAATCATAATAAACGAACCGAAGGTTCTAGGGCTTTGCCCGATCTTAAAGAATCTTATGATAATAATGATGATTCTGTAACATCTGAAAAAGGTGTAAATGGTAAAAAAGATTATAAAAATATTAGTAATTATAAAAATTTATCTAAATTTCATTTTCTTACAATTGAAAATAATAATGATGGTATAGTTGAAGATACTGTTAGACAACTATGTGTCGGGTCTACAAAATTTAAATTAGGATTTACATCTAATCAATTTAAAATTTTATCATCTTTAATAAAAACTAAAAGTGATTCAGATTATAGTGGTGTTATTAAATTTTCCAAAAGAGATCAAAGACCAATATTTTTCTCTATTATATTATTATCAGATAAGAAATGTAATTTAGAATTAGATATTCCAATAAGAGAATGGTATCCTATCATGGAAGGGCATCCTATACCAAAAAGTGTAATTTATGATGATGAAGAAACAATTTATGATGATGATGAAGAATCAATTTATGATGATGAAGAATCAATAGTTAGTGAAAATAAATTTAAATTATCTTTTGATAAAACATTATATGATGAAACTTAATATGATAAAACTTAATATGATTAAACTTAATATGATAAAGCAAAAATAACTAAAGAACGTGAAATATATAATAATATAAAATAACACTCAAGTCCTAGATATTAGAATGTTTATATCTAAAATTAAAACACAATTTTTTTCTTAAATTTTCTCTAAAAAAATAAAAAAATGGAAAATACCAAGTTTTATTGTGTCTTATGTAAAAAAAAGTTGCAAACAAAAAGAAGTTATCAATCTCATTTAAATAGTAAATTGCATTTACAAAATGTAGAACGAGTTGATGAAGGAAATTTATTAAAATTAAATAGTTATAAAAACTATCTAGAAACATTGCCTACTGATATAAAAGTTAAAAAAATGTTTGATGATTATTCACATTCGGAATATAAAAAAGTTTTTAATAGTGAAGATGAGACCATACAAACCGAAGGTTCTAGGGCTTCGCCCGTACCAGATGGAAGATATTTATTTAGCGATACTGATGAATTTGATGAAGCTGAACGTAACGATGAAGCCTTAGTAGCAAATATAAAATATTTATTTAATCAGTCTTTTGAATATAATGAAACCGATAAAACTTTTTCTGATATTCTAACCAACTTTTATAATATATTTAAGAAATCTTTCAAATGTTATATGAATGTAGAAGTACTTTATACAAAAAATGGACCTGATGGAATTCCTGAAGAAATAATACAAGGACATTTTACAAATTCACAAGAAATTCATAATGTAAATGATATACAACCCATATTTGAATCGATGATACTTAAATTAGAAAATTGTATAATTGAAGCCCAGTTACGTGAATCTGGTTGGAGATTTGTTAAAATACTATCTAAGAAAATAGTAATTGATAAATATAAAAATAATACTGGTGGTAGTTATGTTCCTTTACCTTTCAGTTCACCACAAATAATCAACATAAAAAATGAAGATGATTATTGTTTTCTGTGGAGTATTATAGCACATTTACATCCTGCAGAATATCATAAAGAAAGACTAAGTCATTATAATAAAGAAGAATACATAAATGAATTTGATCTTTCTGATGGCTTAGATGAATTTCCATATGATTATAATAGGTTAAAAAAGTTTCATAAAAAGAATAAAAATTTAATAGAAGTAAATGTTTTTGAATTAAATGTGAATTATGTTTCTATTGGTAAAATTACTCCACTTTACTCAGATTCAAAAAAATTTTATTTGAATAATAAAAATTTATGCCAATCAGAAATAGTATATAATGATAGAGGAAATTACATGCATCATAATATTTTTTACCAAGGAAATATAATATGTACTGAAAAATTTGAACTTGTTAAAACACTATCACCAATAATGATTAATCATAATAATTATAAAGGACGTACTGATGATTATAATTACAAATATTCATCTTTATCTTCAGAATATCAACAAAAATTAGAAAATTTAAATGAAAGTTTACAAAAATGTAAAATAGATTATCAACAACAAACAAAAATGTTACTACAAGAATATCACCATAAATATCAAAATAAGATAGAAACAATTCAAAAATTAAATGAAGAAAATAATAAAAAATTAAATAATAAAGAATTAAATAATGAAGAAAATAAAGAATCGGCTAAAGCCAGAGGAGCTTCGCTCCGATTAAATGAATGTTTAAAAAATGTCTACAACAATATAAAGAACAATATGATAAAGAATATATTTATCAGCTACAAATATTAAATCAAAATTATTATCAAAATACATTTAATATTACAAAAGAAATTAATGAAACACATGAAATATATAAAGATGAATTTGAAAAACTAGAACAGACAAAACAACCAGCACAAGCGAATATATTATATTATCAGGGTCATTTTATATTGTGTAAAGATGTTTCTATATTTACAAAAACTTCAGATAAAAAAAATTTTCCTTGTCTTCAATGTATGACAAGTTTTAGAACTTTAGAAGAAATGAATAGACATTTGGAGAATTGTCAACAAAACGAAGCAGTTCAAAATACTTTTCCTAAAGATGATTATTTAGAATATAATAAATGGTATTTTAAAAATAAAGTACCCTTTACTATTTATTGTGATTTTGAAGCATATAATGTTAATATGACACAAAATCAAACGGAAAGTTCCAGGGCTTTACCCGATTCTAAAAATGATAATTCTGAAAATGGTACGGGCCAATTAGAACCTTCGGTTTTTAATTATGAAAAAAGTGCATCTGAACAAAGTAAAGAAAAATATTTATTTGAACAAAAACCATTATGTTGGGGAATGTACATTCATTCAAATTATCCTGAATTACTTAAATCAGAATATTATCAATACTATGGTGAAGATAGTTCAGAAATGTTTACAAAGAAAGTAGAAGAATTACAAAATTATTTTTCACAATTGCTTGAAACAAATATACCGATGATGCCATTAACAGAAAAAGAAAAATTAAATTTTATTAATGAAACAAAATGTTATTACTGTGGAAGAGAATTTACAAAAAATTATAAAAATGGCGAAGGTAGATATCTTGATAGGCGAAGCGACGGCTCTGCCGTCAAGGTAAAAGATCATGATCATCTAAATGGATTATATAGAGGTGCAGCACATAATTCTTGTAATCTTAATGCTAATAAATTTAAATATAACTTTGTTCCTTTATATTTCTATAATGGTTCTAAATATGATTTCCATCTAGTAATGAAAGATTTATTTTCATCTGAAAAATTACAACAACAACAAATAAATGTACTATGTAAAACAGAAGAAGAATATTTTTCAATGCAATTAGGTTGTATTAGAATTTTAGATGCATTTAGATTTTTTACTCCTTATTCATTAGATGTTATGGGAAAAACTTTGAAATCTGAACAATGTAAAATATTAAATAAATATAATTTAAAACCTTTAAAAGGAATATTTCCGTATGAGTACATAACTGGAGATAAAACCTGTGGTTCACAGTCGAAGACTGATTTTAATTCTGTGAATAAAATTATGGAAGAAGAACAACTTCCTCCAATAAATAAATTTAAATCAACATTAAAACAATCAAAATTATCTGACGAAGACTATGCAGAAGCTGAAAAGAATTGGAGAGAGTTAAATTGTAAAACAATGTATGATTATACAATGAAATATCTTCAGATAGATGTATTAATACTAGCTGATCTTTTCGAAAACTTTCGTGACATGTGTTTAGAATATTACGGAATAGATCCATGTTATTGTTATTCTACACCAGGTTTAACATGGTTAGCAGGATTAAAACATACAAATGTTAAACTTAAACATTATAAAGAAAATACATATGATAAATTATTATTTTTTGAATCTGGAATTAGAGGTGGAGTTTCATCAGTTTTAGGTAATCGTTATATACAGTGTTACAATAAAAAAGTAAATCCTGATGATTATGGAATAATGAAACCTTTATCTCCAGAAGAAAGCGATCAGTTTATAAAATTGTTTAATCAAAATATAGAAGGACTTATACCAAATGAAGATAGTCAAGCAGCAGTTGATGAAATCATGAGAGAAAACTATTTGTTATATTATGATTTTAATAGCTTATATTCTTCTTGCATGATACAAGAATTACCAACAGGTGAAATGTCATGGTGTAATATTCTTGATTATCAAAAAACCTATGATGGAGATTATAATCATGGTTATATATATGAAGTTGATTTAGTATATCCTGATGAAATAAAAGATAAAACAAAATATTTTCCTTTCTGTCCCGAAAACAAAATTCCCAATATAGAAGATTTTTCAGATTATCAAAAATCTTTAATTCCTAAGAAATACAGACCAACAAAAAAACTTATGTTAACACAAAGTAATAAAGGAAAGTATGTTGTTGAAGGAAGAATGCTAGATTGGTATTTAGAACATGGAATGATTCTCACCAAAATACATCGAAAACTATTTTATCAAAAATCTAGGTGGTTAAAAAATTATATAGAGTTCAATATTGAAAAACGTAAAATAGCTAAAAGAAATAAAGATGATTTTGGAAACGTGTTCTTCAAATTAATGAATAATGCATTTTATGGTAAGACTTTAGAAAATGTGCGTAATAGACAAAATATTGAAATAGTTTATGATAAAGATAGGTTTCAAAATTTAACAAGGAAACCTACATATAAAAGAACTACTAGATTTAGTGATGAACTATGTGCTGTACATTTACGTCGAATCAGCGTAAAACATGATAAGTTTAATTTCATTGGATTCACTATATTAGAATTAGCTAAACTATTTATGTATAGATTTATATATGATTATTTAGCACCTGCTTATGGCAAAAACTATAAATTACACTTTACAGATACCGATTCTGTTTTCTTAGAATTAACAATGCCGTATGATTCTACACTTGATGAAGAAATAGATAAAATAAAAGATATCATTCATCCTTCTGATTTATGTAAAGTAAAAGATGAATTAGAAGGAAATGAAGATTTCATAACAGAAGCTATATTTTTAAAATCTAAATGTTACTGTTATGATACAACTAATAATATTAAAACACATAAAACATTAAAAGGAATTTCAAAGGCATCAGTGGCTAATCAAATAACATTTCAAGATTATAAAAATGCATTATTTAATAATGAAATAAAAACAGCATGTAATTATAGACTTAATTCAAAAAAACATAACATGTATTTAAAAGAAGAACATAAATTAGCATTAGATCCATTTGATGATAAAAGAAAAATTTTACCTGATGGAATAACTACTGAACCTTTTTAATTTTCTAATTTCTAAGATAGACAAATTTGATATATACATAAAATAAAAAATAATAAAATATTAAAACACTATATTTGTATATTTTTTATCACTCCGCGAAAATATTTTCTATCGACTTTCAGTCAGAGAACAATTGTTCGATAACTCTTTCATGAATTTTTTTATCAATATTAATTGTAATGAAGCCATAATCTTTTGACCAAGCATTGTTACACGATTGTTTAAATTCATCTTTATTTCTTACACATAAATCTCTTAACAAATCACTTTAGTTTCTTGCATTTATTTCAAATAGTATAAATATATTTGCATTCTTTCTAATAACACTTCCGTCTAATGAATACATACTTTGTGTTAAATAAAAAACACTACAGTTATTATGTCTACCTCGTGTAAAATAATTTCTCTGAACAGACTGATTTCTATCATTAACACAATCATCAAAAATTACACAATGTTTCATTGTTTTATCTAGTTTACTAGGATCTTGCATATTACCACTATCATCTATTAGTTGTATCTTTATATGGTTATTTTTATTAGATTCTACTAACTGATTATTTTTTGCTGCTTCTTCACACCACGAACTTATTTCTTCTTCATCTTCAGATTTTTCATATTCTTTGAATAATGAAGCAATTGCTGTTTTTTTAAGATTATTTTCAAATCCATATTTTAAAAATTGATAGACGGGTTGTTCTGCCGTTGTTGTATAAATTATAAGATTGTTATAATCCAAAAAATTTGGAGTCGTTAAAATTTTAAATAATAGATATGTTTTTCCACATCCTGATCTTCCACAAATAACTGACAAAACTTTATTAGATAAATTTGGATGATGATTAAATTTAAGTTTTTTTTTATTTAATGGAGGTAGTTCACTCATTTTTTTTAAAAAAATTTTTTTTATTTTTTTTATTTTTTGTTTCTAAAGAAGAAGAAAATTAAACTTCTCTAGCTTCGCGTAGGAGTTTATACCTCCCGAACCAAAAGATCTATCATAATCTCTTCACCTCCAAAATTTATTTTTATTGTCCTTTTTCATCAGTGATTCTAATGCCAATGTTGTTAATAGTTTTTCTTGTAATAGGGAAATATATTAATGTTTGTGGAATTACATTTAGTCTATAACCAATGGGTACAGTAAAAGCTGGAAAACTGAATATTAAATTTGATAATTTACCATTTATATATCCTCCTTCAATAATGTCACAATGTACAACAATTGAATTTATTTCAGTTATTTTTGGAATCTTCTCACCTAAATGATAACCTTGACTATAAGTTTGTTTATTAAATCCTAATAGCTTTGACAATGATCTATCATGATTAAAATCAACTTGATGATTTTCGTCTAAAGTAAGAGAAAATTTATTAACTGCCGGTTCAACTGCAAAATGTAATTGTTTCTTATCTTTAAATGGTATACCTGAATGTCTCTTAATTTCATTTGATATTGTTTCAACTTCGTAAGAACCAGGAAGAAAAGTTAGTATTTTCCATGTTTTGCCTTTATCAGTAGAATATCTAAATTGATCATTCACATCTTTGATAACGTTTTGAATAGTGTTAAATGTAGAGAAACTAGTCAATGCAATTTGATAATTTTTATTTTGTTCCAAATGTAGAATGGGTTCTAAATTACAAGTGTGTGATGAAGTAGTTGTTATAATTTTTAACGTCGTACTAAATTTTGATGAACCCAAGATCTCTGTCAAATTTTCTAAATGATTATTAATTTTGTCTAAATCTGCTGAACACATTTTTTAGTTAAAATTTTGAATAAATATTATAGATAAAAATCGTAGATAAAAATCATAGATAAAAATCGTAGATAAAAATCATAGATAAAAATTAGAAACAACATATTTCAGCTACGGGCGAAGCCCTTAAAGACATCAGAGATGTCCAGTTACACTTTTATAATCCTCTTTATTTAGAATCTTCTTTTCTAACAGTCTTTTCAATATAGCATGAATTTCATTGAAACTAGAATTATGTCCTTCTTTTATTGCAGATATTAAAATATTTAATCTATTTAGTAATTCTTGAGGATCATCTGGTAAAAATACAGTTGTTTCAGTTTTCTGTTTTTCAGATAAACCTTTCCCTACTTTAACTCCCGTTGATAATAAATTTTCTAATTGTTTATAACGTCTAAGAGATTTTACTGCACCAACTCTGTCTAACATAGCTTTATATTTTATGAGATCTTCTACAGCATAATTATTTAAATCTGCTCCTCTTAAAAGATTAACAAAATTTCTATCTAAATTAAAAGGAGATTTATCTGGTGAAAAAATTATACCTCGAAAAGGTTGTGGAAATATTTCTTTTTGTCCGAGATAAAATCTAGGTATTGTTTTTCCATCTATAAATGAAATAGAATGTTCAAATTGCATAGATTTTGGTAATTTCTTATTAATGTTTGATTCTAGTAATCCATAGTCATCTAATATAGTTTTGTGCTCTGGATCTGTTATATCAATTTGTTTATCATTATTTGTAAGTTCTTTTTCAAGAGTTTTAAATGGTTTCATAGTTTTTTCTAAATCAGTTTTGTTACTTGTTCGGTTTGCTGCATTTTTTCAAACATATCAGATTGAATACCAGCTTTTATCATTCTATGTTGGAGATGATTTTCTTTCATAATATTTCTTTGTTTTATTAACTCTTCTAATTGTTTTATTCTTTTAAAATTATCAGCCCTAATTTTATCCATTTTTAAAATATAATATTTGAATTTTGTGGTAACATTGGAATACAACAAAAACATTTTACTGAACAAATTATTTTTTTATTGCTTGTTTGACATCTTTTCGTTTAAAGTTTTCTCGTTTTAAGTTTTGTTTAATAAAGTTTTGTTTAATAAAGTTTTGCTTAAATTTTCGCTTAAAGTTTTTAGCTCTTCTAAAAAAATTTTGTCATTTTCTTCATTAGAAATTTTGCCATCACTAGAAATTTTGTCATCCTGTTTATTCTTATCATCAACTTTTTCGGACTGTAATTGAAAGGTTTGATTTACTTCATTAGCTATTTGATCAAATTTTTCAATCTCATCTAACGTAATAACATTATCATCACATACTCTCTGAAAGTAGTAATGTAGTTTATCATAGACTTCTTTAATATGTAAATGCTTAGTTTTTAATGATTTTCGTTTCTTAGTTATTGAAGATTTATCTAACATTGTAACAAGTGAAGTTGCAAAAACACCCGTACCTGTTAAAGCTGTAGCAACTACTGGAATTACTAAAACACCAGAAGATATAACAATTGTCAAAGCACCTAAACTTATTGTTAAGAATATGCCAATTCCTTGTGTTACATTCTTAACTTTGGTCCATCTCTTTCTTAATTTTTTATAATGCTCTAATCTTAATAATAATTGAGATTCCTTATCTTTCATATACCTAACTCTATCTTTGTGTTTTTCTTTGTTCATTTTTTCAATGTTCATTTTTTCAATGTCCATTAAAGTAGAACTACGTTCATATGATAACGAAGGATATATTCTTGCGGTTTCTTCCATTTTTGTTTCTTCCATTTTTAAAGAAATATTTTGAATAAATATTTTGAATACAATCTTCTGAATTTTGATTTAAATAGAAATACGCAGTTGTTTGTTTGCCGTATATTTCTAAGAACACAGTCAGACCAAAAGCTCTGGGAGAGGATGAGACGAAGAGGGGAGAGAGAACAAAGGAATTGTTTGCCAGTATGAATCGTAGATAAGCAATTGAATTTTTTGTATACTCCAGTATAACTCTACTGCTCAATACCGATGCAATCGTACATGTTATGAGGATAAAAAAACTACTCTTCATTCCACGAAAAATATCCTTTTTTGGGAAGACATGCATCTTAATGCACATTTTAATTAGTTTTTGCAGAAGAAGTCGATAATCTTCGTTTTGTTTCGCTTGACTTGTTTTGACGTTGAACATTGAAGCAGCTGCGACTTGTGGCAGACAATAGCGCCATAAATGCGGGTATGCTTTAGTCGCTTGCTGGGGCAAAGGTCATAAAGATTCTCTCTCTCTCAGAAACAGCTGCTGCCATTATTCCAAGTATTACAATTTTAGTCTTACTGCGTGCATTCATTCTCTGAGCGTTCTACGAGACTGTTGACTGTTTACAATTTATCCGAGACCCAAAATATCGAAGCTGTGTCAAAAATGAGTGCTTCTATTCATCGCGAATTCCTCAAATTTTGTGATCAAGTATTTCCAGTAATAGAAAGATTTTTTCAAAACTCTTATTGTAAATCATGAATTCTATTTTCAAAAGAAGATAAAACCAGAAAAAGAAGACAAGAAAAATGAGATTTTTTCTGAAATAAGAAACTCATTTTCATCAGGACAACTAATCCAACGACAGCTCGACGTGAGTGCACAGGCGACATGCACTATCCAAAACTGTGTTACAACTCTACATTCTCTAATTTATCAAGAAAAAGTACACAATAATTCTTCCTTATCAATTGCTATTTGCCAAGGATTTGTGATATCTAAATTAAAATCAATGGAACATTTATCAATGGTAGCCTTTACTCAAAAGTTGGAGAGTGAATATAACATTGAATTCTCAAGAAGGTATGTAACGTTTTTGATAAAATTATATCGCCTTTCTCAAGCTAACACAAAGCTTCAAACATGTACTTTAAGTATATTCTTTGTTTTCAAAAACTTTAAGTATTTTGAAGATTATTTTGAATTTGAAAAAGAGGAACAGTTGCTTCAAATTAGCTCAGGGATATTTTCTTCCCAAGAATCCAATCAAACATCTGATATGACAACTGGACTAACGCAGCAATTAGAGACACAACATATACAGGAGCGCCAAACACAAAATGAGTAGTATGTATTGACAATCATTTTATGTAACAGAATAGAAAAATGGGAATGCTATTCGCAGCTTATAAATGAAACAGTGGTTGCTTTTTCTTATATTGTAAGACTTTGCTATATTATGTGAGTAGCATGCATTAACATTTTATTTTGTGAGACGGAATAAGAGAATGGGAATGAGCATTCGCAGCTTATAAATGAAACATTCTTTATTTTTTCTTATACTGTGTGTCCTCTAGCATATTATTTGACGTACTGGTGTGTATTGTCAATCATTTTATGTAACAATAGAAAAATGGGAATGCCATTCCCAGTTTATGAATGTAACATTTTTCTAGATGTCATATATTTACTTTGTAATCTAAACTACTTGCACATATATGTGAATAAAATATTTCAAAAAGAAAAAAGAATGTGTTTTCATTTTGCATTAACCGCTACCTGTTAAATAAATATTATTAGTCACATGATATATTTTAAAAACCTGAAAAACGGATTTAAAAGACGTTTTTAAAAAAACTAACTTTATGATTTTTTCGGTGTCCTGGAACGGTCATGATTTAAGGGGGGGTAAAAATTGTAATTCTCAAATTTGAGATTCTTAACTTTTATGATTTTTTCGGTGTCCTGGAACGGTCATGATTTGAGCAATGAAAATGATCATAATCACAAATTTGAGATTCTTAACTTTTATGATTTTCGGTGTCCTGGAACGGTCATGATTTTGGGGGTGAAAATTGTAATTCTCAAATTTGAGATTTTGAAAATTTTGAAAATTGGGTATTTTTAAAAACGCCCAAATTTATGAATTTAGGTCTTCATAACCTGAAAAAAGGTTCAAATTCATGAATTTATGTCGTTTTTAAAAATGTCATTTTTTGAAAAAATGGTACTTTTTGAATGGACTAAATTCATGTATTTAAGTCTTAATAACCTGAAAAAGGGTTCAAATTCATGAATTTATGTCGTTTTTAAAGATACTATTTTTTGAATTTTATGGTATCCTGGAACGGTCTAAATTCATGTATTTAGGTCTTAAAAACCTGAAAAAGGGTCTAAATTCATGAATTTATGTCGTTTTTAAAGATACTATTTTTTTGAATTTTGTGGTGGCCTGGAACGGTCTTTTGCCCATTACTCGTCTAATATACTGTACCAACTACAGATGCTGATAGTGGAAATAGAATAGGACAATGGTCACCATAGGTTAAGGAAATTGGAAATGGATATTATAAAACAACAGGAAACCGATGAATAGAAATTGGAAAAGTGGAGGTAAAATATGGAAATACAATGATGCTACTACACCGATTATAAGTGAACTATATCTGACACTACACAAAGTGGATAATGGTAAGAGTGGATAAGTGGAAAGTGGATAATGGAGGTAAACAATAGAACTACAATGACACTCTACTACACCGAAAGCAATGAAACTATACACACTATACCTAAAACTACACATGGAAAATACTATTTCTTCACTTGAATTTGTTATCGCCAGTTTCTTCATCCGTCTATAGTACTTCATGTAATTCCACATTTCTTCATTTGAATTACAATACATCGACCACTACTTCAGCTACCGATTAAGGGATATAAAACATAATACTGCAGTCCGTCAGTCATCAGCAGGTACTCGTCTAGTGGTGTTTCGACCCCTAACCTGAACACTCAAACCCAGGCGAGCGGGGTCCCACACATAGTGGCTGACAAATTACTGAATATGTAATGATATGTCTTGAAAGATATGTCACAAAGATAAATCAGACATCATTCAATTGTTGCGTTTCCCACATGTAAACTGATCCTGTCATTAAATTCATCCCATCAATAAATACAGTATACTTTTTGCGATCCGCACATGTAAACAAATCCTGTACATCAATCTTTGCCTTTTCGATTCCCACAAGTAAACAGATCCTGTTCATCCTCGAATCCCATAAAGATGTAATCGATGTGTGACAAATATGTAATCCGCCTTTACACAAACTTCGCCTCATACATCAAGACTTAACAATGGGAGCTCTCTCATCTCCCGTAAGCCACGCTAAGCGCTCTGTATTCACTCTTCACCGCCCACCCACCATATATATGGCTGCCAAATATATATCGGTAGTTGAATTGAACGCCGTTGTCATAAAATCACATGCGGAATTCATTGCAAGTCTCGATGCTTGCCTGACTTTTTCGAGGTTCAGTAAAGGACAGCTACAGAGTTATTCCAACACGCTATTGAGGCGTGATATGTAGAATAAAGATACCTTTGCGTTCCACAGTGCGGAGATTAAACTCATTTGTGCCTTCTCGTATGTCAAGATTATCTAATTCTGCACTGCATAATGCATAATTAACACAGCATACAAGACTTTTTAACTTTATGCTGCTGTTATTATTTTCTAAAACTTGATTCCTATTTCTTATCAAATATATGCTTCATTATTATGATTATCAAGACAGTACAAGAGTAGCCTACATAGTTCTGGATAAGCACAGTACAAGAGTAGCCTACACAGTTCTGGACAAGCATAGTACAAGAGTAGCCTACATAATTCTGGATGAGCATAGTACAAGAGTAGCCTACATAGTTCTAAATAACAATAGTACAAGAGTAAACTACATAGTTCTGGATAAGCATAGCACAAGAGTAGCCTACATAGTTCTGGATAAGCATAGTACAAGAGTAGCCTACATAGTTCTGGATAACAATAGTACAAGAGTAGCCTACACAGTTCTCGATAATAATAGTACAAGAGTAGCCTACATAGTTCTGGATGAGCATAGTACAAGAGTAGCCTACATAGTTCTGGATAAGCATAGTACAAGAGTAGCCTACATAGTTCTGGATAAGAATAGTACAAGAGTAGCCTACACAGTTCTCGATAACAATAGTACAAGAGTAGCCTACATAGTTCTGGATAAGCATAGTACAAGAGTAGCCTACATAGTTCTGGATAAGCATAGTACAAGAGTAGCCTACATAGATCTGGATAAGCATACTACAAGAGTAGCCTACATAGTTCTGGATAAGCATAGTACAAGAGTAGCCTACATAGTTCTGGATAAGCATAGTACAAGAGTACACTACATAGTTCTGGATAAGCATAGTACAAGAGTAGCCTACACAGTTCTGGATAAGCATAGTACAAGAGTAGCCTACATAGATCTGGATAAGCATACTACAAGAGTAGCCTACATAGTTCTGGATAAGCATAGTACAAGAGTAGCCTACATAGATCTGGATAAGCATACTACAAGAGTAGCCTACATAGTTCGGGACGAGCATAGTACAAGAGTAGCCTACATAGTTCTGGATAACAATAGTACAAGATTAGCCTACATTGTTCTGGATAAGCATAGTACAAGAGTAGCCTACACAGTTCTGTGTAAGCATAGTACAAGAGTAGCCTACATAGATCTAAATAAGCATACTACAAGAGTAGCCTACACAGTTCTGGATAACAATAGTACAAGAGTAGCCTACATAGATCTGGATAAGCATAGTAAAATAGTAGCCTACATAGTTCTCGATAATAATAGTACAAGAGTAGCCTACATAGTTCTGGATAAGCATAGTACAAGAGTAGCCTAATCAGTTCCGGATAAGCATAGTACAAGAGTAGCCTACATAGTTCTGGATAACAATAGTACAAGAGTAGCCTACACTGTTCTGGATAAGCATAGTACAAGAGTAGCCTACATAGTTCTGGATAAGCACAGTACGAGACTAGCCTACATAGTAATGGATGAGCACAGTACAAGAGTAGCCTACACACTTCTGGATAAGCATACTACAAGAGTAGCCTACACAGTTCTGGATAAGCATAAATGAAGAATAGCCTACACAGTTCTGGATAAGCATAGTACAAGAGTGGCCTACATAGTTCTGGATAAGCACAGTACAAGAGTAGCCTACATAGATCTGGATAAGCATACTACAAGAGTAGCCTACATAGTTCTGGATAAGCATAGTACAAGAGTAGCCTACATAGTTCTGGATAAGCATAGTACAAGAGTAAACTACATAGTTCTGGATAAGCATAGTACAAGAGTAGCCTACACAGTTCTGGATAAGCATAGTACAAGAGTAGCCTACTCAGTTCAGGATAAGCATAGTACAAGAGTAGCCTACATAGTTCTGGATAAGCATAGTACAAGAGTAGCCTACACAGTTCCGGATAAGCATAGTACAAGAGTAGCCTACATAGATCTGCATAAGCATAGTACAAGAGTAGCCTACATAGTTCTGGATAACAATAGTACAAGAGTGGCCTACATAGTTCTGGATAAGCATAGTACAAGAGTAGCCTACACACTTCTGGAAGGGCATAGTACAAGAGTAGCCTACACAGCTCTGGATGGGCATAGTACAAGAGTAGCCTACATAGATCTGGATAAGCGAAGTACAAGAGTAGCCTACACAGTTCCGGATATGCATAGTACAAAAGTAGCCTACACACTTCTGGATAAGCATAGTTGAAGAATAGCCTACATAGTTCTGGATCAGCATAGTACAAGAGTAGCCTACATAGTTCTGGATAAGCATAGTACAAGAGTAGCCTACATAGTTCTGGATAAGCGTAGTACAAGAGTAGCTTACATAGTTCTGGATTACAATAGTACAAGAGTAGCCTACATAGTTCTGGATAAGAATAGTACAAGAGTAGCCCGCACAGTTCTGGATAAGCATACTACAAGAGTAGCCTACATAGTTCTGGATAAGCATAGTACAAGAGTAGCCTACATAGATCTGGATAACAATAGTACAAGAGTAGCCTACATAGTTATGGATGAGCACAGTACAAGAGTAGCCTACACACTTCTGGATAAGCATAGTTGAAGAATAGCCTACATAGTTCTGGATGAGCATAGTACAATAGTAGTCTTTACAGTTCTGGATAAGCATAGTACAAGAGTAGCCTACACAGTTCTGGATAAGCATAGTACAAGAGTAGCCTACATAGTAATGGATGAGCACAGTACAAGAGTAGCCTACACACTTCTGGATAAGCATACTACAAGAGTAGCCTACATAGTTCTGGATAAGCATAGTACAAGAGTAGCCTACATAGTAATGGATGAGCACAGTACAAGATTAGCCTACACACTTCAGGATATGCATACTACAAGAGTAGCCTACATAGTTCTGGATGAGCATAGTACAAGAGTTGCCTACATAGTTCTGGATAAGCATAGTTCAAGAGTAGCCTAAATAGTTCCGGATAAGCGTAGTACGAGAGTAGCCTACATAGTTCTGGATGAGCATAGTACAAGAGTAGCCTACATAGTTCCGGATGGTCATAGTACAAGAGTAGCCTACATAGTTCTGGATGAGCATAGTACAAGAGTAGCCTACATAGTAATGGATGAGCACAGTACAAGATTAGCCTACACACTTCAGGATATGCATACTACAAGAGTAGCCTACATAGTTCTGGATGAGCATAGTACAAGAGTTGCCTACATAGTTCTGGATAAGCATAGTTCAAGAGTAGCCTAAATAGTTCCGGATAAGCGTAGTACGAGAGTAGCCTACATAGTTCTGGATGAGCATAGTACAAGAGTAGCCTACATAGTTCTGGATGGTCATAGTACAAGAGTAGCCTACATAGTTCTGGATAAGCATACTACAAGAGTAGCCTACACAGTTCTGGATAAGCATAGTTGAAGAATAGCCCACATAGTTCTGGATGAGCACAGTACAAGAGTAGCCTACATAGTTCTGGATGAGCGCAGTACAAGAGTAGTCTACATAGTTCTGGATAAGCATAGTACAAGAGTAGCCTACATAGTTCTGGAGGAGCATAGTACAAGAGTAGCCTACATTGTTCTGGATAACAATAGTACAAGAGTAGCCTACATAGTTCTGGATAAGCATAGTACAAGAGTAGCCCTCACAATTCTCGATAAGCATAGTACAAGAGTAGCCTACTCAGTTAAGGATAAGCATAGTACAAGAGTAGCCTACATAGTTCTGGATAAGCATAGTACAAGAGTAGCCTACACAGTTCCGGATAAGCATAGTACAAGAGTAGCCTACATAGATCTGGATGAGCATAGTAAAATAGTAGCCTACATAGTTCTGGATAACAATAGTACAAGAGTGGCCTACATAGTTCTGGATAAGCATAGTACAAGAGTAGCCTACACACTTCTGGATGGGCATAGTACAAGAGTAGCCTACACAGCTCTGGATGGGCATAGTACAAGAGTAGCCTACATAGATCTGGATAAGCGCAGTACAAGAGTAGCCTACACAGTTCCGGATATGCATAGTACAAAAGTAGCCTACACACTTCTGGATAAGCATAGTTGAAGAATAGCCTACATAGTTCTGGATGAGCATAGTACAAGAGTAGCCTACATAGTTCTGGATAAGCATAGTACAAGAGTAGCCTACATAGTTCTGGATAAGCGTAGTGCAAGAGTAGCCTACATAGTTCTGGATTACAATAGTACAAGAGTAGCCTACATAGTTCTGGATAAGCATAGTACAAGAGTAGCCCACACAGTTCTGGATAACAATAGTACAAGAGTAGCCTACATAGTTATGGATGAGCACAGTACAAGAGTAGCCTACACACTTCTGGATAAGCATAGTTGAAGAATAGCCTACATAGTTCTGGATAAGCATAGTACAAGAGTAGCCTACATAGATCTGGATAACAATAGTACAAGAGTAGCCTACATAGTTATGGATGAGCACAGTACAAGAGTAGCCTACACACTTCTGGATAAGCATAGTTGAAGAATAGCCTACATAGTTCTGGATGATCATAGTACAATAGTAGTCTTTACAGTTCTGGATAAGCATAGTACAAGAGTAGCCTACACAGTTCTGGATAAGCATAGTACAAGAGTAGCCTGCATAGTAATGGATGAGCACAGTACAAGAGTAGCCTACACACTTCTGGATAAGCATACTACAAGAGTAGCCTACATAGTTATGGATGAGCATAGTACAAGAGTAGCCTACATAGTAATGGATGAGCACAATACAAGAGTAGCCTACATACTTCTGGATAAGCAAACTACAAGAGTAGCCTACATAGTTCTGGATGAGCATAGTACAAGAGTTGCCTACATAGTTCTGGATAAGCATAGTTCAAGAGTAGCCTAAATAGTTCCGGATAAGCGTAGTACGAGAGTAGCCTACATAGTTCTGGATGAGCATAGTACAAGAGTAGCCTACATAGTTCTGGATGGGCATAGTACAAGAGTAGCCTACATAGTAATGGATGAGCACAGTACAAGAGTAGCCTACATAGTTCTGGATGAGCATAGTACAAGAGTTGCCTACATAGTAATGGATGAGCACAGTACAAGAGTAGCCTACATAGTTCTGGATAAGCATAGTACAAGAGTAGCCTACATAGACCTGGATAAGCATAGTACAAGAATATCCTACACACTTCTGGATAAGCATACTACAAGAGTAGCCTACATAGTTCTGGATGAGCATAGTACAAGAGTTGCCTACATAGTTCAGGATAAGCATAGTTCAAGAGTAGCCTAAATAGTTCCGGATAAGCGTAGTACGAGAGTAGCCTACATAGTTCTGGATGAGCATAGTACAAGAGTAGCCTACATAGTTCTGGATGGGCATAGTACAAGAGTAGCCTACATAGTTCTGGATAAGCACAGTACAAGACTAGCCTACATAGTAATGGATGAGCACAGTACAAGAGTAGCCTACACACTTCTGGATAAGCATACTACAAGAGTAGCCTACACAGTTCTGGATAATCATAGTTGAAGAATAGCCTACACAGTTCTGGATGAGCATAGTACAAGAGCAGCCTACATAGTTCTGGATAAGCACAGTACAAGAGTAGCCTACATAGTTCTGGATAAGCATAGTACAAGAGTACCTACATAGTACTGGAGGAGCATAGTACAAGAGTAGCCTACATTGTTCTGGATAACAATAGTACAAGAGTAGCCTACATAGTTCTGGATAAGCATAGTACAAGAGTAGCCCTCACAATTCTCGATAAGCATAGTACAAGAGTAGCCTACTCAGTTCAGGATAAGCATAGTACAAGAGTAGCCTACATAGTTCTGGATAAGCATAGTACAAGAGTAGCCTACACAGTTCCAGATAAGCATAGTACAAGAGTAGCCTACATAGATCTGGATAAGCATAGTACAAGAGTAGCCTACATAGTTCTGGATAACAATAGTACAAGAGTGGCCTACTTAGTTCTGGATAAGCATAGTACAAGAGTAGCCTACACACTTCTGGATTGGCATAGTACAAGAGTAGCCTACACAGCTCTGGATGGGCATAGTACAAGAGTAGCCTACATAGATCTGGATAAGCGCAGTACAAGAGTAGACTACACAGTTCCGGATATGCATAGTACAAAAGTAGCCTACACACTTCTGGATAAGCATAGTTGAAGAATAGCCTACATAGTTCTGGATGAGCATAGTACAAGAGTAGCCTACATAGTTCTGGATAAGCATAGTACAAGAGTAGCCTACATAGTTCTGGATAAGCGTAGTACAAGAGTAGCCTACATAGATCTAGATAACAATAGTACAAGAGTAGCCTACACAGTTATGGATGAGCACAGTACAAGAGTAGCCTACACACTTCTGGATAAGCATAGTTGAAGAATAGCCTACATAGTTCTGGAAGAGCATAGTACAATAGTAGTCTTTACAGTTCTGGATAAGCATAGTACAAGAGTAGCCTACATAGTTATGGATGAGCACAGTACAAGAGTAGCCTACACACTTCTGGATAAGCATAGTTGAAGAATAGCCTACATAGTTCTGGTTGAGCATAGTACAATAGTAGTCTTTACAGTTCTGGAAAGCATAGTACAAGAGTAGCCTACACAGTTCTGGATAAGCATAGTACAAGAGTAGCCTGCCTAGTAATGGATGAGCACAGTACAAGAGTAGCCTACACACTTCTGGATAAGCATACTACAAGAGTAGCCTACATAGTTCTGGATGAGCATAGTACAAGAGTAGCCTACATAGTAATGGATGAGTACAGTACAAGAGTAGCCTACACACTTCTGGATAAGCAAACTACAAGAGTAGCCTACATAGTTCTGGATGAGCATAGTACAACAGTTGCCTACATAGTTCTGGATAAGCATAGTTCAAGAGTAGCCTAAATAGTTCCGGATAAGCGTAGTACGAGAGTAGCCTACATAGTTCTGGATGAGCATAGTACAAGAGTAGCCTACATAGTTCTCGATGGGCATAGTACAAGAGTAGCCTACATAGTAATGGATGAGCACAGTACAAGAGTAGCCTACATAGTTCTGGATGAGCATAGTACAAGAGTTGCCTACATAGTAATGGATGAGCACAGTACAAGAGTAGCCTACATAGTTCTGGATAAGCATAGTACAAGAGTAGCCTACATAGATCTGGATAAGCATAGTACAAGAATAGCCTACATAGTTCTGGATAAGCATAGTACAAGAGTAGCCTACATAGTTCTGGATGAGCACAGTACAAGAGTAGCCTACATAGTTCTGGATAAGCATAGTACAAGAGTAGCCTACACAGTTCTCGATAACAATAGTACAAGAGTAGCCTACATAGTTCTGGATGAGCACAGTACAAGAGTAGCCTACATAGTTCTGGATAAGTATACTACAAGAGCAGCCTACATAGTTCTGGATAAGCATAGTACAAGGGTAGCGTAAACTCTTCTGGATAAGCAGAGTTGAAGAATAGCCTACACAGTTATGGATGAGCGTAGTACAAGAGTAGCCTACATAGTTCTGGATGGGCATAGTACAAGAGTAGCCTACATAGTAATGGATGAGCACAGTACAAGAGTAGCCTCCACAGTTCTGGATAAGCATACTACAAGAGTAGCCTACATAGTTCCGGATATGCATAGTACAAAAGTAGCGTACACACTTCTGGATAAGCATAGTTGAAGAATAGCCTAGATAGTTCTGGATGAGCATAGCACAATAGAATCCTACACTGTTCTGGATAAGCATAGTTCAAGAGTAGCCTACACACTTCTGGATAAGCATAGTTGAAGAATAGCCTACACAGTTTTGGATAAGCATAGCACAATAGAATCCTACACTGTTCTGGATAAGCATAGTTCAAGAGTAGCCTACACACTTCTGGATATGCATAGTACAAAAGTAGCCTACACACTTCCGGATAAGCATAGTTGAAGAATAGCCTACGTAGTTCTGGATGAGCTTAGTACAAGAGTAGCCAAAGTTCTGGATAATCATGGTACGAGAGTAGCCTACATAGTTCTGGATGAGCATAGTACAAGAGTAGCCTACACACTTCTGGATGGGCACTGTACAAGAGTGGCCTACATAGTTCTGGATGAGCATAGTAGAAGAGTAGCCTACACACTTCTGTATAAGCATACTACAAGAGTAGCCTACATAGTTCTGGATGAGCATAGTACAAGAGCAGCCTACATAGTTCTGGATGAGCATAGTACAAGAGTAGCCTACATAGTTCTGGATGAGCATAGTACAAGAGTAGCCTACACAATTCTGGATGGGCATAGTACAAGAGTAGCCTACACAGTTCCGGTTATGCATAGTACAAGAGAAGCCTACATAGTTCTGGATAAGCATAGTACAAGAGTAACCTACATAGTTCTTGATGAGCATAGTACAAGAGTAGCCTACACAGTTCTGGATAAGCATAGTACAAGAGTAGCCTACATAGTTCTGGATAAACATAATACAAGAGTAGCCTACATAGATCTGGATAAGCATACTACAAGAGTAGCCTACATAGTTCGGGATGAGCATAGTACAAGAGTAGCCTCCATAGTTCTGGATAACAATAGTACAAGATTAGCCTACATAGTTCTGGATAAGCATAGTACAAGAGTAGCCTACACAGTTCTGTGTAAGCATAGTACAAGAGTAGCCTACATAGATCTAAATAAGCATACTACAAGAGTAGCCTACACAGTTCTGGATAACAATAGTACAAGAGTAGACTACATAGATCTGGATAAGCATAGTAAAATAGTAGCCTACATAGTTCTGGATAATAATAGTACAAGAGTAGCCTACATAGTTCTGGATAAGCATAGTACAAGAGTAGCCTAATCAGTTCCGGATAAGCATAGTACAAGAGTAGACTACATAGTTCTGGATAACAATAGTACAAGAGTAGCCTACACAGTTCTGGATAAGCATAGTACAAGAGTAGCCTACACAGTTCTGGATGAGCATAGTACAATAGTATCCTACATAGTTCTGGATAAGCACAGTACAAGAGTAGCCTACATAGTTCTGGATAAGCATAGTACAAGAGTAGCCTACATAGTTCTCGAGAAGCATAGTACAGGAGTAGCCTACATTGTTCTGGATAACAATAGTACAAGAGTAGCCTACATAGTTCTGGATAAGCATAGTACAAGAGTAGCCCTCACAATTCTCGATAAGCATAGTACAAGAGCAGCCTACTCAGTTCAGGATAAGCAAAGTACAAGAGTAGCCTACATAGTTCTGGATAAGCATAGTACAAGAGTAGCCTATACAGTTCCGGATAAGCATAGTACAAGAGTAGCCTACATAGATCTGGATAAGCATAGTACAAGAGTAGCCTACGTAGTTCTGGATAACAATAGTACAAGAGTGGCCTACATAGTTCTGGATAAGCATAGTACAAGAGTAGCCTACACACTTCTGGATGGGCATAGTACAAGAGTAGCCTACACAGCTCTGGATGGGCATAGTACAAGAGTAGCCTACATAGATCTGGATAAGCGCAGTACAAGAGTAGCCTACACAGTTCCGGATATGCATAGTACAAAAGTAGCCTACACACTTCTGGATAAGCATAGTTGAAGAATAGCCTACATAGTTCTGGATGAGCATAGTACAAGAGTAGCCTACATAGTTCTGGATAAGCATAGTACAAGAGTAGCCTACATAGTTCTGGATAAGCGTAGTACAAGAGTAGCCTACATAGTTCTGGATGACAATAGTACAAGAGTAGCCTACATAGTTCTGGATAAGCATAGTACAAGAGTAGCCCACACAGTTCTAGATAAGCATACTACAAGAGTAGCCTACATATTTCTGGATAAGCATAGTACAAGAGTAGCCTACATAGATCTAGATAACAATAGTACAAGAGTAGCCTACACAGTTATGGATGAGCACAGTACAAGAGTAGCCTACACACTTCTGGATAAGCATAGTTGAAGAATAGCCTACATAGTTCTGGATGAGCATAGTACAATAGTAGTCTTTACAGTTCTGGATAAGCATAGTACAAGAGTAGCCTACACAGTTCTGGATAAGCATAGTACAAGAGTAGCCTACATAGTAATGGATGAGCACAGTACAAGAGTAGCCTACACACTTCTGGATAAGCATACTACAAGAGTAACCTACATAGTTCTGGATGAGCATAGTACAAGAGTAGCCTACATAGTAATGGATGAGCACAGTACAAGAGTAGCCTACACACTTCAGGATAAGCATACTACAAGAGTAGCCTACATAGTTCTGGATGAGCATAGTACAAGAGTTGCCTACATAGTTCTGGATAAGCATAGTTCAAGAGTAGCCTAAATAGTTCCGGATAAGCGTAGTACGAGAGTAGCGTACACACTTCTGGATAAGCATAGTTGAAGAATAGCCTACACAGTTCTCGATAACAATAGTACAAGAGTAGCCTACATAGTTCTGGATGAGCACAGTACAAGAGTAGCCTACATAGTTCTGGATAAGCATACTACAAGAGCAGCCTACATAGTTCTGGATAAGCATAGTACAAGAGTAGCGTACACACTTCTGGATAAGCATAGTTGAAGAATAGCCTACACAGTTATGGATAAGCGTAGTACAAGAGTAGCCTACATAGTTCTTTGTGGGCATAGTACAAGAGTAGCCTACATAGTAATGGATGAGCACAGTACAAGAGTAGCCTACACAGTTCTGGATAAGCATACTACAAGAGTAGCCTACATAGTTCCGGATATGCATAGTACAAAAGTAGCGTACACACTTCTGGATAAGCATAGTTGAAGAATAGCCTACACAGTTATGGACAAGCATAGTACAAGAGTAGCCTACATAATTCTGGATGAGCATAGTACAAGAGTAGCCTACATAGTTCTGGATAACAATAGTACAAGAGTAAACTACATAGTTCTGGATAAGCATAGTACAAGAGTAGCCTACATAGTTCTGGATAAGCATACTACAAGAGTAGCCTACATAGTTCTGGATAAGAATAGTACAAGAGTAGCCTACACAGTTCTCGATAATAATAGTACAAGAGTAGCCTACATAGTTCTGGATGAGCAGAGTACAAGAGTAGCCTACATAGTTCTGGATAAGCATAGTACAAGAGTAGCCTACATAGTTCTGGATAAGAATAGTACAAGAGTAGCCTACACAGTTCTCGATAACAATAGTACAATAGTATCCTACATAGTTCTGGATAAGCACAGTACAAGAGTAGCCTACATAGTTCGGGATAAGCATAGTACAAGAGTAGCCTACATAGTTCTGGAGAAGCATAGTACAAGAGTAGCCTACATTGTTCTGGATAACAATAGTACAAGAGTAGCCTACATAGTTCTGGATAAGCATAGTACAAGAGTAGCCCTCACAATTCTCGATAAGCATAGTACAAGAGTAGCCTACATAATTCTGGATGAGCATAGTACAAGAGTAGCCTACATAGTTCTGGATAACAATAGTACAAGAGTAAACTACATAGTTCTGGATAAGCATAGTACAAGAGTAGCCTACATAGTTCTGGATAAGCATACTACAAGAGTAGCCTACATAGTTCTGGATAATAATAGTACAAGAGTAGCCTACACAGTTCTCGATAATAATAGTACAAGAGTAGCCTACATAGTTCTGGATGAGCATAGTACAAGAGTAGCCTATATAGTTCTGGATAAGCATAGTACAAGAGTAGCCTACACAGTTCTGGATAAGCATAGTACAAGAGTAGCCTACACAGTTCTGGATGAGCATAGTACAATAGTATCCTACATAGTTCTGGATAAGCACAGTACAAGAGTAGCCTACATAGTTCTGGATAAGCATAGTACAAGAGTAGCCTACATAGTTCTGGAGAAGCATAGTACAAGAGTAGCCTACATTGTTCTGGATAACAATAGTACAAGAGTAGCCTACATAGTTCTGGATAAGCATAGTACAAGAGTAGCCCTCACAATTCTCGATAAGCATAGTACAAGAGTAGCCTACTCAGTTCAGGATAAGCAAAGTACAAGAGTAGCCTACATAGTTCTGGATAAGCATAGTACAAGAGTAGCCTACGCAGTTCCGGATAAGCATAGTACAAGAGTAGCCTACATAGATCTGGATAAGCATAGTACAAGAGTAGCCTACGTAGTTCTGGATAACAATAGTACAAGAGTGGCCTACATAGTTCTGGATAAGCATAGTACAAGAGTAGCCTACACACTTCTGGATGGGCATAGTACAAGAGTAGCCTACACAGCTCTGGATGGGCATAGTACAAGAGTAGCCTACATAGATCTGGATAAGCGCAGTACAAGAGTAGCCTACACAGTTCCGGATATGCATAGTACAAAAGTAGCCTACACACTTCTGGATAAGCATAGTTGAAGAATAGCCTACATAGTTCTGGATGAGCATAGTACAAGAGTAGCCTACATAGTTCTGGATTAGCATAGTACAAGAGTAGCCTACATAGTTCTGGATAAGCGTAGTACAAGAGTAGCCTACATAGTTCTGGATGACAATAGTACAAGAGTAGCCTACATAGTTCTGGATAAGCATAGTACAAGAGTAGCCCACACAGTTCTAGATAAGCATACTACAAGAGTAGCCTACATATTTCTGGATAAGCATAGTACAAGAGTAGCCTACATAGATCTAGATAACAATAGTACAAGAGTAGCCTGTACAGTTATGGATGAGCACAGTACAAGAGTAGCCTACACACTTCTGGATAAGCATAGTTGAAGAATAGCCTACATAGTTCTGGATGAGCATAGTACAATAGTAGTCTTTACAGTTCTGGATAAGCATAGTACAAGAGTAGCCTACACAGTTCTGGATAAGCATAGTACAAGAGTAGCCTACATAGTAATGGATGAGCACAGTACAAGAGTAGCCTACACACTTCTGGATAAGCATACTACAAGAGTAACCTACATAGTTCTGGATGAGCATAGTACAAGAGTAGCCTACATAGTAATGGATGAGCACAGTACAAGAGTAGCCTACACACTTCAGGATAAGCATACTACAAGAGTAGCCTACATAGTTCTGGATGAGCATAGTACAAGAGTTGCCTACATAGTTCTGGATAAGCATAGTTCAAGAGTAGCCTAAATAGTTCCGGATAGGCGTAGTACGAGAGTAGCCTACATAGTTCTGGATGAGCCTAGTACAAGAGTAGCCTACACAGTTCTCGATAACAATAGTACAAGAGTAGCCTACATAGTTCTGGATGAGCACAGTACAAGAGTAGCCTACATAGTTCTGGATAAGCATACTACAAGAGCAGCCTACATAGTTCTGGATAAGCATAGTACAAGAGTAGCGTACACACTTCTGGATAAGCATAGTTGAAGAATAGCCTACACAGTTATGGATAAGCGTAGTACAAGAGTAGCCTACATAGTTCTGGATGGGCATAGTACAAGAGTAGCCTACATAGTAATGGATGAGCACAGTACAAGAGTAGCCTACACAGTTCTGGATAAGCATACTACAAGAGTAGCCTACATAGTTCCGGATATGCATAGTACAAAAGTAGCGTACACACTTCTGGATAAGCATAGTTGAAGAATAGCCTACACAGTTATGGACAAGCATAGTACAAGAGTAGCCTACATAATTCTGGATGAGCATAGTACAAGAGTAGCCTACATAGTTCTGGATAACAATAGTACAAGAGTAAACTACATAGTTCTGGATAAGCATAGTACAAGAGTAGCCTACATAGTTCTGGATAAGCATACTACAAGAGTAGCCTACATAGTTCTGGATAAGAATAGTACAAGAGTAGCCTACACAGTTCTCGATAATAATAGTACAAGAGTAGCCTACATAGTTCTGGATGAGCATAGTACAAGAGTAGCCTACATAGTTCTGCATAAGAATAGTACAAGAGTAGCCTACACAGTTCTCGATAACAATAGTACAAGAGTAGCCTACACACTTCTGGATAAGCATAGTACAAGAGTAGCCTACATAGTTCTGGATAAGCATAGTACAAGAGTAGCCTACATAGATCTGGATAAGCATACTACAAGAGTAGCCTACATAGTTCTGGATAAGCATAGTACAAGAGTAGCCTACATAGTTCTGGATAAGCATAGTACAAGAGTAAACTACATAGTTCTGGATAAGCATAGTACAAGAGTAGCCTACACAGTTCTGGATAAGCATAGTACAAGAGTAGCCTACATAGATCTGGATAAGCATACTACAAGAGTAGCCTACATAGTTCTGGATAAGCATAGTACAAGAGTAGCCTACACAGTTCGCGATAATAATAGTACAAGAGTAGCCTACACAGTTCTGGATAAGCATAGTACAAGAGTAGCCTACACAGTTCTGGATAAGCATAGTACAAGAGTAGCCTACATAGTTCTGGATAAGAATAGTACAAGAGTAGCCTACACAGTTCTCGATAACAATAGTACAAGAGTAGCCTACATAGTTCTGGATAAGCATAGTACAAGAGTAGCCTACATAGTTCTGGATAAGCATAGTACAAGAGTAGCCTACATAGATCTGGATAAGCATAGTACAAGAGTAGCCTACATAGTTCTGGATAAGCATAGTACAAGAGTAGCCTACATAGTTCTGGATAAGCATAGTACAAGAGTAAACTACATAGTTCTGGATAAGCATAGTACAAGAGTAGCCTACACTGTTCTGGATAAGCATAGTACAAGAGTAGCCTACATAGATCTGGATAAGCATACTACAAGAGTAGCCTACACAGTTCTGGATAAGCATAGTACAAGAGTAGCCTACATAGTAATGGATGAGCACAGTACAAGAGTAGCCTACACACTTCTGGATAAGCATACTACAAGAGTAACCTACATAGTTCTGGATGAGCATAGTACAAGAGTAGCCTACATAGTAATGGATGAGCACAGTACAAGAGTAGCCTACACACTTCAGGATAAGCATACTACAAGAGTAGCCTACATAGTTCTGGATGAGCATAGTACAAGAGTTGCCTACATAGTTCTGGATAAGCATAGTTCAAGAGTAGCCTAAATAGTTCCGGATAAGCGTAGTACGAGAGTAGCCTACATAGTTCTGGATGAGCATAGTACAAGAGTAGCCTACACAGTTCTCGATAACAATAGTACAAGAGTAGCCTACATAGTTCTGGATGAGCACAGTACAAGAGTAGCCTACATAGTTCTGGATAAGCATACTACAAGAGCAGCCTACATAGTTCTGGATAAGCATAGTACAAGAGTAGCCTACATAGTTCTGGATGGGCATAGTACAAGAGTAGCCTACATAGTAATGGATGAGCACAGTACAAGAGTAGCCTACACAGTTCTGGATAAGCATACTACAAGAGTAGCCTACATAGTTCCGGATATGCATAGTACAAAAGTAGCGTACACACTTCTGGATAAGCATAGTTGAAGAATAGCCTACACAGTTTTGGACAAGCATAGTACAAGAGTAGCCTACATAATTCTGGATGAGCATAGTACAAGAGTAGCCTACATAGTTCTGGATAACAATAGTACAAGAGTAAACTACATAGTTCTGGATAAGCATAGTACAAGAGTAGCCTACATAGTTCTGGATAAGCATACTACAAGAGTAGCCTACATAGTTCTGGATAAGCATAGTACAAGAGTAGCCTACATAGTTCTGGATAAGAATAGTACAAGAGTAGCCTACACAGTTCTCGATAACAATAGTACAAGAGTAGCCTACATAGTTCTGGATAAGCATAGTTCAAGAGTAGCCTAAATAGTTCCGGATAAGCGTAGTACGAGAGTAGCCTACATAGTTCTGGATGAGCCTAGTACAAGAGTAGCCTACACAGTTCTCGATAACAATAGTACAAGAGTAGCCTACATAGTTCTGGATGAGCACAGTACAAGAGTAGCCTACATAGTTCTGGATAAGCATACTACAAGAGCAGCCTACATAGTTCTGGATAAGCATAGTACAAGAGTAGCGTACACACTTCTGGATAAGCATAGTTGAAGAATAGCCTACACAGTTATGGATAAGCGTAGTACAAGAGTAGCCTACATAGTTCTGGATGGGCATAGTACAAGAGTAGCCTACATAGTAATGGATGAGCACAGTACAAGAGTAGCCTACACAGTTCTGGATAAGCATACTACAAGAGTAGCCTACATAGTTCCGGATATGCATAGTACAAAAGTAGCGTACACACTTCTGGATAAGCATAGTTGAAGAATAGCCTACACAGTTCTGGATAAGCATAGTACAAGAGTAGCCTACATAATTCTGGATGAGCATAGTACAAGAGTAGCCTACATAGTTCTGGATAACAATAGTACAAGAGTAAACTACATAGTTCTGGATAAGCATAGTACAAGAGTAGCCTACATAGTTCTGGATAAGCATACTACAAGAGTAGCCTACATAGTTCTGGATAAGAATAGTACAAGAGTAGCCTACACAGTTCGCGATAATAATAGTACAAGAGTAGCCTACATAGTTCTGGATAAGCATAGTACAAGAGTAGCCTACATAGTTCTGGATAAGCATAGTACAAGAGTAGCCTACATAGTTCTGGATAAGAATAGTACAAGAGTAGCCTACACAGTTCTGGATAAGCATACTACAAGAGTAGCCTACATAGTTCTGGATAAGCATAGTACAAGAGTAGCCTACATAGTTCTGGATAAGCATAGTACAAGAGTAGCCTACATAGATCTGGATAAGCATACTACAAGAGTAGCCTACATAGTTCTGGATAAGCATAGTACAAGAGTAGCCTACATAGTTCTGGATAAGCATAGTACAAGAGTAAACTACATAGTTCTGGATAAGCATAGTACAAGAGTAGCCTACACAGTTCTGGATAAGCATAGTACAAGAGTAGCCTACATAGATCTGGATAAGCATACTACAAGAGTAGCCTACATAGTTCTGGATAAGCATAGTACAAGAGTAGCCTACATAGTTCTGGATAAGCATAGTACAAGAGTAGCCTACACACTTCTGGAAGGGCATAGTACAAGAGTAGCCTACACAGCTCTGGATGGGCATAGTACAAGAGTAGCCTACTCAGTTCAGGATAAGCATAGTACAAGAGTAGCCTACATAGTTCTGGATAAGCATAGTACAAGTGTAGCCTACACAGTTCCGGATAAGCATAGTACAAGAGTAGCCTACATAGATCTGCATAAGCATAGTACAAGAGTAGCCTACATAGTTCTGGATAACAATAGTACAAGAGTGGCCTACATAGTTCTGGATAAGCATAGTACAAGAGTAGCCTACACACTTCTGGAAGGGCATAGTACAAGAGTAGCCTACACAGCTCTGGATGGGCATAGTACAAGAGTAGCCTACATAGATCTGGATAAGCGCAGTACAAGAGTAGCCCACACAGTTCCGGATATGCATAGTACAAAAGTAGCCTACACACTTCTGGATAAGCATAGTTGAAGAATAGCCTACATAGTTCTGGATGAGCATAGTACAAGAGTAGCCTACATAGTTCTGGATAAGCATAGTACAAGAGTAGCCTACATAGTTCTGGGTAAGCGTAGTACAAGAGTAGCCTACATAGTTCTGGATTACAATAGTACAAGAGTAGCCTACATAGTTCTGGATAAGAATAGTACAAGAGTAGCCTACATAGATCTGGATAAGCATAGTACAAGAGTAGCCTACATAGTTCTGGAGGAGCATAGTACAAGAGTAGCCTACATTGTTCTGGATAACAATAGTACAAGAGTAGCCTACATAGTTATGGATGAGCACAGTACAAGAGTAGCCTACACACTTCTGGATAAGCATAGTTGAAGAATAGCCTACATAGTTCTGGATAACAATAGTACAAGATTAGCCTACATAGTTCTGGATAAGCATAGTACAAGAGTAGCCTACACAGTTCCGGATAAGCATAGTACAAGAGTAGCCTACATAGATCTAAATAAGCATACTACAAGAGTAGCCTACACAGTTCTGGATAACAATAGTACAAGAGTAGCCTACATAGATCTAGATAAGCATAGTAAAATAGTAGCCTACATAGTTCTCGATAATAATAGTACAAGAGTAGCCTACATAGTTCTGGATAAGCATAGTACAAGAGTAGCCTAATCAGTTCCGGATAAGCATAGTACAAGAGTAGCCTACATAGTTCTGGATAACAATAGTACAAGATTAGCCTACACAGTTCTGGATAAGCATAGTACAAGAGTAGCCTACATAGTTCTGGATAAGCACAGTACAAGACTAGCCTACATAGTAATGGATGAGCACAGTACAAGAGTAGCCTACACACTTCTGGATAAGCATACTACAAGAGTAGCCTACACAGTTCTGGATAAGCATAGTTGAAGAATAGCCTACACAGTTCTGGATGAGCATAGTACAAGAGTGGCCTACATAGTTCTGGATAAGCACAGTACAAGAGTAGCCTACATAGTTCTGGATAAGCATAGTACAAGAGTAGCCTACATAGTTCTGGAGAAGCATAGTACAAGAGTAGCCTACATAGTTCTGGATAACAATAGTACAAGAGTAGCCTACATAGTTATGGATAAGCATAGTACAAGAGTAGCCCTCACAATTCTCGATAAGCATAGTACAAGAGTAGCCTACTCAGTTCAGGATAAGCATAGTACAAGAGTAGCCTACATAGTTCTGGATAAGCATAGTACAAGAGTAGCCTACACAGTTCCGGAAAAGCATAGTACAAGAGTAGCCTACATAGATCTGCATAAGCATAGTACAAGAGTAGCCTACATAGTTCTGGATAACAATAGTACAAGAGTGGCCTACATAGTTCTGGATAAGCATAGTACAAGAGTAGCCTACACACTTCTGGAAGGGCATAGTACAAGAGTAGCCTACACAGCTCTGGATGGGCATAGTACAAGAGTAGCCTACATAGATCTGGATAAGCGCAGTACAAGAGTAGCCCACACAGTTCCGGATATGCATAGTACAAAAGTAGCCTACACACTTCTGGATAAGCATAGTTGAAGAATAGCCTACATAGTTCTGGATGAGCATAGTACAAGAGTAGCCTACATAGTTCTGGATAAGCATAGTACAAGAGTAGCCTACATAGTTCTGGGTAAGCGTAGTACAAGAGTAGCCTACATAGTTCTGGATTACAATAGTACAAGAGTAGCCTACATAGTTCTGGATAAGAATAGTACAAGAGTAGCCCACACAGTTCTGGATAAGCATACTACAAGAGTAGCCTACATAGTTCTGGATAAGCATAGTACAAAAGTAGCCTACATAGATCTGGATAACAATAGTACAAGAGCAGCCTACATAGTTATGGATGAGCACAGTACAAGAGTAGCCTACACACTTCTGGATAAGCATAGTTGAAGAATAGCCTACATAGTTCTGGATGAGCATGGTACAATAGTAGTCTTTACAGTTCTGGATAAGCATAGTACAAGAGTAGCCTACACAGTTCTGGATAAGCATAGTACAAGAGTAGCCTACACACTTCTGGATAAGCATACTACAAGAGTAGCCTACATAGTTCTGGATGAGCATAGTACAAGAGTAGCCTACATAGTAATGGATGAGCACAGTACAAGATTAGCCTACACACTTCTGGATAAGCATACTACAAGAGTAGCCTACATAGTTCTGGATGAGCATAGTACAAGAGTTGCCTACATAGTTCTGGATAAGCATAGTTCAAGAGTAGCCTAAATAGTTCCGGATAATCGTAGTACGAGAGTAGCCTACATAGTTCTGGATAAGCATAGTTGAAGAATAGCCTACACAGTTCTGGATGAGCATAATACAAGAGTAGCCTACATAGTTCTGGATAAGCATAGTACAAGAGTAGCCTACATAGTTCTGGTTAAGCATAGTACAAGAGTAGCCTACATAGTTCTGGAGGAGCATAGTACAAGAGTAGCCTACATTGTTCTGGATAACAATAGTACAAGAGTAGCCTACATAGTTCTGAATAAGCATAGTACAAGAGTAGCCCTCACAATTGTCGATAAGCATAGTACAAGAGTAGCCTACTCAGTTCAGGATAAGCATAGTACAAGAGTAGCCTACATAGTTCTGGATAAGCATAGTACAAGAGTAGCCTACACAGTTCCGGATAAGCATAGTACAAGAGTAGCCTACATAGATCTGGATAAGCATAGTACAAGAGTAGCCTACATAGTTCTGGATAACAATAGTACAAGAGTGGCCTACATAGTTCTGGATAAGCATAGTACAAGAGTAGCCTAGACACTTCTGGATGGGCATAGTACAAGAGTAGCCTACACAGCTCTGGATGCGCATAGTACAAGAGTAGCCTACATAGATCTGGATAAGCGCAGTACAAGAGTAGCCTACACAGTTCCGGATATGCATAGTACAAAAGTAGCCTACACACTTCTGGATAAGCATAGTACAAGACTAGCCCACACAGTTCTGGATAAGCATACTACAAGAGTAGCCTACATAGTTCTGGATAAGCATAGTACAAGAGTAGCCTACATAGATCTGGATAACAATAGTACAAGAGTAGCCTACATAGTTATGGATGAGCACAGTACAAGAGTAGCCTAGACACTTCTGGATAAGCATAGTTGAAGAATAGCCTACATAGTTCTGGATGAGCATAGTACAATAGTAGTCTTTACAGTTCTGGATAAGCATAGTACAAGAGTAGCCTACACAGTTCTGGATAAGCATAGTACAAGAGTAGCCTGCATAGTAATGGATGAGCACAGTACAAGAGTAGCCTACACACTTCTGGATAAGCATACTACAAGAGTAGCCTACATAGTTCTGGATGAGCATAGTACAAGAGTAGCCTACATAGTAATGGATGAGCACAGTACAAGAGTAGCCTACACACTTCTGGATAAGCAAACTACAAGAGTAGCCTACATAGTTCTGGATGAGCATAGTACAACAGTTGCCTACATAGTTCTGGATAAGCATAGTTCAAGAGTAGCCTAAATAGTTCCGGATAAGCGTAGTACGAGAGTAGCCTACATAGTTCTGGATGAGCATAGTACAAGAGTAGCCTACATAGTTCTGGATAACAATAGTACAAGAGTGGCCTACTTAGTTCTGGATAAGCATAGTACAAGAGTAGCCTACACACTTCTGGATGGGCATAGTACAAGAGTAGCCTACACAGCTCTGGATGGGCATAGTACAAGAGTAGCCTACATAGATCTGGATAAGCGCAGTACAAGAGTAGCCTACATAGTAATGGATGAGCACAGTACAAGAGTAGCCTACACACTTCTGGATAAGCATACTACAAGAGTAGCCTACATAGTTCTGGATGAGCATGGTACAAGAGTTGCCTACATAGTTCTGGATAAGCATAGTTCAAGAGTAGCCTAAATAGTTCCGGATAAGCGTAGTACGAGAGTAGCCTACATAGTTCTGGATGAGCATAGTACAAGAGTAGCCTACATAGTTCTGGATGGGCATAGTACAAGAGTGGCCTACATAGTTCTGGATAAGCACAGTACAAGACTAGCCTACATAGTAATGGATGAGCACAGTACAAGAGTAGCCTACACACTTCTGGATAAGCATACTACAAGAGTAGCCTACACAGTTCTGGATAAGCATAGTTGAAGAATAGCCTACACAGTTCTGGATGAGCATAGTACAAGAGTAGCCTACATAGTTCTGGATAAGCACAGTACAAGAGTAGCCTACATAGTTCTGGATAAGCATAGTACAAGAGTAGCCTACATAGTTCTGGAGGAGCATAGTACAAGAGTAGCCTACATTGTTCTGGATAACAATAGTACAAGAGTAGCCTACATAGTGCTGGATAAGCATAGTACAAGAGTAGCCCTCACAATTCTCGATAAGCATAGTACAAGAGTAGCCTACTCAGTTCAGGATAAGCATAGTACAAGAGTAGCCTACATAGTTCTGGATAAGCATAGTACAAGAGTAGCCTACACAGTTCCGGATAAGCATAGTACAAGAGTAGCCTACATAGATCTGGATAAGCATAGTACAAGAGTAGCCTACATAGTTCTGGATAACAATAGTACAAGAGTGGCCTACTTAGTTCTGGATAAGCATAGTACAAGAGTAGCCTACACACTTCTGGATGGGCATAGTACAAGAGTAGCCTACACAGCTCTGGATGGGCATAGTACAAGAGTAGCCTACATAGATCTGGATAAGCGCAGTACAAGAGTAGCCTACACAGTTCCGGATATGCATAGTACAAAAGTAGCCTACACACTTCTGGATAAGCATAGTTGAAGAATAGCCTACATAGTTCTGGATGAGCATATTACAAGAGTAGCCTACATAGTTCTGGATAAGCATAGTACAAGAGTAGCCTACATAGTTCTGGATAAGCGTAGTACAAGAGTAGCCTACATAGTTCTGGATTACAATAGTACAAGAGTAGCCTACATAGTTCTGGATAAGCATAGTACAAGAGTAGCCCACACAGTTCTGGATAAGCATACTACAAGAGTAGCCTACATAGTTCTGGATAAGCATAGTACAAGAGTAGCCTACATAGATCTGGATAACAATAGTACAAGAGTAGCCTACATAGTTATGGATGAGCACAGTACAAGAGTAGCCTACACACTTCTGGATAAGCATAGTTGAAGAATAGCCTACATAGTTCTGGTTGAGCATAGTACAATAGTAGTCTTTACAGTTCTTGAAAGCATAGTACAAGAGTAGCCTACACAGTTCTGGATAAGCATAGTACAAGAGTAGCCTGCATAGTAATGGATGAGCACAGTACAAGAGTAGCCTACACACTTCTGGATAAGCATACTACAAGAGTAGCCTACATAGTTCTGGATGAGCATAGTACAAGAGTAGCCTACATAGTAATGGATGAGTACAGTACAAGAGTAGCCTACACACTTCTGGATAAGCAAACTACAAGAGTAGCCTACATAGTTCTGGATGAGCAAAGTACAACAGTTGCCTACATAGTTCTGGATAAGCATAGTTCAAGAGTAGCCTAAATAGTTCCGGATAAGCGTAGTACGAGTGTAGCCTACATAGTTCTGGATGAGCATAGTACAAGAGTAGCCTACATAGTTCTCGATGGGCATAGTACAAGAGTAGCCTACATAGTAATGGATGAGCACAGTACAAGAGTAGCCTACATAGTTCTGGATGATCATAGTACAAGAGTTGCCTACATAGTAATGGATGAGCACAGTACAAGAGTAGCCTACATAGTTCTGGATAAGCATAGTACAAGAGTAGCCTACATAGATCTGGATAAGCATAGTACAAGAATAGCCTACATAGTTCTGGATAAGCATAGTACAAGAGTAGCCTACATAGTTTTGGATGAGCACAGTACAAGAGTAGCCTACATAGTTCTGGATAAGCATAGTACAAGAGTAGCCTACACAGTTCTCGATAACAATAGTACAAGAGTAGCCTACATAGTTCTGGATGAGCACAGTACAAGAGTAGCCTACATAGTTCTGGATAAGCATACTACAAGAGCAGCCTACATAGTTCTGGATAAGCATAGTACAAGGGTAGCGTAAACTCTTCTGGATAAGCATAGTTGAAGAATAGCCTACACAGTTATGGATAAGCGTAGTACAAGAGTAGCCTACATAGTTCTGGATGGGCATAGTACAAGAGTAGCCTACATAGTAATTGATGAGCACAGTACAAGAGTAGCCTACACAGTTCTGGATAAGCATACTACAAGAGTAGCCTACATAGTTCCGGATATGCATAGTACAAAAGTAGCGTACACACTTCTGGATAAGCATAGTTGAAGAATAGCCTACACAGTTTTGGATAAGCATAGTTTAAGAATAGCCTAGATAGTTCTGGATGAGCATAGCACAATAGAATCCTACACTGTTCTGGATAAGCATAGTTCAAGAGTAGCCTACACACTTCTGGATGAGCATAGTACAAGAGTAGCCTACATAGTTCTGGATGAGCATAGCACAATAGAATCCTACACTTTTCTGGATAAGCATAGTTCAAGAGTAGCCTACACACTTCTGGATATGCATAGTACAAAAGTAGCCTACACACTTCCGGATAAGCATAGTTGAAGAATAGCCTACGTAGTTCTGGATGAGCATAGTACAAGAGTAGCCAAAGTTCTGGATAATCATGGTACGAGAGTAGCCTACATAGTTCTGGATGAGCATAGTACAAGAGTAGCCTACACACTTCTGGATGGGCACTGTACAAGAGTGGCCTACATAGTTCTGGATGAGCATAGTAGAAGAGTAGCCTACACACTTCTGTATAAGCATACTACAAGAGTAGCCTACATAGTTCTGGATGAGCATAGTACAAGAGCAGCCTACATAGTTCTGGATGAGCATAGTACAAGAGTAGCCTACATAGTTCTGGATGAGCATAGTACAAGAGTAGCCTACACAATTCTGGATGGGCATAGTACAAGAGTAGCCTACACAGTTCCGGATATGCATAGTACAAGAGAAGCCTACATAGTTCTGGATAAGCATAGTACAAGAGTAACCTACATAGTTCTTGATGAGCATAGTACAAGAGTAGCCTACACAGTTCTGGATAAGCATAGTACAAGAGTAGCCTACATAGTTCTGGATAAACATAGTACAAGAGTAGCCTACATAGATCTGGATAAGCATACTACAAGAGTAGCCTACATAGTTCGGGATGAGCATACTACAAGAGTAGCCTACATAGTTCGGGATGAGCATAGTACAAGAGTAGCCTACATAGTTCTGGATAACAATAGTACAAGATTAGCCTACATAGTTCTGGATAAGCATAGTACAAGAGTAGCCTACACAGTTCTGTGTAAGCATAGTACAAGAGTAGCCTACATAGATCTAAATAAGCATACTACAAGAGTAGCCTACACAGTTCTGGATAACAATAGTACAAGAGTAGACTACATAGATCTGGATAAGCATAGTAAAATAGTAGCCTACATAGTTCTGGATAATAATAGTACAAGAGTAGCCTACATAGTTCTGGATAAGCATAGTACAAGAGTAGCCTAATCAGTTCCGGATAAGCATAGTACAAGAGTAGACTACATAGTTCTGGATAACAATAGTACAAGAGTAGCCTACACAGTTCTGGATAAGCATAGTACAAGAGTAGCCTACATAGTTCTGGATAAGCACAGTACAAGACTAGCCTACATAGTAATGGATGAGCACAGTACAAGAGTAGCCTACACACTTCTGGATAAGCATACTACAAGAGTAGCCTACACAGTTCTGGATAAGCATAGTTGAAGAATAGCCTACACAGTTCTGGATGAGCATAGTACAATAGTATCCTACATAGTTCTGGATAAGCACAGTACAAGAGTAGCCTACATAGTTCTGGATAAGCATAGTACAAGAGTAGCCTACACACTTCTGGATAAGCATAGTACAAGAGTAGCCTACATTGTTCTGGATAACAATAGTACAAGAGTAGCCTACATAGTTCTGGATAAGCATAGTACAAGAGTAGCCCTCACAATTCTCGATAAGCATAGTACAAGAGTAGCCTACTCAGTTCAGGATAAGCATAGTACAAGAGTAGCCTACATAGTTCTGGATAAGCATAGTACAAGAGTAGCCTACACAGTTCCGGATAAGCATAGTACAAGAGTAGCCTACATAGATCTGGATAAGCATAGTACAAGAGTAGCCTACATAGTTCTGGATAACAATAGTACAAGAGTAGCCTACATAGTTCTGGATAAGCATAGTACAAGAGTAGCCTACACACTTCTGGATGGGCATAGTACAAGAGTAGCCTACACAGCTCTGGATGGGCATAGTACAAGAGTAGCCTACATAGATCTGGATAAGCGCAGTACAAGAGTAGCCAACACAGTTCCGGATATGCATAGTACAAAAGTAGCCTACACACTTCTGGATAAGCATAGTTGAAGAATAGCCTACATAGTTCTGGATGAGCATAGTACAAGAGTAGCCTACATAGTTCTGGATAAGCATAGTACAAGAGTAGCCTACATAGTTCTGGATAAGCGTAGTACAAGAGTAGCCTACATAGTTCTGGATTACAATAGTACAAGAGTAGCCCACACAGTTCTGGATAAGCATACTACAAGAGTAGCCTACATATTTCTGGATAAGCATAGTGCAAGAGTAGCCTACATAGATCTGGATAACAATAGTACAAGAGTAGCCTACACAGTTATGGATGAGCACAGTACAAGAGTAGCCTACACACTTCTGGATAAGCATAGTTGAAGAATAGCCTACATAGTTCTGGATGAGCATAGTACAATAGTAGTCTTTACAGTTCTGGATAAGCATAGTACAAGAGTAGCCTACACAGTTCTGGATCAGCATAGTACAAGAGTGGCCTACATAGTAATGGATGAGCACAGTACAAGAGTAGCCTACACACTTCTGGATAAGCATACTGCAGGAGTAACCTACATAGTTCTGGATGAGCATAGTACAAGAGTAGCCTACATAGTAATGGATGAGCACAGTACAAGAGTAGCCTACACACTTCAGGATAAGCATACTACAAGAGTAGCCTACATAGTTCTGGATGAGCATAGTACAAGAGTTGCCTACATAGTTCTGGATAAGCATAGTTCAAGAGTAGCCTAAATAGTTCCGGATAAGCGTAGTACGAGAGTAGCCTACATAGTTCTGGATAAGCATAGTACAAGAGTAGCCTACACAGTTCTCGATAACAATAGTACAAGAGTAGCCTACATAGTTCTGGATGAGCACAGTACAAGAGTAGCCTACATAGTTCTGGATAAGCATAGTTGAAGAATAGCCTACACAGTTATGGATAAGCGTGGTACAAGAGTAGCCTACATAGTTCTGGATGGGCATAGTACAAGAGTAGCCTACATAGTAATGGATGAGCACAGTACAAGAGTAGCCTACACAGTTCTGGATAAGCATAGTACAAGAGTAGCCTACATAGTTCCGGATATGCATAGTACAAAAGTAGCGTACACACTTCTGGATAAGCATAGTTGAAGAATAGCCTACACAGTTATGGACAAGCATAGTACAAGAGTAGCCTACATAATTCTGGATGAGCATAGTACAAGAGTAGCCTACATAGTTCTGGATAACAATAGTACAAGAGTAAACTACATAGTTCTGGATAAGCATAGTACAAGAGTAGCCTACATAGTTCTGGATAAGCATAGTACAAGAGTAGCCTACATAGCTCTGGATAAGAATAGTACAAGAGTAGCCTACACAGTTCTCGATAATAATAGTACAAGAGTAGCCTACATAGTTCTGGATGAGCATAGTACAAGAGTAGCCTACATAGTTCTGGATAAGCATAGTACAAGAGTAGCCTACATAGTTCTGGATAAGAATAGTTTAAGAGTAGCCTGCACAGTTCTCGATAACAATAGTACAAGAGTAGCCTACATAGTTCTGGATAAGCATAGTACAAGAGTAGCCTACATAGTTCTGGATAAGCATAGTACAAGAGTAGCCTACATAGATCTGGATAAGCATACTACAAGAGTAGCCTACATAGTTCTGGATAAGCATAGTACAAGAGTAGCCTACATAGTTCTGGATAAGCATAGTACAAGAGTAAACTACATAGTTCTGGATAAGCATAGTACAAGAGTAGCCTACACAGTTCTGGATAAGCATAGTACAAGAGTAGCCTACATAGATCTGGATAAGCATACTACAAGAGTAGCCTACATAGTTCTGGATAAGCATAGTACAAGAGTAGCCTACATAGTTCTGGATAAGCATAGTACGAGAGTAGCCTACACAGTTCTGGATAAGCATAGTACAAGAGTAGCCTACACAGTTCTGGATAAGCATAGTACAAGAGTAGCCTACACAGTTGTCGATAAACATAGTACAAGAGTAGCCTACATAGATCTGGATAAGCATACTAGAAGAGTAGCCTACATAGTTCGGGACGAGCATAGTACAAGAGTAGCCTACATAGTTCTGGATAACAATAGTACAAGATTAGCCTACATAGTTCTGGATAAGCATAGTACAAGAGTAGCCTACACAGTTCTGTGTAAGCATAGTACAAGAGTAGCCTACATAGATCTAAATAAGCATACTACAAGAGTAGCCTACACAGTTCTGGATAACAATAGTACAAGAGTAGCCTACATAGATCTGGATAAGCATAGTACAAGAGTAGCCTAATCAGTTCCGGATAAGCATAGTACAAGAGTAGCCTACATAGTTCTGGATAACAATAGTACAAGAGTAGCCTACACAGTTCTGGATAAGCATAGTACAACAGTAGCCTACACACTTCTGGATAAGCATACTACAAGAGTAGCCTACACAGTTCTGGATAAGCATAGTTGAAGAATAGCCAACACAGTTCTGGATAAGCACAGTACAAGAGTAGCCTACATAGTTCTGGATAAGCATAGTACAAGAGTAGCCTACATAGTTCTGGAGAAGCATAGTACAAGAGTAGCCTACATAGTTCTGGATAACAATAGTACAAGAGTAGCCTACATAGTTATGGATAAGCATAGTACAAGAGTAGCCCTCACAATTCTCGATAAGCATAGTACAAGAGTAGCCTACTCAGTTCAGGATAAGCATAGTACAAGAGTAGCCTACATAGTTCTGGATAAGCATAGTACAAGAGTAGCCTACACAGTTCCGGATAAGCATAGTACAAGAGTAGCCTACATAGATCTGCATAAGCATAGTACAAGAGTAGCCTACATAGTTCTGGATAACAATAGTACAAGAGTGGCCTACATAGTTCTGGATAAGCATAGTACAAGAGTAGCCTACACACTTCTGGATGGGCATAGTACAAGAGTAGCCTACACAGCTCTGGATGGGCATAGTACAAGAGTAGCCTACATAGATCTGGATAAGCGCAGTACAAGAGTAGCCCACACAGTTCCGGATATGCATAGTACAAAAGTAGCCTACACACTTCTGGATAAGCATAGTTGAAGAATAGCCTACATAGTTCTGGATGAGCATAGTACAAGAGTAGCCTACATAGTTCTGGATAAGCATAGTACAAGAGTAGCCTACATAGTTCTGGATAAGCGTAGTACAAGAGTAGCCTACATAGTTCTGGATTACAATAGTACAAGAGTAGCCTACATAGTTCTGGATAAGAATAGTACAAGAGTAGCCCACACAGTTCTGGATAAGCATACTACAAGAGTAGCCTACATAGTTCTGGATAAGCATAGTACAAGAGTAGCCTACATAGATCTGGATAACAATAGTACAAGAGTAGCCTACATAGTTATGGATGAGCACAGTACAAGAGTAGCCTACACACTTCTGGATAAGCATAGTTGAAGAATAGCCTACATAGTTCTGGATGAGCATAGTACAATAGTAGTCTTTACAGTTCTGGATAAGCATAGTACAAGAGTAGCCTACACAGTTCTGGATAAGCATAGTACAAGAGTAGCCTACACACTTCTGGATAAGCATACTACAAGAGTAGCCTACATAGTTCTGGATGAGCATAGTACAAGAGTAGCCTACATAGTAATGGATGAGCACAGTACAAGATTAGCCTACACACTTCTGGATAAGCATACTACAAGAGTAGCCTACATAGCTCTGGATGAGCATAGTACAAGAGTTGCCTACATAGTTCTGGATAAGCATAGTTCAAGAGTAGCCTAAATAGTTCCGGATAAGCGTTGTACGAGAGTAGCCTACATAGTTCTGGATGAGCATAGTACAAGAGTAGCCTACATAGTTCTGGATGGGCATAGTACAAGAGTAGCCTACATAGTTCTGGATAAGCATACTACAAGAGTAGCCTACACAGTTCTGGATAAGCATAGTTGAAGAATAGCCTACACAGTTCTTGATGAGCATAGTACAAGAGTAGCCTACATAGTTCTGGATAAGCACAGTACAAGAGTAGCCTACATAGTTCTGGATAAGCATAGTACAAGAGTAGCCTACATAGTTCTGGAGGAGCATAGTACAAGAGTAGCCTACATTGTTCAGGATAACAATAGTACAAGAGTAGCCTACATAGTTCTGGATAAGCATAGTACAAGAGTAGCCCTCACAATTGTCGATAAGCATAGTACAAGAGTAGCCTACTCAGTTCAGGATAAGCATAGTACAAGAGTAGCCTACATAGTTCTGGATAAGCATAGTACAAGAGTAGCCTACACAGTTCCAGATAAGCATAGTACAAGAGTAGCCTACATAGATCTGGATAAGCATAGTACAAGAGTAGCCTACATAGTTCTGGAGAACAATAGTACAAGAGTGGCCTACATAGTTCTGGATAAGCATAGTACAAGAGTAGCCTACACACTTCTGGATGGGCATAGTACAAGAGTAGCCTACACAGCTCTGGATGCGCATAGTACAAGAGTAGCCTACATAGATCTGGATAAGCGCAGTACAAGAGTAGCCTACACAGTTCCGGATATGCATAGTACAAAAGTAGCCTACACACTTCTGGATAAGCATAGTTGAAGAATAGCCTACATAGTTCTGGATGAGCATAGTACAAGAGTAGCCTACATAGTTCTAGATAAGAATAGTACAAGAGTAGCCTACATAGTTCTGGATAAGCGTAGTACAAGAGTAGCCTACATAGTTCTGGATTACAATAGTACAAGAGTAGCCTACATAGTTCTGGATAAGCATAGTACAAGAGTAGCCCACACAGTTCTGGATAAGCATACTACAAGAGTAGCCTACATAGTTCTGGATAAGCATAGTACAAGGGTAGCCTACATAGATCTGGATAACAATAGTACAAGAGTAGCCTACATAGTTATGGATGAGCACAGTACAAGAGTAGCCTACACACTTCTGGATAAGCATAGTTGAAGAATAGCCTACATAGTTCTGGATGAGCATAGCACAATAGTAGTCTTTACAGTTCTGGATAAGCATAGTACAAGAGTAGCCTACACAGTTCTGGATAAGCATAGTACAAGAGTAGCCTACACACTTCTGGATAAGCATACTACAAGAGTAGCCTACATAGTTCTTGATGAGCATAGTACAAGAGTAGCCTACATAGTAATGGATGAGCACAGTACAAGATTAGCCTACACACTTCCGGATAAGCATACTACAAGAGTAGCCTACATAGTTCTGGATGAGCATAGTACAAGAGTTGCCTACATAGTTCTGGATAAGCATAGTTCAAGAGTAGCCTAAATAATTTCGGATAAGCGTAGTACGAGAGTAGCCTACATAGTTCTGGATGAGCATAGTACAAGAGTAGCCTACATAGTTCTGGATGGGCATAGTACAAGAGTAGCCTACATAGTTCTGGATAAGCATAGTTGAAGAATAACCTACACAGTTCTGGATGAGCAGAGTACAAGAGTAGCCTACATAGTTCTGGATAAGCACAGTACAAGAGTAGCCTACATAGTTCTGGATAAGCATAGTACAAGAGTAGCCTACATAGTTCTGGATAAGCGAAGTACAAGAGTAGCCTACATTGTTCTGGATAACAATAGTACAAGAGTAGCCTACATAGTTCTGGATAAGCATAGTACAAGAGTAGCCCTCACAATTCTGGATAAGCATACTACAAGAGTAGCCTACTCAGTTCAGGATAAGCATAGTACAAGAGTAGCCTACATAGTTCTGGATAAGCATAGTACAAGAGTAGCCTACACAGTTCCGGATAAGCATAGTACAAGAGTAGCCTACATAGATCTGGATAAGCATAGTACAAGAGTAGCCTACATAATTCTGGATAACAATAGTACAAGAGTGGCCTACATAGTTCTGGATAAGCATAGTACAAGAGTAGCCTACACACTTCTGGATGGGCATAGTACAAGAGTAGCCTACACAGCTCTGGATAAGCATAGTACAAGAGTAGCCTACATAGTTCTGGATAAGCGTAGTACAAGAGTAGCCTACATAGTTCTGGATTACAATAGTACAAGAGTAGCCTACATAGTTCTGGATAAGCATACTACAAGAGTAGCCCACACAGTTCTGGATAAGCATACTACAAGAGTAGCCTACATAGTTCTGGATAAGCATAGAACAAGAGTAGCCTACATAGATCTGGATAACAATAGTACAAGAGTAGCCTACATAGTTATGGATGAGCACAGTACAAGAGTAGCCTACACACTTCTGGATAAGCATAGTTGAAGAATAGCCTGCATAGTAATGGATGAGCACAGTACAAGAGTAGTCTACACACTTCTGGATAAGCATACTACAAGAGTAGCCTACATAGTCCTGGATGAGCATAGTACAAGAGTAGCCTACATAGTAATGGATGAGCACAGTACAAGAGTAGCCTACACACTTCTGGATAAGCAAACTACAAGAGTAGCCTACATAGTTCTGGATGAGCATAGTACAACAGTTGCCTACATAGTTCTGGATATGCATAGTTCAAGAGTAGCCTAAATAGTTCCGGATAAGCGTAGTACGAGAGTAGCCCACATAGTTCTGGATGAGCATAGTACAAGAGTAGCCTACATAGTTCTGGATGGGCATAGTACAAGAGTAGCCTACATAGTAATGGATGAGCACAGTACAAGAGTAGCCTACATAGTTCTGGATGAGCATAGTACAAGAGTTGCCTACATAGTAATGGATGAGCACAGTACAAGAGTAGCCTACATAGTTCTGGATAAGCATAGTACAAGAGTAGCCTACATAGATCTGGATAAGCATAGTACAAGAATAGCCTACACACTTCTGGATAAGCATACTACAAGAGTAGCCTACATAGTTCTTGATGAGCATAGTACAAGAGTAGCCTACATAGTAATGGATGAGCACAGTACAAGAGTAGCCTACACACTTCTGGATAAGCATACTACAAGAGTAGCCTACATAGTTCTGGATGAGCATAGTACAATAGTAGTCTTTACAGTTCTGGATAAGCATAGTTCAAGAGTAGCCTAAATAGTTCCGGATAAGCGTAGAACGAGAGTAGCCTACATAGTTCTGGATGAGCATAGTACAAGAGTAGCCTACATAGTTCTGGATGGGCATAGTACAAGAGTAGCCTACATAGTTCTGGATAAGCACAGTACAAGACTAGCCTACATAGTAATGGATGAGCACAGTACAAGAGTAGCCTACACACTTCTGGATAAGCATACTACAAGAGTAGCCTACACAGTTCTGGATAAGCATAGTTGAAGAATAGCCTACACAGTTCTTGATGAGCATAGTACAAGAGTAGCCTACATAGTTCTGGATAAGCACAGTACAAGAGTAGCCTACATAGTTCTGGATAAGCATAGTACAAGAGTAGCCTACATAGTTCTGGAGGAGCATAGTTCAAGAGTAGCCTACATTGTTCTGGATAACAATAGTACAAGAGTAGCCTACATAGTTCTGGATGAGCATAGTACAAGAGTAGCCCTCACAATTCTCGATAAGCATAGTACAAGAGTAGCCTACTCAGTTCAGGATAAGCATAGTACAAGAGTAGCCTACATAGTTCTGGATAAGCATAGTACAAGAGTAGCCTACACAGTTCCGGATAAGCATAGTACAAGAGTAGCCTACATAGATCTGGATAAGCATAGTACAAGAGTAGCCTACATAGTTCTGGATAACAATAGTACAAGAGTGGCCTACTTAGTTCTGGATAAGCATAGTACAAGAGTAGCCTACACACTTCTGGATGGGCATAGTACAAGAGTAGCCTACACGGCTCTGGATGGGCATAGTACAAGAGTAGCCTACATAGATCTGGATAAGCGCAGTACAAGAGTAGCCTACACAGTTCCGGATATGCGTAGTACAAAAGTAGCGTACACACTTCTGGATAAGCATAGTTGAAGAATAGCCTACATAGTAATGGATGAGCACAGTACAAGAGTAGCCTACATAATTCTGGATGAGCATAGTACAAGAGTAGCCTACATAGTTCTGGATAACAATAGTACAAGAGTAAACTACATAGTTCTGGATAAGCATAGTACAAGAGTAGCCTACATAGTTCTGGATAAGCATAGTACAAGAGTAGCCTACATAGCTCTGGATAAGAATAGTACAAGAGTAGCCTACACAGTTCTCGATAATAATAGTACAAGAGTAGCCTACATAGTTCTGGATGAGCATAGTACAAGAGTAGCCTACATAGTTCTGGATAAGCATAGTACAAGAGTAGCCTACATAGTTCTGGATAAGAATAGTTTAAGAGTAGCCTGCACAGTTCTCGATAACAATAGTACAAGAGTAGCCTACATAGTTCTGGATAAGCATAGTACAAGAGTAGCCTACATAGTTCTGGATAAGCATAGTACAAGAGTAGCCTACATAGATCTGGATAAGCATACTACAAGAGTAGCCTACATAGTTCTGGATAAGCATAGTACAAGAGTAGCCTACATAGTTCTGGATAAGCATAGTACAAGAGTAAACTACATAGTTCTGGATAAGCATAGTACAAGAGTAGCCTACACAGTTCTGGATAAGCATAGTACAAGAGTAGCCTACATAGATCTGGATAAGCATACTACAAGAGTAGCCTACATAGTTCTGGATAAGCATAGTACAAGAGTAGCCTACATAGTTCTGGATAAGCATAGTACGAGAGTAGCCTACACAGTTCTGGATAAGCATAGTACAAGAGTAGCCTACACAGTTCTGGATAAGCATAGTACAAGAGTAGCCTACACAGTTGTCGATAAACATAGTACAAGAGTAGCCTACATAGATCTGGATAAGCATACTAGAAGAGTAGCCTACATAGTTCGGGACGAGCATAGTACAAGAGTAGCCTACATAGTTCTGGATAACAATAGTACAAGATTAGCCTACATAGTTCTGGATAAGCATAGTACAAGAGTAGCCTACACAGTTCTGTGTAAGCATAGTACAAGAGTAGCCTACATAGATCTAAATAAGCATACTACAAGAGTAGCCTACACAGTTCTGGATAACAATAGTACAAGAGTAGCCTACATAGATCTGGATAAGCATAGTACAAGAGTAGCCTAATCAGTTCCGGATAAGCATAGTACAAGAGTAGCCTACATAGTTCTGGATAACAATAGTACAAGAGTAGCCTACACAGTTCTGGATAAGCATAGTACAACAGTAGCCTACACACTTCTGGATAAGCATACTACAAGAGTAGCCTACACAGTTCTGGATAAGCATAGTTGAAGAATAGCCAACACAGTTCTGGATAAGCACAGTACAAGAGTAGCCTACATAGTTCTGGATAAGCATAGTACAAGAGTAGCCTACATAGTTCTGGAGAAGCATAGTACAAGAGTAGCCTACATAGTTCTGGATAACAATAGTACAAGAGTAGCCTACATAGTTATGGATAAGCATAGTACAAGAGTAGCCCTCACAATTCTCGATAAGCATAGTACAAGAGTAGCCTACTCAGTTCAGGATAAGCATAGTACAAGAGTAGCCTACATAGTTCTGGATAAGCATAGTACAAGAGTAGCCTACACAGTTCCGGATAAGCATAGTACAAGAGTAGCCTACATAGATCTGCATAAGCATAGTACAAGAGTAGCCTACATAGTTCTGGATAACAATAGTACAAGAGTGGCCTACATAGTTCTGGATAAGCATAGTACAAGAGTAGCCTACACACTTCTGGATGGGCATAGTACAAGAGTAGCCTACACAGCTCTGGATGGGCATAGTACAAGAGTAGCCTACATAGATCTGGATAAGCGCAGTACAAGAGTAGCCCACACAGTTCCGGATATGCATAGTACAAAAGTAGCCTACACACTTCTAGATAAGCATAGTTGAAGAATAGCCTACATAGTTCTGGATGAGCATAGTACAAGAGTAGCCTACATAGTTCTGGATAAGCATAGTACAAGAGTAGCCTACATAGTTCTGGATAAGCGTAGTACAAGAGTAGCCTACATAGTTCTGGATTACAATAGTACAAGAGTAGCCTACATAGTTCTGGATAAGAATAGTACAAGAGTAGCCCACACAGTTCTGGATAAGCATACTACAAGAGTAGCCTACATAGTTCTGGATAAGCATAGTACAAGAGTAGCCTACATAGATCTGGATAACAATAGTACAAGAGTAGCCTACATAGTTATGGATGAGCACAGTACAAGAGTAGCCTACACACTTCTGGATAAGCATAGTTGAAGAATAGCCTACATAGTTCTGGATGAGCATAGTACAATAGTAGTCTTTACAGTTCTGGATAAGCATAGTACAAGAGTAGCCTACACAGTTCTGGATAAGCATAGTACAAGAGTAGCCTACACACTTCTGGATAAGCATACTACAAGAGTAGCCTACATAGTTCTGGATGAGCATAGTACAAGAGTAGCCTACATAGTAATGGATGAGCACAGTACAAGATTAGCCTACACACTTCTGGATAAGCATACTACAAGAGTAGCCTACATAGCTCTGGATGAGCATAGTACAAGAGTTGCCTACATAGTTCTGGATAAGCATAGTTCAAGAGTAGCCTAAATAGTTCCGGATAAGCGTTGTACGAGAGTAGCCTACATAGTTCTGGATGAGCATAGTACAAGAGTAGCCTACATAGTTCTGGATGGGCATAGTACAAGAGTAGCCTACATAGTTCTGGATAAGCATACTACAAGAGTAGCCTACACAGTTCTGGATAAGCATAGTTGAAGAATAGCCTACACAGTTCTTGATGAGCATAGTACAAGAGTAGCCTACATAGTTCTGGATAAGCACAGTACAAGAGTAGCCTACATAGTTCTGGATAAGCATAGTACAAGAGTAGCCTACATAGTTCTGGAGGAGCATAGTACAAGAGTAGCCTACATTGTTCAGGATAACAATAGTACAAGAGTAGCCTACATAGTTCTGGATAAGCATAGTACAAGAGTAGCCCTCACAATTGTCGATAAGCATAGTACAAGAGTAGCCTACTCAGTTCAGGATAAGCATAGTACAAGAGTAGCCTACATAGTTCTGGATAAGCATAGTACAAGAGTAGCCTACACAGTTCCAGATAAGCATAGTACAAGAGTAGCCTACATAGATCTGGATAAGCATAGTACAAGAGTAGCCTACATAGTTCTGGAGAACAATAGTACAAGAGTGGCCTACATAGTTCTGGATAAGCATAGTACAAGAGTAGCCTACACACTTCTGGATGGGCATAGTACAAGAGTAGCCTACACAGCTCTGGATGCGCATAGTACAAGAGTAGCCTACATAGATCTGGATAAGCGCAGTACAAGAGTAGCCTACACAGTTCCGGATATGCATAGTACAAAAGTAGCCTACACACTTCTGGATAAGCATAGTTGAAGAATAGCCTACATAGTTCTGGATGAGCATAGTACAAGAGTAGCCTACATAGTTCTAGATAAGAATAGTACAAGAGTAGCCTACATAGTTCTGGATAAGCGTAGTACAAGAGTAGCCTACATAGTTCTGGATTACAATAGTACAAGAGTAGCCTACATAGTTCTGGATAAGCATAGTACAAGAGTAGCCCACACAGTTCTGGATAAGCATACTACAAGAGTAGCCTACATAGTTCTGGATAAGCATAGTACAAGGGTAGCCTACATAGATCTGGATAACAATAGTACAAGAGTAGCCTACATAGTTATGGATGAGCACAGTACAAGAGTAGCCTACACACTTCTGGATAAGCATAGTTGAAGAATAGCCTACATAGTTCTGGATGAGCATAGCACAATAGTAGTCTTTACAGTTCTGGATAAGCATAGTACAAGAGTAGCCTACACAGTTCTGGATAAGCATAGTACAAGAGTAGCCTACACACTTCTGGATAAGCATACTACAAGAGTAGCCTACATAGTTCTTGATGAGCATAGTACAAGAGTAGCCTACATAGTAATGGATGAGCACAGTACAAGATTAGCCTACACACTTCCGGATAAGCATACTACAAGAGTAGCCTACATAGTTCTGGATGAGCATAGTACAAGAGTTGCCTACATAGTTCTGGATAAGCATAGTTCAAGAGTAGCCTAAATAATTTCGGATAAGCGTAGTACGAGAGTAGCCTACATAGTTCTGGATGAGCATAGTACAAGAGTAGCCTACATAGTTCTGGATGGGCATAGTACAAGAGTAGCCTACATAGTTCTGGATAAGCATAGTTGAAGAATAACCTACACAGTTCTGGATGAGCAGAGTACAAGAGTAGCCTACATAGTTCTGGATAAGCACAGTACAAGAGTAGCCTACATAGTTCTGGATAAGCATAGTACAAGAGTAGCCTACATAGTTCTGGATAAGCGAAGTACAAGAGTAGCCTACATTGTTCTGGATAACAATAGTACAAGAGTAGCCTACATAGTTCTGGATAAGCATAGTACAAGAGTAGCCCTCACAATTCTGGATAAGCATACTACAAGAGTAGCCTACTCAGTTCAGGATAAGCATAGTACAAGAGTAGCCTACATAGTTCTGGATAAGCATAGTACAAGAGTAGCCTACACAGTTCCGGATAAGCATAGTACAAGAGTAGCCTACATAGATCTGGATAAGCATAGTACAAGAGTAGCCTACATAATTCTGGATAACAATAGTACAAGAGTGGCCTACATAGTTCTGGATAAGCATAGTACAAGAGTAGCCTACACACTTCTGGATGGGCATAGTACAAGAGTAGCCTACACAGCTCTGGATAAGCATAGTACAAGAGTAGCCTACATAGTTCTGGATAAGCGTAGTACAAGAGTAGCCTACATAGTTCTGGATTACAATAGTACAAGAGTAGCCTACATAGTTCTGGATAAGCATACTACAAGAGTAGCCCACACAGTTCTGGATAAGCATACTACAAGAGTAGCCTACATAGTTCTGGATAAGCATAGAACAAGAGTAGCCTACATAGATCTGGATAACAATAGTACAAGAGTAGCCTACATAGTTATGGATGAGCACAGTACAAGAGTAGCCTACACACTTCTGGATAAGCATAGTTGAAGAATAGCCTGCATAGTAATGGATGAGCACAGTACAAGAGTAGTCTACACACTTCTGGATAAGCATACTACAAGAGTAGCCTACATAGTCCTGGATGAGCATAGTACAAGAGTAGCCTACATAGTAATGGATGAGCACAGTACAAGAGTAGCCTACACACTTCTGGATAAGCAAACTACAAGAGTAGCCTACATAGTTCTGGATGAGCATAGTACAACAGTTGCCTACATAGTTCTGGATATGCATAGTTCAAGAGTAGCCTAAATAGTTCCGGATAAGCGTAGTACGAGAGTAGCCCACATAGTTCTGGATGAGCATAGTACAAGAGTAGCCTACATAGTTCTGGATGGGCATAGTACAAGAGTAGCCTACATAGTAATGGATGAGCACAGTACAAGAGTAGCCTACATAGTTCTGGATGAGCATAGTACAAGAGTTGCCTACATAGTAATGGATGAGCACAGTACAAGAGTAGCCTACATAGTTCTGGATAAGCATAGTACAAGAGTAGCCTACATAGATCTGGATAAGCATAGTACAAGAATAGCCTACACACTTCTGGATAAGCATACTACAAGAGTAGCCTACATAGTTCTTGATGAGCATAGTACAAGAGTAGCCTACATAGTAATGGATGAGCACAGTACAAGAGTAGCCTACACACTTCTGGATAAGCATACTACAAGAGTAGCCTACATAGTTCTGGATGAGCATAGTACAATAGTAGTCTTTACAGTTCTGGATAAGCATAGTTCAAGAGTAGCCTAAATAGTTCCGGATAAGCGTAGAACGAGAGTAGCCTACATAGTTCTGGATGAGCATAGTACAAGAGTAGCCTACATAGTTCTGGATGGGCATAGTACAAGAGTAGCCTACATAGTTCTGGATAAGCACAGTACAAGACTAGCCTACATAGTAATGGATGAGCACAGTACAAGAGTAGCCTACACACTTCTGGATAAGCATACTACAAGAGTAGCCTACACAGTTCTGGATAAGCATAGTTGAAGAATAGCCTACACAGTTCTTGATGAGCATAGTACAAGAGTAGCCTACATAGTTCTGGATAAGCACAGTACAAGAGTAGCCTACATAGTTCTGGATAAGCATAGTACAAGAGTAGCCTACATAGTTCTGGAGGAGCATAGTTCAAGAGTAGCCTACATTGTTCTGGATAACAATAGTACAAGAGTAGCCTACATAGTTCTGGATGAGCATAGTACAAGAGTAGCCCTCACAATTCTCGATAAGCATAGTACAAGAGTAGCCTACTCAGTTCAGGATAAGCATAGTACAAGAGTAGCCTACATAGTTCTGGATAAGCATAGTACAAGAGTAGCCTACACAGTTCCGGATAAGCATAGTACAAGAGTAGCCTACATAGATCTGGATAAGCATAGTACAAGAGTAGCCTACATAGTTCTGGATAACAATAGTACAAGAGTGGCCTACTTAGTTCTGGATAAGCATAGTACAAGAGTAGCCTACACACTTCTGGATGGGCATAGTACAAGAGTAGCCTACACGGCTCTGGATGGGCATAGTACAAGAGTAGCCTACATAGATCTGGATAAGCGCAGTACAAGAGTAGCCTACACAGTTCCGGATATGCGTAGTACAAAAGTAGCCTACACACTTCTGGATAAGCATAGTTGAAGAATAGCCTACACACTTCTGGATAAGCAAACTACAAGAGTAGCCTACATAGTTCTGGATGAGCATAGTACAACAGTTGCCTACATAGTTCTGGATAAGCATAGTTCAAGAGTAGCCTAAATAGTTCCGGATAAGCGTAGTACGAGAGTAGCCTACATAGTTCTGGATGAGCATAGTACAAGAGTAGCCTACATAGTTCTGGATGGGCATAGTACAACAGTAGCCTACATAGTAATGGATGAGCACAGTACAAGAGTAGCCTACATAGTTCTGGATGAGCATAGTACAAGAGTAACCTACATAGTAATGGATGAGCACAGTACAAGAGTAGCCTACATAGTTCTGGATAAGCATAGTACAAGAGTAGCCTACATAGATCTGGATAAGCATAGTACAAGAATAGCCTACACACTTCTGGATAAGCATACTACAAGAGTAGCCTACATAGTTCTAGATGAGCATAGTACAAGAGTAGCCTACATAGTAATGGATGAGCACAGTACAAGAGTAGCCTACACACTTCTGGATAAGCATACTACAAGAGTAGCCTACATAGTTCTGGATGAGCATAGTACAATAGTAGTCTTTACAGTTCTGGATAAGCATAGTTCTAGAGTAGCCTAAATAGTTCCGGATAAGCGTAGTACGAGAGTAGCCTACATAGTTCTGGATGAGCATAGTACAAGAGTAGCCTACATAGTTCTGGATGGGCATAGTACAAGAGTAGCCTACATAGTTCCGGATAAGCACAGTACAAGACTAGCCTACATAGTAATGGATGAGCACAGTACAAGAGTAGCCTACACACTTCTGGATAAGCATACTACAAGAGTAGCCTACACAGTTCTGGATAAGCATAGTTGAAGAATAGCCTACACAGTTCTGGATGAGCATAGTACAAGAGTAGCCTACATAGTTCTGGATAAGCACAGTACAAGAGTAGCCTACATAGTTCTGGAGGAGCATAGTTCAAGAGTAGCCTACATTGTTCTGGATAACAATAGTACAAGAGTAGCCTACATAGTTCTGGATAAGCATAGTACAAGAGTAGCCCTCACAATTCTCGATAAGCATAGTACAAGAGTAGCCTACTCAGTTCAGGATAAGCATAGTACAAGAGTAGCCTACATAGTTCTGGATAAGCATAGTACAAGAGTAGCCTACACAGTTCCGGATAAGCATAGTACAAGAGTAGCCTACATAGATCTGGATAAGCATAGTACAAGAGTAGCCTACATAGATCTGGATAAGCATAGTACAAGAGTGGCCTACTTAGTTCTGGATAAGCATAGTACAAGAGTAGCCTACACACTTCTGGATGGGCATAGTACAAGAGTAGCCTACACAGCTCTGGATGGGCATAGTACAAGAGTAGCCTACATAGATCTGGATAAGCGCAGTACAAGAGTAGCCTACACAGTTCCGAATATGCATAGTACAAAAGTAGCCTACACACTTCTGGATAAGCATAGTTGAAGAATAGCCTACATAGTTCTGGATGAGCATAGTACAAGAGTAGCCTACATAGTTCTGGATAAGCATAGTACAAGAGTAGCCTACATAGTTCTGGATAAGCGTAGTACAAGAGTAGCCTACATAGTTCTGGATTACAATAGTACAAGAGTAGCCTACATAGTTCTGGATAAGCATAGTACAAGAGTAGCCTACACAGTTCCGGATAAGCATAGTACAAGAGTAGCCTACATAGATCTGGATAAGCATAGTACAAGAGTAGCCTACATAGATCTGGATAACAATAGTACAAGAGTAGCCTACATAGTTATGGATGAGCACAGTACAAGAGTAGCCTACACACTTCTGGATAAGCATAGTTGAAGAATAGCCTACATAGTTCTGGTTGAGCATAGTACAATAGTAGTCTTTACAGTTCTGGATAAGCATAGTACAAGAGTAGCCTACACAGTTCTGGATAAGCATAGTACAAGAGTAGCCTGCATAGTAATGGATGAGCACAGTACAAGAGTAGCCTACACACTTCTGGATAAGCATACTACAAGAGTAGCCTACATAGCTCTGGATGAGCATAGTACAAGAGTAGCCTACATAGTAATGGATGAGTACAGTACAAGAGTAGCATACACACTTCTGGATAAGCAAACTACAAGAGTAGCCTACATAGTTCTGGATGAGCATAGTACAACAGTTGCCTACATAGTTCTGGATAAGCATAGTTCAAGAGTAGCCTAAATAGTTCCGGATAAGCGTAGTACGAGAGTAGCCTACATAGTTCTGGATGAGCATAGTACAAGAGTAGCCTACATAGTTCTCGATGGGCATAGTACAAGAGTAGCCTACATAGTAATGGATGAGCACAGTACAAGAGTAGCCTACATAGTTCTGGATAAGCATAGTACAAGAGTAGCCTACACAGTTCCGGATAAGCATAGTACAAGAGTAGCCTACATAGATCTGGATAAGCATAGTACAAGAGTAGCCTACATAGATCTGGATAAGCATAGTACAAGAGTGGCCTACTTAGTTCTGGATAAGCATAGTACAAGAGTAGCCTACACACTTCTGGATGGGCATAGTACAAGAGTAGCCTACACAGCTCTGGATGGGCATAGTACAAGAGTAGCCTACATAGATCTGGATAAGCGCAGTACAAGAGTAGCCTACACAGTTCCGAATATGCATAGTACAAAAGTAGCCTACACACTTCTGGATAAGCATAGTTGAAGAATAGCCTACATAGTTCTGGATGAGCATAGTACAAGAGTAGCCTACATAGTTCTGGATAAGCATAGTACAAGAGTAGCCTACATAGTTCTGGATAAGCGTAGTACAAGAGTAGCCTACATAGTTCTGGATTACAATAGTACAAGAGTAGCCTACATAGTTCTGGATAAGCATAGTACAAGAGTAGCCCACACAGTTCTGGATAAGCATACTACAAGAGTAGCCTACATAGTTCTGGATAAGCATAGTACAAGAGTAGCCTACATAGATCTGGATAACAATAGTACAAGAGTAGCCTACATAGTTATGGATGAGCACAGTACAAGAGTAGCCTACACACTTCTGGATAAGCATAGTTGAAGAATAGCCTACATAGTTCTGGTTGAGCATAGTACAATAGTAGTCTTTACAGTTCTGGATAAGCATAGTACAAGAGTAGCCTACACAGTTCTGGATAAGCATAGTACAAGAGTAGCCTGCATAGTAATGGATGAGCACAGTACAAGAGTAGCCTACACACTTCTGGATAAGCATACTACAAGAGTAGCCTACATAGCTCTGGATGAGCATAGTACAAGAGTAGCCTACATAGTAATGGATGAGTACAGTACAAGAGTAGCCTACACACTTCTGGATAAGCAAACTACAAGAGTAGCCTACATAGTTCTGGATGAGCATAGTACAACAGTTGCCTACATAGTTCTGGATAAGCATAGTTCAAGAGTAGCCTAAATAGTTCCGGATAAGCGTAGTACGAGAGTAGCCTACATAGTTCTGGATGAGCATAGTACAAGAGTAGCCTACATAGTTCTCGATGGGCATAGTACAAGAGTAGCCTACATAGTAATGGATGAGCACAGTACAAGAGTAGCCTACATAGTTCTGGATGAGCATAGTACAAGAGTAGCCTACATAGTAATGGATGAGCACAGTACAAGAGTAGCCTACATAGTTCTGGATAAGCATAGTACAAGAGTAGCCTACATAGATCTGGATAAGCATAGTACAAGAATAGCCTACACACTTCTGGATAAGCATACTACAAGAGTAGCCTACATAGTTCTAGATGAGCATAGTACAAGAGTAGCCTACATAGTAATGGATGAGCACAGTACAAGAGTAGCCTACACACTTCTGGATAAGCATACTACAAGAGTAGCCTACATAGTTCTGGATGAGCATAGTACAATAGTAGTCTTTACAGTTCTGGATAAGCATAGTTCTAGAGTAGCCTAAATAGTTCCGGATAAGCGTAGTACGAGAGTAGCCTACATAGTTCTGGATGAGCATAGTACAAGAGTAGCCTACATAGTTCTGGATGGGCATAGTACAAGAGTAGCCTACATAGTTCCGGATAAGCACAGTACAAGACTAGCCTACATAGTAATGGATGAGCACAGTACAAGAGTAGCCTACACACTTCTGGATAAGCATACTACAAGAGTAGCCTACACAGTTCTGGATAAGCATAGTTGAAGAATAGCCTACACAGTTCTGGATGAGCATAGTACAAGAGTAGCCTACATAGTTCTGGATAAGCACAGTACAAGAGTAGCCTACATAGTTCTGGAGGAGCATAGTTCAAGAGTAGCCTACATTGTTCTGGATAACAATAGTACAAGAGTAGCCTACATAGTTCTGGATAAGCATAGTACAAGAGTAGCCCTCACAATTCTCGATAAGCATAGTACAAGAGTAGCCTACTCAGTTCAGGATAAGCATAGTACAAGAGTAGCCTACATAGTTCTGGATAAGCATAGTACAAGAGTAGCCTACACAGTTCCGGATAAGCATAGTACAAGAGTAGCCTACATAGATCTGGATAAGCATAGTACAAGAGTAGCCTACATAGATCTGGATAAGCATAGTACAAGAGTGGCCTACTTAGTTCTGGATAAGCATAGTACAAGAGTAGCCTACACACTTCTGGATGGGCATAGTACAAGAGTAGCCTACACAGCTCTGGATGGGCATAGTACAAGAGTAGCCTACATAGATCTGGATAAGCGCAGTACAAGAGTAGCCTACACAGTTCCGAATATGCATAGTACAAAAGTAGCCTACACACTTCTGGATAAGCATAGTTGAAGAATAGCCTACATAGTTCTGGATGAGCATAGTACAAGAGTAGCCTACATAGTTCTGGATAAGCATAGTACAAGAGTAGCCTACATAGTTCTGGATAAGCGTAGTACAAGAGTAGCCTACATAGTTCTGGATTACAATAGTACAAGAGTAGCCTACATAGTTCTGGATAAGCATAGTACAAGAGTAGCCCACACAGTTCTGGATAAGCATACTACAAGAGTAGCCTACATAGTTCTGGATAAGCATAGTACAAGAGTAGCCTACATAGATCTGGATAACAATAGTACAAGAGTAGCCTACATAGTTATGGATGAGCACAGTACAAGAGTAGCCTACACACTTCTGGATAAGCATAGTTGAAGAATAGCCTACATAGTTCTGGTTGAGCATAGTACAATAGTAGTCTTTACAGTTCTGGATAAGCATAGTACAAGAGTAGCCTACACAGTTCTGGATAAGCATAGTACAAGAGTAGCCTGCATAGTAATGGATGAGCACAGTACAAGAGTAGCCTACACACTTCTGGATAAGCATACTACAAGAGTAGCCTACATAGCTCTGGATGAGCATAGTACAAGAGTAGCCTACATAGTAATGGATGAGTACAGTACAAGAGTAGCCTACACACTTCTGGATAAGCAAACTACAAGAGTAGCCTACATAGTTCTGGATGAGCATAGTACAACAGTTGCCTACATAGTTCTGGATAAGCATAGTTCAAGAGTAGCCTAAATAGTTCCGGATAAGCGTAGTACGAGAGTAGCCTACATAGTTCTGGATGAGCATAGTACAAGAGTAGCCTACATAGTTCTCGATGGGCATAGTACAAGAGTAGCCTACATAGTAATGGATGAGCACAGTACAAGAGTAGCCTACATAGTTCTGGATGAGCATAGTACAAGAGTTGCCTACATAGTAATGGATGAGCACAGTACAAGAGTAGCCTACATAGTTCTGGATAAGCATAGTACAAGAGTAGCCTACATAGATCTGGATAAGCATAGTACAAGAATAGCCTACATAGTTCTGGATAAGCATAGTACAAGAGTAGCCTACATAGTTCTGGATGAGCACAGTACAAGAGTAGCCTACATAGTTCTGGATAAGCATAGTACAAGAGTAGCCTACACAGTTCCCGATAACAATAGTACAAGAGTAGCCTACATAGTTCTGGATGAGCACAGTACAAGAGTAGCCTACATAGTTCTGGATAAGCATACTACAAGAGCAGCCTACATAGTTCTGGATAAGCATAGTACTAGGGTAGCGTAAACTCTACTGGATAAGCATAGTTGAAGAATAGCCTACACAGATATGGATAAGCATAGTTTAAGAATAGCCTAGATAGTTCTGGATGAGCATAGCACAATAGAATCCTACACTGTTCTGGATAAGCATAGTTCAAGAGTAGCCTACACACTTCTGGATGAGCATAGTACAAGAGTAGCCTACATAGTTCTGGATGAGCATAGCACAATAGAATCCTACACTGTTCTGGATAAGCATAGTTCAAGAGTAGCCTACACACTTCTGGATATGCATAGTACAAAAGTAGCATACACACTTCCGGATAAGCATAGTTGAAGAATAGCCTACGTAGTTCTGGATGAGCATAGTACAAGAGTAGCCAAAGTTCTGGATAATCATGGTACGAGAGTAGCCTACATAGTTCTGGATGAGCATAGTACAAGAGTAGCCTACACACTTCTGGATGGGCACTGTACAAGAGTGGCCTACACAGTTCTGGATGAGCATAGTAGAAGAGTAGCCTACACACTTCTGTATAAGCATACTACAAGAGTAGCCTACATAGTTCTGGATGAGCATAGTACAAGAGCAGCCTACATAGTTCAGGATGAGCATAGTACAAGAGTAGCCTACATAGTTCTGGATGAGCATAGTACAAGAGTAGCCTACACAATTCTGGATGGGCATAGTACAAGAGTAGCCTACACAGTTCCGGATATACATAGTACAAGAGAAGCCTACATAGTTCTGGATAAGCATAGTACAAGAGTAACCTACATAGTTCTTGATGAGCATAGTACAAGAGTAGCCTACACAGTTCTGGATAAGCATAGTACAAGAGTAGCCTACATAGTTCTGGATAAACATAGTACAAGAGTAGCCTACATAGATCTGGATAAGCATACTACAAGAGTAGCCTACATAGTTCGGGATGAGCATAGTACAAGAGTAGCCTACATAGTTCTGGATAACAATAGTACAAGATTAGCCTACATAGTTCTGGATAAGCATAGTACAAGAGTAGCCTACACAGTTCTGTGTAAGCATAGTACAAGAGTTGCCGACATAGATCTAAATAAGCATACTACAAGAGTAGCCTACACAGTTCTGGATAACAATAGTACAAGAGTAGACTACATAGATCTGGATAAGCATAGTAAAATAGTAGCCTACATAGTTCTGGATAATAATAGTACAAGAGTAGCCTACATAGTTCTGGATAAGCATAGTACAAGAGTAGCCTAATCAGTTCCGGATAAGCATAGTACAAGAGTAGACTACATAGTTCTGGATAACAATAGTACAAGAGTAGCCTACACAGTTCTGGATAAGCATAGTACAAGAGTAGCCTACATAGTTCTGGATAAGCACAGTACAAGACTAGCCTACATAGTAATGGATGAGCATAGTACAAGAGTAGCCTACACACTTCTGGATAAGCATACTACAAGAGTAGCCTACACAGTTCTGGATACGCATAGTTGAAGAATTGCCTACACAGTTCTGGATGAGCATAGTACAATAGTAGCCTACATAGTTCTGGATAAGCACAGTACAAGAGTAGCCTACATAGTTCTGGATAAGCATAGTACAAGAGTAGCCCACATAGTTCTGGATAAACATAGTACAAGAGTAGCCTACATAGTTCTGGTTAACAATAGTACAAGAGTGGCCTACATAGTTCTGGATAAGCATAGTACAAGAGTAGCCTAAACACTTCTGGATGGGCATAGTACAAGAGTAGCCTACCAAGCTCTGGATGGGCATAATACAAGAGTAGCCTACATAGATCTTGATAAGCGCAGTACAAGAGTAGCCTACACAGTTCCGGATATGCATAGTACAAAAGTAGCCTACACACTTCTGGATAAGCATAGTTGAAGAATAGCCTACATAGTTCTGGATGAGCATAGTACAAGAGTAGCCTACATAGTCCTGGATAAGCATAGTACAAGAGTAGCCTACATAGTTCTGGATAAGCGTAGTACAAGAGTAGCCTACATAGTTCTGGATTACAATAGTACAAGAGTAGCCTACATAGCTCTGGATAAGCATAGTACAAGAGTAGCCCACACAGTTCTGGATAAGCATACTACAAGAGTAGCCTACATATTTCTGGATAAGCATAGTACAAGAGTAGCCTACATAGATCTGGATAACAATAGTACAAGAGTAGCCTACACAGTTATGGATGAGCACAGTACAAGAGTAGCCTACACACTTCTGGATAAGCATAGTTGAAGAATAGCCTACATAGTTCTGGATGAGCATAGTACAATAGTAGCCTACACAGTCCTGGATAACAATAGTACAAGAGTAGACTACATAGATCTGGATAAGCATAGTAAAATAGTAGCCTACATAGTAATGGATGAGCACAGTACAAGAGTAGCCTACATAGTTCTGGATAAGCATAGTACAAGAGTAGCCTAATCAGTTCCGGATAAGCATAGTACAAGAGTAGACTACATAGTTTTGGATAAAATAGTACAAGAGTAGCCTACACAGTTCTGGATAAGCATAGTACAAGAGTAGCCTACATAGTTCTGGATAAGCACAGTACCAGACTAGCCTACATAGTAATGGATGAGCACAGTACAAGAGTAGCCTACACACTTCTGGATAAGCATACTACAAGAGTAGCCTACACAGTTCTGGATAAGCATAGTTGAAGAATAGCCTACACAGTTCTGGATGAGCATAGTACAATAGTAGCCTACATAGTTCTGGATAAGCACAGTACAAGAGTAGCCTACATAGTTCTGGATAAGCATAGTACAAGAGTAGACCACATAGTTCTGGAGAAGCATAGTACAAGAGTAGCCTACATTGTTCTGGATAACAATAGTACAAGAGTAGCCTACATAGTTCTGGATAAGCATAGTACAAGAGTAGCCCTCACAATTCTCGATAAGCATAGTACAAGAGTAGCCTACTCAGTTCAGGATAAGCATAGTACAAGAGTAGCCTACATAGTTCTGGATAAGCATAGTACAAGAGTAGCCTACACAGTTCCGGATAAGCATAGTACAAGAGTAGCCTACATAGATCTGGATAAGCATATGACAAGAGTAGCCTACATAGTTCTGGATAACAATAGTACAAGAGTGGCCTACATAGTTCTGGATAAGCATAGTACAAGAGTAGCCTACACACTTCTGGATGGGCATAGTACAAGAGTAGCCTACACAGCTCTGGATGGGCATAGTACAAGAGTAGCCTACATAGATCTGGATAAGCGCAGTACAAGAGTAGCCTACACAGTTCCGGATATGCATAGTACAAGAGTAGCCTACACACTTCTGGATAAGCATAGTTGAAGAATAGCCTACATAGTTCTGGATAAGCATACTACAAGAGTAGCCTACATAGTTCTGGATAAGCATAGTACAAGAGTAGCCTACATAGTTCTGGATAAGCGTAGTACAAGAGTAGCCTACATAGTTCTGGATTACAATAGTACAAGAGTAGCCTACATAGTTCTGGATAAGCATAGTACAAGAGTAGCCCACACAGTTCTGGATAAGCATACTACAAGAGTAGCCTACATATTTCTGGATAAGCATAGTACAAGAGTAGCCTACATAGAACTGGATAACAATAGTACAAGAGTAGCCTACACAGTTATGGATGAGCACAGTACAAGAGTAGCCTACACACTTCTGGGTAAGCATAGTTGAAGAATAGCCTACATAGTTCTGGATTAGCATAGTACAATAGTAGTCTTTACAGTTCTGGATAAGCATAGTACAAGAGTAGCCTACACAGTTCTGGATAAGCATAGTACAAGAGTAGCCTACATAGTAATGGATGAGTACAGTACAAGAGTAGCCTACACACTTCTGGATAAGCATACTACAAGAGTAACCTACATAGTTCTGGATGAGCATAGTACAAGAGTAGCCTACAAAGTAATGGATGAGCACAGTACAAGAGTAGCCTACACACTTCAGGATAAGCATACTACAAGAGTAGCCTACATAGTTCTGGATGAGCATAGTACAAGAGTTGCCTACATAGTTCTGGATAAGCATAGTTCAAGAGTAGACTAAATAGCTCCGGATAAGCGTAGTACGAGAGTAGCCTACATAGTTCTGGATGAGCAGAGTACAAGAGTAGCCTACACAGTTCTCGATAACAATAGTACAAGAGTAGCCTACATAATTCTGGATGAGCACAGTACAAGAGTAGCCTACATAGTTCTGGATAAGCATACTACAAGAGCAGCCTACATAGTTCTGGATAAGCATAGTACAAGAGTAGCGTACACACTTCTGGATAAGCATAGTTGAAGAATAGCCTACACAGTTATGGATAAGCGTAGTACAAGAGTAGCCTACATAGTTCTGGATGGGCATAGTACAAGAGTAGCCTACATAGTAATGGATGAGCACAGTACAAGAGTAGCCTACATAGTTCCGGATATGCATAGTACAAAAGTAGCGTACACACTTCTGGATAAGCATAGTTGAAGAATAGCCTACACCGTTATGGATAAGCGTAGTACAAGAGTAGCCTACATAGTTCTGGATGGGCATAGTACAAGAGTAGCCTACACACTTCTGTATAAGCATACTACAAGAGTAGCCTACATAGTTCTGGATGAGCATAGTACAAGAGCAGCCTACATAGTTCTGGATGAGCATAGTACAAGAGTAGCCTACATAGTTCTGGATGAGCATAGTACAAGAGTAGCCTACACAGTTCCGGATATGCATAGTACAAGAGAAGCCTACATAGTTCTGGATAAGCATAGTACAAGAGTAACCTACATAGTTCTTGATGAGCAAAGTACAAGAGTAGCCTACACAGTTCTGGATGAGCATAGTACAAGAGTAGCCCACATAGTTCTGGATAAACATAGTACAAGAGTAGCCTACATAGATCTGGATCAGCATACTACAAGAGTAGCCTACATAGTTCGGGATGAGCATAGTACAAGAGTAGCCTACATAGTTCTGGATAACAATAGTACAAGATTAGCCTACATAGTTCTGGATAACAATAGTACAAGATTAGCCTACATAGTTCTGGATAAGCATAGTACAAGAGTAGCCTACACAGTTCTGTGTAAGCATAGTACAAGAGTAGCCTAAATAGATCCAAATAAGCATACTACAAGAGTAGCCTACACAGTTCTGGATAACAATAGTACAAGAGTAGACTACATAGATCTGGATAAGCATAGTAAAATAGTAACCTACATAGTTCTGGATAATAATAGTACAAGAGTAGCCTACTGTTTCTGGATAAGCATAGTACAAGAGTAGCCTACATAGTTCTGGATAAGCACAGCACAAGACTAGCCTACATAGTAATGGATGAGCACAGTACAAGAATAGCCTACACACTTCTGGATAAGCATACTACAAGAGTAGCCTACACAGTTCTGGATAAGCATAGTTGAAGAATAGCCTACACAGTTCTGGATGAGCATAGTACAATAGTAGCCTACATAGTTCTGGATAAGCACAGTACAAGAGTAGCCTACATAGTTCTGGATAAGCATAGTACAAGAGTAGCCTACATAGTTCTGGAGAAGCATAGTACAAGACTAGCCTACATTGTTCTGGATAACAATAGTACAAGAGAAGCCTACATAGTTCTGGATAAGCATAGTACAAGAGTAGCCCTCACAATTCTCGATAAGCATAGTACAAGAGTAGCCTACTAAGTTCAGGATAAGCATAGTACAAGAGAAGCCTACATAGTTCTGGATAAGCATAGTACAAGAGTAGCCTACACAGCTCCGGATAAGCATAGTACAAGAGTAGCCTACATAGATCTGGATAAGCATAGTACAAGAGTAGCCTACATAGTTCTGGATAACAAAAGTACAAGAGTGGCCTACATGGTTCTGGATAAGCATAGTACAAGAGTAGCCTACACACTTCTGGATGGGCATAGTACAAGAGTAGCCTACACAGCTCTGGATGGGCATAGTACAAGAGTAGCCTACATAGATCTGGATAATCGCAGTACAAGAGTAGCCTACACAGTTCCGGATATGCATAGTACAAAAGTAGCCTACACACTTCTGGATAAGCATAGTTGAAGAATAGCCTACATAGTTCTGGATGAGCATAGTACAAGAGTAGCCTACATAGTTCTGGATAAGCATAGTACAAGAGTAGCCTACATAGTTCTGGATAAGCGTAGTACAAGAGTAGCCTACATAGTTCTGGATTACAATAGTACAAGAGTAGCCTACATAGTTCTTGATAAGCATAGTACAAGAGTAGCCCACACAGTTCTGGATAAGCATACTAGAAGAGTAGCCTACATATTTCTGGATAAGTATAGTACAAGAGTAGCCTACATAGATCTGGATAACAATAGTACAAGAGTAGCCTACACAGATATGGATGAGCACAGTACAAGAGTAGCCTACACACTTCTGGACAAGCATAGTTGAAGAATAGCCTACATAGTTCTGGATGACCATAGTACAATAGTAGTCTTTACAGTTCTCGATAAGCATAGTACAAGAGTAGCCTACACAGTTCTGGATAAGCATAGTACAAGAGTAGCCTACATAGTAATGGATGAGCACAGTACAAGAGTAGCCTACACACTTCTGGATAAGCATACTACAAGAGTAGCCTACATAGTTCTGGATGAGCATAGTACAAGAGTAGCCTACATAGTAATGGATGAGCACAGTACAAGAGTAGCCTACACAATTCAGGATAAGCATACTACAAGAGTAGCCTACATAGTTCTGGATGAGCATAGTACAAGAGTTGCCTACATAGTTCTGGATAAGCATAGTTCAAGAGTAGCCTAAATAGTTCCGGAAAAGCGTAGTACGAGAGTAGCCTACATAGTTCTGGATGAGCATAGTACAAGAGTAGCCTACACAGTTCTCGATAACAATAGTACAAGAGTAGCCTACATAGTTCTGGATGAGCACAGTACAAGAGTAGCCTACATAGTTCTGGATAAGCATACTACAAGAGCAGCCTACACAGTTATGGATAAGCGTAGTACAAGAGTAGCCTACATAGTTCGCGATGGGCATAGTACAAGAGTAGCCTACATAGTAATGGATGAGCACAGTACAAGAGTAGCCTACGCAGTTCTGGATAAGCATACTACAAGAGTAGCCTACATAGTTCCGGATATGCATAGTACAAAAGTAGCGTACACACTTCTGGATAAGCATAGTTGAAGAATAGCCTACACAGTTATGGATAAGCGTAGTACAAGAGTAGCCTACATAGTTCTGGATGGGCATAGTACAAGAGTAGCCTACACAGTTTTGGATAAGCATAGTTTAAGAATAGCCTAGATAGTTCTGGATGAGCATAGCACAAGAGTAGCCTACATAGTAATGGATGAGCACAGTACAAGAGTAGCCTACACAGTTCTGGATATGCATAGTACAAAAGTAGCCTACACACTTCCGGATAAGCATAGTACAAGAGTAGCCTACACACTTCTGGATGAGCATAGTACAAGAGTAGCCTACATAGTTCTGGATGAGCATAGTACAAGAGTAGCCCTCACAATTCTCGATAAGCATAGTACAAGAGTAGCCTACTAAGTTCAGGATAAGCATAGTACAAGAGTAGCCTACATAGTTCTGGATAAGCATAGTACAAGAGTAGCCTACACAGCTCCGGATAAGCATAGTACAAGAGTAGCCTACATAGATCTGGATAAGCATAGTACAAGAGTAGCCTACATAGTTCTGGATAACAATAGTACAAGAGTGGCCTACATGGTTCTGGATAAGCATAGTACAAGAGTAGCCTACACACTTCTGGATGGGCATAGTACAAGAGTAGCCTACACAGCTCTGGATGGGCATAGTACAAGAGTAGCCTACATAGATCTGGATAATCGCAGTACAAGAGTAGCCTACACAGTTCCGGATATGCATAGTACAAAAGTAGCCTACACACTTCTGGATAAGCATAGTTGAAGAATAGCCTACATAGTTCTGGATGAGCATAGTACAAGAGTAGCCTACATAGTTCTGGATAAGCATAGTACAAGAGTAGCCTACATAGTTCTGGATAAGCGTAGTACAAGAGTAGCCTACATAGTTCTGGATTACAATAGTACAAGAGTAGCCTACATAGTTCTTGATAAGCATAGTACAAGAGTAGCCCACACAGTTCTGGATAAGCATACTAGAAGAGTAGCCTACATATTTCTGGATAAGTATAGTACAAGAGTAGCCTACATAGATCTGGATAACAATAGTACAAGAGTAGCCTACACAGATATGGATGAGCACAGTACAAGAGTAGCCTACACACTTCTGGACAAGCATAGTAGAAGAATAGCCTACATAGTTCTGGATGACCATAGTACAATAGTAGTCTTTACAGTTCTCGATAAGCATAGTACAAGAGTAGCCTACACAGTTCTGGATAAGCATAGTACAAGAGTAGCCTACATAGTAATGGATGAGCACAGTACAAGAGTAGCCTACACACTTCTGGATAAGCATACTACAAGAGTAGCCTACATAGTTCTGGATGAGCATAGTACAAGAGTAGCCTACATAGTAATGGATGAGCACAGTACAAGAGTAGCCTACACAATTCAGGATAAGCATACTACAAGAGTAGCCTACATAGTTCTGGATGAGCATAGTACAAGAGTTGCCTACATAGTTCTGGATAAGCATAGTTCAAGAGTAGCCTAAATAGTTCCGGAAAAGCGTAGTACGAGAGTAGCCTACATAGTTCTGGATGAGCATAGTACAAGAGTAGCCTACACAGTTCTCGATAACAATAGTACAAGAGTAGCCTACATAGTTCTGGATGAGCACAGTACAAGAGTAGCCTACATAGTTCTGGATAAGCATACTACAAGAGCAGCCTACACAGTTATGGATAAGCGTAGTACAAGAGTAGCCTACATAGTTCTGGATGGGCATAGTACAAGAGTAGCCTACATAGTAATGGATGAGCACAGTACAAGAGTAGCCTACGCAGTTCTGGATAAGCATACTACAAGAGTAGCCTACATAGTTCCGGATATGCATAGTACAAAAGTAGCGTACACACTTCTGGATAAGCATAGTTGAAGAATAGCCTACACAGTTATGGATAAGCGTAGTACAAGAGTAGCCTACATAGTTCTGGATGGGCATAGTACAAGAGTAGCCTACACAGTTTTGGATAAGCATAGTTTAAGAATAGCCTAGATAGTTCTGGATGAGCATAGCACAAGAGTAGCCTACATAGTAATGGATGAGCACAGTACAAGAGTAGCCTACACAGTTCTGGATATGCATAGTACAAAAGTAGCCTACACACTTCCGGATAAGCATAGTACAAGAGTAGCCTACACACTTCTGGATGAGCATAGTACAAGAGTAGCCTACATAGTTCTGGATAAGCACAGCACAAGACTAGCCTACATAGTAATGGATGAGCACAGTACAAGAATAGCCTACACACTTCTGGATAAGCATACTACAAGAGTAGCCTACACAGTTCTGGATAAGCATAGTTGAAGAATAGCCTACACAGTTCTGGATGAGCATAGTACAATAGTAGCCTACATAGTTCTGGATAAGCACAGTACAAGAGTAGCCTACATAGTTCTGGATAAGCATAGTACAAGAGTAGCCTACATAGTTCTGGAGAAGCATAGTACAAGACTAGCCTACATTGTTCTGGATAACAATAGTACAAGAGAAGCCTACATAGTTCTGGATAAGCATAGTACAAGAGTAGCCCTCACAATTCTCGATAAGCATAGTACAAGAGTAGCCTACTAAGTTCAGGATAAGCATAGTACAAGAGAAGCCTACATAGTTCTGGATAAGCATAGTACAAGAGTAGCCTACACAGCTCCGGATAAGCATAGTACAAGAGTAGCCTACATAGATCTGGATAAGCATAGTACAAGAGTAGCCTACATAGTTCTGGATAACAAAAGTACAAGAGTGGCCTACATGGTTCTGGATAAGCATAGTACAAGAGTAGCCTACACACTTCTGGATGGGCATAGTACAAGAGTAGCCTACACAGCTCTGGATGGGCATAGTACAAGAGTAGCCTACATAGATCTGGATAATCGCAGTACAAGAGTAGCCTACACAGTTCCGGATATGCATAGTACAAAAGTAGCCTACACACTTCTGGATAAGCATAGTTGAAGAATAGCCTACATAGTTCTGGATGAGCATAGTACAAGAGTAGCCTACATAGTTCTGGATAAGCATAGTACAAGAGTAGCCTACATAGTTCTGGATAAGCGTAGTACAAGAGTAGCCTACATAGTTCTGGATTACAATAGTACAAGAGTAGCCTACATAGTTCTTGATAAGCATAGTACAAGAGTAGCCCACACAGTTCTGGATAAGCATACTAGAAGAGTAGCCTACATATTTCTGGATAAGTATAGTACAAGAGTAGCCTACATAGATCTGGATAACAATAGTACAAGAGTAGCCTACACAGATATGGATGAGCACAGTACAAGAGTAGCCTACACACTTCTGGACAAGCATAGTTGAAGAATAGCCTACATAGTTCTGGATGACCATAGTACAATAGTAGTCTTTACAGTTCTCGATAAGCATAGTACAAGAGTAGCCTACACAGTTCTGGATAAGCATAGTACAAGAGTAGCCTACATAGTAATGGATGAGCACAGTACAAGAGTAGCCTACACACTTCTGGATAAGCATACTACAAGAGTAGCCTACATAGTTCTGGATGAGCATAGTACAAGAGTAGCCTACATAGTAATGGATGAGCACAGTACAAGAGTAGCCTACACAATTCAGGATAAGCATACTACAAGAGTAGCCTACATAGTTCTGGATGAGCATAGTACAAGAGTTGCCTACATAGTTCTGGATAAGCATAGTTCAAGAGTAGCCTAAATAGTTCCGGAAAAGCGTAGTACGAGAGTAGCCTACATAGTTCTGGATGAGCATAGTACAAGAGTAGCCTACACAGTTCTCGATAACAATAGTACAAGAGTAGCCTACATAGTTCTGGATGAGCACAGTACAAGAGTAGCCTACATAGTTCTGGATAAGCATACTACAAGAGCAGCCTACACAGTTATGGATAAGCGTAGTACAAGAGTAGCCTACATAGTTCGCGATGGGCATAGTACAAGAGTAGCCTACATAGTAATGGATGAGCACAGTACAAGAGTAGCCTACGCAGTTCTGGATAAGCATACTACAAGAGTAGCCTACATAGTTCCGGATATGCATAGTACAAAAGTAGCGTACACACTTCTGGATAAGCATAGTTGAAGAATAGCCTACACAGTTATGGATAAGCGTAGTACAAGAGTAGCCTACATAGTTCTGGATGGGCATAGTACAAGAGTAGCCTACACAGTTTTGGATAAGCATAGTTTAAGAATAGCCTAGATAGTTCTGGATGAGCATAGCACAAGAGTAGCCTACATAGTAATGGATGAGCACAGTACAAGAGTAGCCTACACAGTTCTGGATATGCATAGTACAAAAGTAGCCTACACACTTCCGGATAAGCATAGTACAAGAGTAGCCTACACACTTCTGGATGAGCATAGTACAAGAGTAGCCTACATAGTTCTGGATGAGCATAGTACAAGAGTAGCCCTCACAATTCTCGATAAGCATAGTACAAGAGTAGCCTACTAAGTTCAGGATAAGCATAGTACAAGAGTAGCCTACATAGTTCTGGATAAGCATAGTACAAGAGTAGCCTACACAGCTCCGGATAAGCATAGTACAAGAGTAGCCTACATAGATCTGGATAAGCATAGTACAAGAGTAGCCTACATAGTTCTGGATAACAATAGTACAAGAGTGGCCTACATGGTTCTGGATAAGCATAGTACAAGAGTAGCCTACACACTTCTGGATGGGCATAGTACAAGAGTAGCCTACACAGCTCTGGATGGGCATAGTACAAGAGTAGCCTACATAGATCTGGATAATCGCAGTACAAGAGTAGCCTACACAGTTCCGGATATGCATAGTACAAAAGTAGCCTACACACTTCTGGATAAGCATAGTTGAAGAATAGCCTACATAGTTCTGGATGAGCATAGTACAAGAGTAGCCTACATAGTTCTGGATAAGCATAGTACAAGAGTAGCCTACATAGTTCTGGATAAGCGTAGTACAAGAGTAGCCTACATAGTTCTGGATTACAATAGTACAAGAGTAGCCTACATAGTTCTTGATAAGCATAGTACAAGAGTAGCCCACACAGTTCTGGATAAGCATACTAGAAGAGTAGCCTACATATTTCTGGATAAGTATAGTACAAGAGTAGCCTACATAGATCTGGATAACAATAGTACAAGAGTAGCCTACACAGATATGGATGAGCACAGTACAAGAGTAGCCTACACACTTCTGGACAAGCATAGTAGAAGAATAGCCTACATAGTTCTGGATGACCATAGTACAATAGTAGTCTTTACAGTTCTCGATAAGCATAGTACAAGAGTAGCCTACACAGTTCTGGATAAGCATAGTACAAGAGTAGCCTACATAGTAATGGATGAGCACAGTACAAGAGTAGCCTACACACTTCTGGATAAGCATACTACAAGAGTAGCCTACATAGTTCTGGATGAGCATAGTACAAGAGTAGCCTACATAGTAATGGATGAGCACAGTACAAGAGTAGCCTACACAATTCAGGATAAGCATACTACAAGAGTAGCCTACATAGTTCTGGATGAGCATAGTACAAGAGTTGCCTACATAGTTCTGGATAAGCATAGTTCAAGAGTAGCCTAAATAGTTCCGGAAAAGCGTAGTACGAGAGTAGCCTACATAGTTCTGGATGAGCATAGTACAAGAGTAGCCTACACAGTTCTCGATAACAATAGTACAAGAGTAGCCTACATAGTTCTGGATGAGCACAGTACAAGAGTAGCCTACATAGTTCTGGATAAGCATACTACAAGAGCAGCCTACACAGTTATGGATAAGCGTAGTACAAGAGTAGCCTACATAGTTCTGGATGGGCATAGTACAAGAGTAGCCTACATAGTAATGGATGAGCACAGTACAAGAGTAGCCTACGCAGTTCTGGATAAGCATACTACAAGAGTAGCCTACATAGTTCCGGATATGCATAGTACAAAAGTAGCGTACACACTTCTGGATAAGCATAGTTGAAGAATAGCCTACACAGTTATGGATAAGCGTAGTACAAGAGTAGCCTACATAGTTCTGGATGGGCATAGTACAAGAGTAGCCTACACAGTTTTGGATAAGCATAGTTTAAGAATAGCCTAGATAGTTCTGGATGAGCATAGCACAAGAGTAGCCTACATAGTAATGGATGAGCACAGTACAAGAGTAGCCTACACAGTTCTGGATATGCATAGTACAAAAGTAGCCTACACACTTCCGGATAAGCATAGTACAAGAGTAGCCTACACACTTCTGGATGAGCATAGTACAAGAGTAGCCTACATAGTTCTGGATGAGCATAGCATAAGAGTAGCCTACATAGTAATGGATGAGCACAGTACAAGAGTAGCCTACACAGTTCTGGATATGCATAGTACAAAAGTAGCCTACACACTTCCGGATAAGCATAGTTGAAGAATAGCCTACGTAGTTCTGGATGAGCATAGTACAAGAGTAGCCAAAGTTCTGGATAATCATGTTACGAGAGTAGCCTACATAGTTCTGGATGAGCATAGTACAAGAGTAGCCTACACACTTCTGTATAAGCATACTACAAGAGTAGCCTACATAGTTCTGGATGAGCATAGTACAAGAGCAGCCTACATAGTTCTGGATGAGCATAGTACAAGAGTAGCCTACATAGTTCTGGATGAGCATAGTACAAGAGTAGCCTGCACAATTCTGGATTGGCATAGTACAAGAGTAACCTACACAGTTCCGGATATGCATAGTACAAGAGAAGCCTACATAGTTCTGGATAAGCATAGTACAAGAGTAGCCTACATAGTTCTTGATGAGCATAGTACAAGAGTAGCCTACATAGTTCTGGATGGGCATAGTACAAGAGTAGCCTACACACTTCTGAATAAGAATAGTTGAAGAATAGCCTACATAGTTCTGGATAAGCATAGTACAAGAGTAGCCTACATAGTTCTGGATAAACATAGTACAAGAGTAGGCTACATAGTTCTTGATGAGCATAGTACAAGAGTAGCCTACATAGTTCTGGATGGGCATAGTACAAGAGTAGCCTACACACTTCTGAATAAGAATAGTTGAAGAATAGCCTACATAGTTCTGGATAAGCATAGTACGAGAATAGCCTACACACTTTTGGATAACAATAGTTGAAGAATAGCCTACATAGTTCTGGATAAGCATAGTTGAAGAATAGCCTACATAGTTCTGGATGAGCATAGTACAATAGAAGCCTAAATAGTTCTGGATAAGCGTAGTACGAGAGTAGCCTACACACTTCTGGATGAGCATAGTACAAGAATAGCCTACACACTTTTGGATAACAATAGTTGAAGAATAGCCTACATTGTTCTGGATAAGCGTTGTACAAGAGTGCCAAAGTTCTGGATGGGCAGAGTACAAGAGTAGCCTACACATTCTGGATAAGAATAGTTGAAGAATAGCCTACATAGTTCTGGATAAGCATAGTACAAGAGTAGCCTACATAGTTCTGGATGAGCATACTACAAGAGTAGCCGAAGTTCTGGATAAGCATAGTACAAGAGTAGCCTACATACTTCTGGATAGGCATGATAATCTATTTGCTTTCCTCTAATAGTTGCCTGTATTTTGAATGTTCATCATTTGTCAGAGTATTTTGAAATTGCATTTAAATGCCAAATCTACATACAGCAGGATGATTTCACTACTTACCGTTGTCTTTATCAGCATTTGACACAATTATGCAGTTCCTCTCATCAGCGACAATTGGAAATGACTCGTCATCATCACGCAAAGGTTTGGTTATCGGATTCTCCACGTTACGGCCATACGATTGTGTATTGACATCGCAAAACCCATGTCCAACATAGTAGACGGGGCTCTGTCCAACCATTCCAGTCTGCCTCTTCAAAGCAAGCTCCTCTGGCCTCTTGCCCATTTTGTTCGCTAAAATCGTCCGGATCTCTCCGACGGTTGGATTATCTGACAGTTTTACTGTGAAGTTAAAATCTCGTCCGCCATTGTAATCCATGCAAAAGTTGGAAACTCCCAAAGTAGTTTCTGCAAAGAAGAATACTTGAGTTCCAAAGTCATCGATCAATCATCTCTCTCTCTCATACACGAAAAGTTTGATGTTGGTGATAAACTGGCTATCAACAGGGAACTTGATGAGCTACATCAACACTGTTAGCAAAATAGTCAATCCATCTTGCATCTGAAAAACTTCTACAATGATCAAGTTTCTTGGTTACTCTTTCATTCCATGATCTGATAAAAAATGTACATTTTTGCAATAAAAAATACACGAGAAGAATTTGTCTTTCAAAGTCGTATTGCAAGCTCGAGAGTCTTGAATATCGTAAAATTATATTTGCTTACGGATTTTGAATGATCCAAACTCCGATACACTAAGTAACGAAATGACCTAGCATTCATTTAATCACTCAACATCAGATTTGTCATTTTTATAATTTTGATTCCACCTTTAGGGCAACTATCTCCCACATAGTAACTGACTCTTCAAGTTATAATAATAATGATGCGTTTATTTTCCAAAAAAGGCCTCAATATTGAAAATCGTGAGGTAATTGACAAAGTGCAAAACATTTCAAATAAATCACATAAAAGAAAAAGTAACAAGAAAGAAGAAACATGACTTGGGACAGAGTAGCGGTGTATGTCGTAAACCACTATCTGAAGCCGTCGTCTTTGAGTCGAATCATTGAAGCTGTTCTGTTTCAGGATTGATTTACATGTGGGACACGATTCGTATTGGCATAGAGCAACCTTCGGTGCTCAGGAAAATGCAGATGATGTTCCTGACACAATGCGACAAAAATATTTAAGCCAATCATCAAACGTCTTTAATTAAGAGGGATGAAATTGTTACAAGGACACCGTGAAGATCCACTAATGTGGTGCGAACGATCTTGCATATTTTCAAATCATTTGCCTTTTGAAGCGTTTTATCTAAGGAACATAGCGTCTAATAATCCAAATGCTACGAATACAGTTATTGTAGATGATGGCCGAGTGATAGAGGGTTTATCAGGTTTTTAGAGATAATGGTTTCAGTTGCCGAAGAGTGAGAAGTCGACTGGAAGCTTTTTTGGAAACATTTCTGACATGTCTTTTCATATTTACATGTAAGTTACAATTGAATGTGACACCCTAAAATTTCATCTTTTCACTCCAATTTATCAGGAACAATAAAATGATGAAGCTCATCAAGTTCCGAGGTGAAATGAGTATCCAATGCTTATATCTACGACATGCTGTAACATAGAGTAGGATTTAGAGCTTAGCAAACGCGTATTGATTTTCGTAGATGGTAATTGCTAAAGGTCACCGATTTTCCAATAAGTTTCATATGACATTCAAGTCGCAGTTCTATGATTGTTGCCTCCAGATAGATAGTTACAATTGCACTGCAGACCTTGCACGAGTTGAGTAAATAACTGAGCTTTTCTCGAACTTGCGCACACCGAGGTTGCATCACATATTATTGGCTGTAATTCCCTCACCTGAAGATTTTGACCCTGATGGCATCAGCTAAAATGAACTACTTTTTCAATACTTCCACGAAGCAGTATCATGGAGACGGCTTCACACTAGGATGAAGCTTTAAAGTCATTACTCTCCGACGAGAGGCCTAGACGGCACGGATATTGTCATACTTTATCACAGTGTTGTGACGCATGTAGTCCGTGTGCCTATCCTGTCCACTTCTAAGTAACACTTCCGAGCCTCGACTAAAACATCGCTAGGTCAAGAACGAACCCGTAAGACTTTGATCCGGTGTGACGATGATCACATGCAGTGCATGTAAGTACATGAGGATCATGCTGGTGAGCCGAGCTGCCATCATTTCTTTATCATGCATTTTTTGCACTATATTCAAAAAGACGAACAAGATCTTACAGTTGTGCCAGCACTAACGGACACAAAAAATTAGAGCAAATTTTGGCGCTCGCGAATTATTCAACGTGTTTTCCAACATAGGAATAGAATATTATGAAATGAAAGAAATGACATTTCGACTTAATGACTTAAATTCTCTGAAGCAGTAATAGAACTTACCATTGTTCTTGTTGGCATTTGAAACAACTATACAGTTCTTCTCATTCGGTATAACAGGAAAGAGTTCATTATCATCAGACAAGCGAACATCCCTTGCATTCTCCACTTTACGGCCATGATTACATCCATCAACGTCAGAAAAGCCGTTTCCAACCCAGAAGACTTTGGTGTCTCCGACAACTGCAATCTGCCTTTTGAGTGTAATTTCCTCTGGATTTTTATCCATCTTTGTCGATATGAGTTTTCTCAAGTCTCCAACTGTTGGATGTTCCGATAATTTTCCAGTGATGTTAAAATTGTCTCCATCATTATAATCGCTACAAAGGTTGCCAATACCAATAGTTGTTGCTGCAAATAATAGAACTCAGTCATCTTCAAATCCATCTAACCCTCAAAACTCCTATATGCCTGTACCGTACTTGTGACATGCATCTTAAGTACCGGCAATTTCTATACTGGCAGGTTGACAAGTGTATCAAAGAATGAAACGTGAACCACAGGTAAGAACAATTTCTGCAGAGATAGCCACTCATAGCAGCTTCACCGACTTGATTCGGAAGCTTAGATTAGTTGATGCAATCATGCATCGATCGATGGGGATCAAAACTACGGATTTCGCTTTCAGCAAAATGAAATGTACTTTCACATTCTAATAGAGGAAACATCACAATCATTGCACTAAATATTGATTCGAAGTGAAGTGTGCTTTCTTTTGAGGTTTCTTCAAATCTTCATAATGTTTCCATGCGCTTCTAAGACATTGGACCGATGCATTTGAGAGACCGATGCACAGGACTAGATTCGTTGGAACTACGTGTAGATTCCCACTTCACATCTTCGATGGTTCTTCAAAGCCAACTGGAGCTAACTCTGACTCCAGGAGAATGTCTGGGTGACTACAGTGAAGGCATCTACACTGTAAATCGTGGATACGAAAATTACAAACAAACATAAGTAGTGTGGTGCGCGGTTATAGGACAAGAGGGGAGAGGTGTGTGAAATTTGCCGATGTTGCACTGGACACACATGGTTCGGAACGGCTCGGTTTGCAGCATAAATAACTTAGAGAAATATCCGAGTGGAGGGGGGTTATATGTTCTGAAAAATGTTTTCCAAGTGTTTCCCAGAGTTTCATGTGTCCGATAATCGCGCAGGATTCTCATTGGAAAATGCGCTTTTTTTCTGAAGGGAATATAAGAAGCGCTATATCTTCTTTTGTTTCATTCCTACACTAGCTCGTCTGTCTGCTTTTCCAGTTAACTTATTCAGTTTAAAATTAGAATTACGGGTATTTTTTGGGGGGTGAAAAATTCTTTTTCATTAAATATGTGAAATTCTCCATTTTTGATTGGAAAGAAGCTAGAATTTTTTCTGAATAAACGTTTTTACATGCGATTGCCAATGTTTCAAATTCTTATTTCAGATGGGAAATTACTTTCAATGAAATACGTTTTTGAGTCATCTCGTCTGCAATTGAATATTCCTTTTCAATGCTGTTGACAAGTTATTAATTATTCTAATTTCCCGATCATCTTTTCACTCTCGTTGCGGGCATGAATTTGTCTCTCTGTAATTGCTCAACTTCTTTGAAGGTCACGCTGGACCAGGGAAGCAGCAAAATGCCTGTGTGACATCGCGGTCAACGGATGTCAGTAGTCTTATGTCTATGTGCAAATATGTTTGTGTGTCAGTAGTTATGTCTGTATGATAATAGTCACTTCTATGAATGCCGGCGCTATTTCTCTCTCTATCAGCGAGCACCGGAATACTTGCTGCCTAATTTGGACTCTACATCCTGATGCCATGCGGGAAATTGTGATTTAAGGTGACGTGAATCCAACTGTCAACTGTCTTCCACCACATCTACTTTTTCTTTTGCCGCCTTGGCGCCAGTTTGACCCCAATGAAGCAGTAGTAATTGAAACAGTGCAGTATTCAACAGCTTTTTAATAATCCAAATTTGGTGCAGCGGCTTACGCCGTTTTCCTCGAGGAGGGACAGCTCCTCAGTTGCTAAGCTAGGGACTTGTGAAGAAAACCAATCCGCGGGACGGGGTCGGGTAAACCAGCCAGCCAGCCAGCCGTTTTCCTCGTTATTTTCTTCACCCTCCACAAACGCCGTTGGACTCAGCTTTTTCGTTATCAATTGACAATGGTGCGGCTGTGGTTGATGGAAGCCAGCTACAGGAGAGGGTGAGCATTGCTGATAGCAGCCGTGAACAAGAAACGATTATACCTGATGATGATGACGAGTCACAGACCTAGTGGTAGTTCGGTGGTGAGTCCATTTACACCTGTGGGCGATTCATTTTGGTTCCTCTGCTGCTTCCGAGACTATTCTTAGCATCTCGGACTCCACAGAGAGTGTTGATATGCCAGTGGGACTGGTGGAGAAGGAGGCATGGCAGGAACATCAAGTGGATTTGGATGCTGAGGAAGAGGAGGAGGAGGTTAGGCCAGCTAAGATACAGCGTCTAGAGTGCGGAGAAGAGGGGGAGGATGGCTGCTTTGATCCCGCAGTGATAGATTCTACTTCAAGGTGTGTGAAATACTGTATGTATACTGTGAAATACACTGTCGGTAGAAGTCGTCTCATTGAGCATGATCTCATGCATACAGATCCACATGTAAATTCGTGGATGAATATGACGCCTCATTCCGTTTGATTAGGTACGCCTTACAGAGTCTAGTAAAGGATCATGGCATTTACAATAGTTTGTAAAGAATGTCAGACCAATACAGCAATAGCGTAGCACAAAATCATCCTAATTTCGTTGTCAGTAAATAACTGTGAGTAGAGTGTTTGGATTTGGATGTTCCATCGTCTTGTGAGAAGATCTCACTATGACCCCACTAAATATTTCAAATCCTTTTGAGATCAATAGTTCAAAAGAAGTTTTACGATTTCATTTAACATGTGATGCACAATTACTTTCGTTATTCTGTGTAAGATTATTAAACGTATTCCAGTGCTGTCATGTCTCATTTATACAGTTCAATACAGTACTAGTCGAAAATAAAAAGTAACACGATTTGCAACTGAAATTGAAATGCCTGTACCGTAATTGATGCAATACGCAATCAAATTACAATTGCATCTATTATCTGATAGCGAGTGATTTCCTGATGGACTGACACTACGACTTGGTGTGCTTAAAACATCGTAAATATACCTACACTGTTTACATGCAGTAAGTATAGTTAACGAACAAAAAGAAAGTTAAATCTAGTTACTATATCATAGAGCTAGTAAGTTACATTATTTATTTTTTCCCAACTAAATTATCACTGTGATTCCGCATATCAATTTTCAGTGTTGACATAAAAATATTATATTTCCTATGGTATTGATTTACAGAAGTTAAGTAACTCACTTACAATGAAATAATTACATCAAATAATTCATTATATTATGCCATCGAGTTGCTTCACTTTCTTCTTTTATCTTCTGCTTAAGGGTTTATGGTACCATCCTCTTAACTCGAACTTTGATTTAAAAAATCATGCAAAAATGTTTATCTTAGATCAATTGGAAGCGTCGCTCTTGTGTTATAACATATGAATGCCATAAATGTGTTTTTACGTATGAGAAAGTGTAGTTCTTATGATCTTAAAATGACTTCAATAGCTGTCTTCCTCATGAGAAGTTCTGTACCTTAATCAGTTGACTTGCTACATTTTGCATGAAGTTACCAGAGACACAAGGTGTTTTTGATTTTGTTCCCTTTCAGATCAAAATACGACATACTGAATGAATTCATGCATATTATCATTGATATGATAAATGGTGCATGTAATAATGAATTCATGCTGTTATCAAATATATTTAAAGCATGATGACATATGTGCTTATGTATCATATTCCTTCGCACGATATACCACTGTATGCATATTCTTCATGGTGCACACTGAGAAAGATACTCTGAAAACTGAAAACTCAGGCGTATTCAGTAGGAGTATACATGCCTGTTTTAATAGCATGCTTCTTTGTATGATTCATGCGTTTGATACGAAAACGCGTTACATGTTCTTAGTATGTTTCATACCATGTCTTATACCATGTTTTCACAGCGCGTACCATATGAGTATATATACTTTTTTCATAGCAAGAGTCCTATAGTCATAGTATGAATCGTACGTGTGCTAGGGTATGGTCCGACAGAGCGTTACATGTTCTTAGTATGTCTCATACCATGTTTTCACAGCGTGTGTCATATGAGTATACATACTTTTTTCATAGCATGAGTCCTACTATGTAAAGTCATAGTATGAATCGTACGTGTGCTAAGGTATGGCCCGACAGAGCGTTACATGTTCATAGTATGTTTCATACTTCATATGTCTGTTCCATACTATGTTTCACAGTACGGTTTCACAGTGTGTTTGGTATGAATATATACTCATTGACATAATTAATGAAACAAACTATCATTGCCCTGAATTGAAGTTTGTTTCATGAAGTGATGCAATAACTCGCTTTCTATGTATTACCATTCAACACATTAGAGAATGGAGAAAGATCTATGGTGGTCAAATTTCAAATTTTGATATCGATGCAACTGTCACAATTGCTTTTACAAATTGAACATAAACGTGAACTGAAATCCAGCTTTTGTAAAATAAAATGACACACGATCAGTTTACCAGAGGTATGGCTATTGAAAAGATTCGTTGTGGTAGAAGTTGTGCGAGTGTTGCCGAAGAGCTGCAAGTATTTCGTTCACTCGCTGTCAAGCGTGCTGGTCGGATAGCTAGCGATTGCTGTTCAATCTTCGCTACCTCTCTCCTGTCTCTCTCTTCTGGTGAATGCAATGGTTACACGATATTCTGTCTGTGATATTTTACGCCTGCGTCAAAGGTGTTTGTGTGTAGAAAGGTCCGCGAGAAGGAAACTTGAGTATTTTCGAATATTTGTCCACCATATTCTGGTGGTGTCTTTTTCACCTTCACGAAGTGATCCCTGTACCCTACGGTGGACGTGGTTCTGGTGCTGTATCAATTAATTTGGTAAAGTGGAACTTTGTAGCGACCGAGCTGGTGGTTGTCGCCGTCCCACACATCAATTTGTGGCCCCAAAGTTGATCCTTTCAAATACAAGGTCTATTATCAACAAGTTGGACGAAGTTTCCCACCGTATATCAACAAAGGATCCTAATCTCTGTTTTTCACTAAGACTTGGCTTAATTTCAATATTCCTGATGTAGCTGTTGCTGTCAATCAGTACGACACCATTCGATGTGATCGTCAGGATAGAAAAGGTGGTGGAATACTTTGCTATATTCGGTCTAAATATTCATATTTGCGCTATGATGTCAGTGATTTTATCTCGGCAGGATGTGATTCTGAATTCCTTCTTGTTTATGTCAAGGAACTACACTTGATAGTTGCTTGTATTTATCATCCTTTCTGGAATGCCGCCGCTGATGAGAATTCTATTAATTGTCTAACTGAAATGATTGATTTTGGATATCTGGAGTTTGATTCATCAATACGCATCATTCTTTGTGGTGACTTCAATAGTCCTCGACATTATTATGTCAGAATTTCCAATGTCACACGTCTTTCTCCTTTGGTGGACTTTGGGACTAGAGGTGACAATTGTCTAGATCAGATTTTCTCCAACTTTGGTGTCGATGTTCGACCAAAATTATTGCCTCCATTTGGCAGATCTGATCATGGTGTTGTGCTTTGGGTGCCCCATACGTTAAACTTCCGACTAGATCCAGGACTGCCTCTTTCTACGAAGAAGTGTCTAAAGTGGATTGGTTTAATTTGGTATCAGGCATTTCCTGCTTGTATGAGGCCACAGTGTTTTTCATGGAGTGCCTGCGTACTTTGTGTGATCAATTTTTCCCTAAGCGCACTATCAGGTTGAGATCCTCTGATCCCGAATGGATGAAGTTGTCGCTCAAATTACTGATCGATGATCGCGATCGCGCGTTTCATAATAAACAATGGAGCAAATACAAGCGCCTTCGTGAAGAAATGATAGAACATACACGTCTTTTGAAGAAAAATTGCATTGATGGTGTCGTTGCATCTGGAGATAAGCGCAGCTTGTGGAAAGCAAAGAAGTGTGTTGCTCGCATAGTCAGACATGGAAATAATTTTAGTGACGTCTCTGCCGAAAAGTTTAATGTTTATTTCGCGTCTAATTTTCAGACGGAAACAGCAGATGTCAACTCATTATTACATGACCTTTACATTGGAGATGATGTTCCTACTCTCTCCTCCTCCGAAGTTCTGGGATATTTGCAACGTTTACCTAATAAGGCCACTGCACCTGATGGCATCCCATCCTGGATTATGAGAGACTGTGCTGTTTTTCTCTGTGAAACTGTTACCCATTTATTCAACCGAAGCCTAGCCGAAGGTATTTTTACGCACTGTCTCAAGAAGGCCTATGTTATACCTATGCCTAATTGTGATAAGCCTAGTGGAGTTGGTCAATTTCGGCCAATATCACTGGTACCAGTACTTTCCAAGATTTTTGAAAGAATTGTTTGCGACAAGTTTATTGCGAACATCGCCGTGAGGGAGTTCAATGTCTCCCAATTTGCCTATTTGAAAAGGCCCGGTTCTGGGGTCACATCTGCTTTGGTTTTGACCTATCACAAAATTTTGGAGTATTTAGATTCTTCTTCTGGGGCCGTCCGCATAATATCTGCGAACTTGTAAAAAAAATAAATCTTGTGTTAAATGATATTTACTTACCTGACGCTGGATGTTTGCAAACAGTTTCGAGCATGCCACTTTTGGGAGTGATCTTTCACGACGACTTGAGATGGAACCTGCATATTGACAATGTTGTCAAGAAAGCATGCAAACGTATCTTTTTGATGTACAATCTTCGCAAGTCAGGCTGCTCTTGTAAAATTATGTTTAGTTGTTATACTGCTTTTATAAGATCTGTTTTGCCTTTTGGCTATCCATGTGTATGTAATGCTCCTAAGTACCTGCTTTCGAAACTGGTTCAGGTTGAGAAACGTGTGCTAAGTAAGTAAGTAAGTATCGCATATTTCAAAATACTGAAAATCATAGTGTGAGAGTGTGTTACAAGCATCAATTATGACAGGCGTAAAGAAAAGATAAACAAAAAAGTTATGTGCGGTTTTCATTCATGAGAGTTGTGGTGAACGGGATGAAAGAGTTCAAATATCTAGTCGTAGAACAGAAAGGCTGCAAAAATCGATGTGATCTGCTAGATTTTAGTGGAATGACATTATTGAGAATGTGGTTCTCGTCATAAGCAGCACTGGTAAACAGTTTCATAGCCGCAATCTTTCGCCTCGTCGACAGGTCAGAAAAACAACCACAATCACATTGACTTCTAAATGTTACACTTCAGATGATCCGATGACTTCTATTTTGAACTCTATCAAGCTACGAGCTTAGACGTTCAGGCAGCTTAACAAACGCTGACGAGGCATACTCCAAAACCGGTCGAATAGTAGCGTTGTAAACAATAAGAAGTTGATCTGGTGACATGATCGGCTTTAAAAGTCGCAAGGCGTACAATCGGCGTGAAGCACTTCTGCAAACAGTTTGAAATGCGAGGACCAGGTGAGCTTGTTGTTCAGCAGCACTCCAAGAAAACGCAGTTCTTCTACGTATTCAACATCAGGCAGACATACGTTAATGATGGGATCAGTCTTGGAATAACATATTGACTTGCACTTTGTGAGGTTCATCTTGAGGCCATTGAATTATGTTCAGATGTTCAGTAATGACATGGTGATTGTCAGAATTCTTAAAAAGGGGAATGCATATTGTTATGTCGTCGACGTACTGGATTATTTGCGTGCCACGATTGACCGGGGTTAGAGTACTAACGACTGTACAAAAAGCATCGGACCTAAAACTGAACCTTGCGGTACTCCTGACAGAACGTTTGTTGATGTGCTCACTGAGCAGCCTACGCGTGTAGCCTGAGTTCGTTCAGATAAATAGCTTTGTACCCGCTGTATGAAATCCTGTGGGAAATTGAATTGAGACAGCCTCCGAAGTATTAATTCATGTGATAAAATGTCGAAAGCTTTAGATAAATCATAAGCGATACTTTTGAGACCAGAAATGTCTGTTGCCTCTGAAGAGGACAACGCATGATTCAGAAGACTGATGATCGCACATGTTGTTGAGCTTGCTGGCCGTGAACCAAACTGGTAACTACCAATGTTGTCCATGAATTTTTGATAAACTGACTGCAAAACCAGCCTGTCAAAAATCTTTGAAGGAGCAGGGAGCAATGATATGGGTCTCAAATTGTTGACGTCGGTGGCTGATGTCTTTGGAACTGGACAAATGTGTGCCAACTTGCAAATAGTCTAATATCGCAGATTGCCTAGTAGGCTCAGTAACCAAATTCGTCAAATCAAGCTGTTGACATATATGACAAATGTTATAACGATTCAAATCCCCACAAATTATAACATCGAAGTCGCAATGTTGGGCGAGAAAAAGGTCACAGTTGTAAATAATATACCTGTCGATTAATGCGGACAGAGAGGAAGACACAAAGTCAGGAGGCAAATATATACAAGCAAAAATCAGTTTTATCTTTGGTAAGCTCAGCCAAACGGCATCAACAAAATCCGGCTGATCCATCGGCGACAAACGGTTTATTCTTATGAGAAATGAGTCCATATGCACACTCCGCCTCCACGACGTGATTGACGATCCACCTATAAACAGAGAAATTCGGAAAATTTATCAAGTGATCAGCAATGCCATCATGTAACCATGTCTCGGTGGCCCCGAAAAGATGAACTTTCTGTGATAAAAGAGTGACATACGTTTCGTCAAGTTTATTCATGATAGATCGAACATTAGCAGACAAAATAATTTGAAGACTTTGACTATTCACGCGATTTCTAGTTGGATTGATAGTCGACGGCAAAGACATAGTCGTTGGAGTTAAGAACAGTCTTGAAAATTCTGTTGCGGAGCTTTGCCAACAATATTACCTTTATAGAGCACCACATCCTCACCAGTGTCCTTACGACGTTTCAATTCTTTTCGTAATTCTAAAAATTGCTGCTGTTGGAAAAAGGTGCGATCAGGGTTGACATAAACATTTGTGAACTCACTAGAATATCTTAATGATCTGCATTTCTGAAGAACAGAATGTCTGTCGTCAAAAGTTTTCAATTTGACCTTGAGAACAGATGCTCCCGAATTTTTGAAATTCTTTAATCGATATACATCGTCAACAATATCGCTTGGCAGACCTAGATAATACATAACTCTAATAATCTTTCTTAAGTCGTCTGACTTTCTATCGTCCACTGTCCCATCAGCTTGCAGAGCAAGCCCTTTCACAATGACATTTTTCTCTCTATACTTTCTTTGATCAGTTTCGTGAATTATTTCGTTGAATATTTCATATTTTTTGTTCTTGCATTCAATTACTTCAACCTCTAGGGCGGAGCACTTTGATCGCAAAGTAATCATTTCATTGCTCAACTGCAAGATTTTATCAAACAATGGAGACAATTTTTCGTCCAGTTTTCTATCGATTACTTGAGATAAATCATTGACAAGAGTCTCAGTGTTATTGTTACAGTTTCTTTTCATAGAAACTAAGGCTTGAAGAAGTTCCTGTTTATTGCAGGAATTCTTGCGAGAGACCAGCTCTTTGTCTGACATGGCCAGAATATCATCAACACTCGCTGTTTGTCGTGACATTACGTTGTATAGATGACAAGACCACCAGGCTTACGTAGAATGACGTCCAATACTGTTACGTCACCAAAAATCGATATCTCGAAAATTCGCCGACAGGGAGGGTTTCTTGTTGACCGAAATAACAGGTGATTATGAGCTGACAATACCAGCCGGATCAACAAACGGACGCTATCACAGTCGGGCAAGATGGAAGAAATCACGAGATCAGCAACACCCAATAGCGACGCAGCAAAAGTGTATGGAAAACACCGATGTAATCAGATATCAACGAATAATAGAATATAATCCCAAATTGAATACCGAAGGGGAACCGACGAGCAAAATCAGTGGCACACAGTAACATCAGGCAGCAAGACGACAGAAAAGTATGAAACGACTAGCAATACCAATTCACACCGCGAGAGACATCAAGAGCGCACGACCGCACACGACCACGTTCAATTAGGACCACGTATTATTGGGTCTCGCCATGAGTTTCCTTCACTCTTTGATGTTGCTCACAAAACTTGTGAACATTTGTTGTCTGATGTAATTAAGTATGAGCAGCATCCACTACGTGTCATGTTTCAATATGTTGCACGCAGATCTGTTCGCTCTAAGAACCACTGGCATGCGCCTTTTCGCAAAAACCAAGCGTTTTAAACAATCCTTTATAAGATTTTGTAAAAGTACTTTCTACTTTTTTACTGTCTGCTGTGTTTTGTGATTTCATGTATGTTGGTAACTTTGTCGTATAACTTTGTCGTCCTCCGTTTATTCTGTATGCGCTCACCGATTGTATTCATACCAGTGGGGCAATAAAGACATAATTATCGAGATTTGTTGTTTGGAGGTGGTGGTGTCGATGGAAAGCAGAAGGAGATGTAAAAAGAAGAAGGGATCTGGTCGACCAAGAAAGTCTGCAGGAAGGACAAACGCGCGTCTAGTTTTAGCTGCAAAGAGGAATAGATTTGTGTCCGTCCCAAAGCTAGTCGTACACTGGAAGAGTGCCTCAGATATAGATGTAGATTCGAACGGCTTACCGAAGATTGCGAGAAGCTGGAATTCAATCGCGACGACCAGCTGTCCTAATTCCATTGAGTTTTGAGCACCGCAGAAGACGAGTTGCCTGGTGTGATGGCCATCGCTCATGGAATGACCATCACTGGCAGAAAGTCTTGTGGACCGATGAATCGAGATTCACTCTGGATTTCAATGACGGTCGTGTCAGAGTGCATCGTCTTCCAGGTGAACGCTTTGCCCCATGCTGTATTAAAGAACACGTCAGTAGGTGGTGGTGGAAGTGTTATGCTGTGGGGTGGCATTTGGCATGGCGGACGAACGACAGCAGTCATCATCAAAGGTACGTTGACTGGAGAGGGATATCAGTAATGGGCAAAAGACCGTTCCAGGACACCATAAAATCAGAAAAAATAGTATCTTTAAAAACGACATAAATTCATGAATTTGAACCCTTTTTCAGGTTTTTAAGACCTAAATACATGAATTTAGTCCATTCAAAAAGTACCATTTTTCAAAAATGGTACTTTTTAAAAACGACATAAATTCATGAATTTGAACCCTTTTTCAGGTTATGAAGACCTAAATTCACAAATTTGGGCGTTTTTAAAAATACCCAATTTTTCAAATTTTTCAAAATCTCAAAATTTGAGAATTACAATCGGGCGAAGCCCTAGAACCTTCGGTTCGATTTTCACCCTCGCCAAAATCATGTCCGTTCCAGGACACCGAAAATCATAAAAGTTAAGAATTTCAAATTCATGAATTTTATCCATCTTTCAGGTTTTTAAAATATATCATGTGACTAAAAATATTTGAAGGAATTGACATATTCTTAACAATAAGTTTAGGTACTTTTACAATTGTCATTCAATTGTAGAGAACATCTGCTTCCCGCATTTAAGAATAAAATGCATTTCAGTGTAAGGAGCTGTGTCCTCCAACTCAAACATTTGAAAGGAAACAATGTATGAAAGAACAAACAGCTGCTACTACTCTGTGAAACAATGACATTTTAATTGTACGTTAGGCGAGTTGTTTTAAATTCTTGTTAGTGCGTCAGCACATCCGTATGACGTTAAGATATCTGCCAGCTGTACTGTTTTCATTTATCTCTCTCGTCTGTCATTGTATCGTGTGCTCAGATTGTTGTGTTATTATTTCAATCAACACTTATCATCTGCTTGCTCTCATCGTTCCGCTATCTTTAATTACGTTATTCTTATATTTTGAACATAGTGATTTGTACTAATTTATCCGTCAATCATGAGTCAAGCAGTCGTTGAACAACAAGCCAACATAGCAACGGTACTTCCAGAGTTCTTCAAAAATATTGCGGATTTGTTCATTCCATCGGAGAAACATTCTGAATACTTTTCGTATATAGACCAGCAAGTGAAGAAAGCGCCTCTACTCTTCAATCCTGACGCTATACGTTCTGCTCGAAAAGCATACAAAGAGCAACATAAAATCGCAGCCAGAGCAAAGAAGGAAGCAGCACTTCCCTTCAGAATCGAAACATTTACAAAACAGTTGAAGGAAAGTGTTGTTGAACGTCATACATTCATCGAATCAGTGGAATATTTTACAGAACCGGCGGGGGACATTTCAACGACAGTGAATTCTTTGAAACAACACTTGAAATACGAAAAACAAAGCCATCTTTTGAGTGTCACATGTAAAATTTTTATTGGAAAACACGCAAATCATATATTATCCTTGTGTGAGAATAATAAAGCAGATTTCACATATCTCTTAAAACATCACAATATTAACTTTTCACGAACTGAATTGAGTTTCGCAATGAAGTTGGCAAAACTGGCAGATAAATATCAGACTCTTTGTAGAGTCTCGCTTCCTATACGACTGTTAAAAACTAATCTTTCAATCTTGGAGCAGTGTCTTTCACAAGATGAGGGTTTTTGGAATAATTGATTATTCAACCCTTCTGTTTTAAATGCAATGTTATTTCCTCTTGCACATGTAAATACAATAGAGTGTTTCATCCAATGAAACCTTGTCCTCGCGTGGACAGAAAACCCATTGTTTAGAAAATTTGTATCTGTCGGTTTTAAATGCAATGTTATTTCCTGTTTTAAATGCAATGTTATTTCCTGTTTTCAATCATTTTCATTATGTTGTTATATGCAATGTTATTTCCTGTTTTAAATGCAATGTTATTTCCTATTTTAAATGCAATGTTATTTCCTGTTTTAAATGCAATGTTATTTCCTGTTTTAAATGCAATGTTATTTCCTGTTTTCAATCATTTTCATTATGTTGTTATATGACGTCATTTTTCTCTCATCCAATGAAACCTTGTCCTCGCGTGGACAAATTTACATGTAGTTCAATGTATCCAAATTGAATGTATGCAAAGTGGTTGTAACCAAATTGAAATATCCATGTGTTGTTTTTAATTTCTCATTTACGGGAATATAATAGAAACATTGTATCTTCTATAAAAATGAGAAACATTAGAGACATTCTAAAAATATACAGCAAACAAAACCACATTAAATTTCGATTTAAATGAGATTGCTAAGCAATTGGGAATAAAGAATTTTCACATATTGATGAGTAATGAATTACTATTGATAAAAGATGAGCGAAACACCAACTCTACTGCTACAATGCAACAATGTAACGTTTAAATTTAGATTAAATTAAATAATTTCAAAATCGAATAAGTAGTAAAGAAAGACATCATTAGAGACCAGTTTTAAATCAATACCCCCCCCCAAGTAGTAAGGAAAGTCATCATTATAAAAATGTTTTAAATCAATACCCCCTTCTGACTAAGTAGTAAGGAAAGACATCATTAGAGAACAGTTTTAAATCAATACCCCCCCCTGTCTTCTAGGGGTCCCTTAAGAATTTTTTTTATTATAAAGTGAGCAACATAAATGAGTTTTTGAAATTATATGGAACACAGACAACAACAAATTTCGATTTAAATAAGATTGCTAATCGATTAGGAATAAAGAATTTTCACATATTGATGAGGGATGAATTACAATTCCTAAAAAATAGGCCAACAGGAACCTTCAGTTCCCGGAACAAAGTTCCATCAATAACTGTAAATTTCATAACGAATCTTCACACTTCAGACCGAAACGGCGTACATTGGTCAGCAGGCGTTGAAAATCATCAGCAAAACTATTATTTTGACCGCCCGGAGGCTGAGAACTATTATTTTGATTCATACGGTTTGCCCCCTACAAATGAAGTAAAAGAATTACTTGGAACGGGAACATACAATACGTTTCAAATTCAAACACCAGGCACTACCTATTGTGGACAATTATGTTTATACGTTTTGTACAAATTACAAAAAGGAGTACCATTTCTAGATATTATGTTAGAGTTAAGCAATCTATAACTCAAGCGAAGCTAGCTAAAGCGCCACCTAAAGGTTAAAGCTCTGTTTTCTGTAATTCATTTTGATAAAAACGGCCTCTGATATCCTCATTATCTAAATCTTTAATTTCATAAGTAATCGGATAACTTTGATTTATTTTGCAAACTTCAAATATTTCTTTAGTCCAATAGCCAACAAAGCCTTTTTCAAATTTATTCTTATATTTAAATATTCTAACTCTATCTCCAATTTTAAATTTCGGCTTAAGTTTCTGCAAATTCGGATTACTCTCATTCGAATAATTATTCTCGAATATTTTCTTTCGTATTAAATCAGGGTCGTCAGAAGCATTCTTTGGGGTTTCTTCAATACCTGAATGAACTTTATTATTGTACTGCTCTACAATTCCTGGTAATATTTTTAACCATTTCTGATTTCCTTGCTGAGTAAATTTCTTGAAAATTTTATTTTTTAACGTCCGATTGAATCTTTCTATCACTATAGCTTTTCCTGCGTTTTCAGTTGAATAAACAGTTTCAAATAGTGGCTGAACGTTTCGGTTATAAAATTCCGACCCTTTATCAACAAACAATTTCCTTGGCTTTCCATTACTTTCTTTAAAGATTTCTTCAAACGCATATTTAACTGATAGACCACTTTTATTTTTTAAAGGCTTTACCCAAGCGTATCGTGTATATAAATCTATAACTGTCAATGCGTATTTGTAGTCCCTTTCATTCGGCATATGAATAAGATCAGCACTCCAAATATCATCTTTATTAAATACTTTTACTTTTAATAAATATTTAGGCTTTCTATATTCTTTATGAATTTCAGATGCATAAACGTCTGAATTATGATTTTCATTTAAACCCTGACCGAATAATATTTTAGCTTGTAAAGCTTTCTTAACAAACATTCTTTCAATTCTTTCTCTAAAGGAAGGATTCTGAATACTATCTAATTCTTGAATCATCTTCTTATCAGCTGCATGACGAGAACTTAGATCATGATTTCGATAAGCTAAATCATGCCTGTAGCTGCGGCATCTACTCTATTTATTGGTTCTTCACCTGGTTTCGGATTATTATTCTCATCTAGTCTTATATCTAATCGAGTTCCTGGACCGGTATATGAATGACCAGGAAGATGTTTTTCTTTCGAATATTTACTCCAAATAAATCCAGGAAAGTTTTCTAATGTTTTTTGTATGTCACCTCCAATATGCTGACAGTTTGAGTTTTTATTTTTGTTTAATAGATAATTCAATAAATCTAAATTAGGAATTTTTAATTTAATTAAATTTTCGGAATTTTTAGAATTCATTTTAAAAGATAAAAAAAATATAAAAGATAAAATAAAATATTTGTTTTACCGAAAAGAACCAAAGGTTCTGAGGTTATTACCTTATCATACTAGGACTTAGATATATTCCAGAACCATCTTTAGTTTCTTTAATTTCAATTAAATCATCAACATTGTGGAGAATATTTTTAAGAACTCGTTTTCCTTCATCAACTAATTTTAATTTACTAATAAAATTATCTACTACTCCTTCACCCCTAGCAACTTTCTCTAACTCTCTGTTATGACGTTTTCGTTCTTCTAATGCTGCCTTCTCTGATTTATTTTTATTTACTGCTTGGACAATACCAGCTGTCCCACCTGCAACACTCCTATTATTAGTGGAATTAATGGGAGAATACCGCCATTCTTTTCTTCTTGTAATTGAATATTCTCTATCATTGGTTTACTTATGTAATACTTTTTTTTATTAATAGTAATAGTTTTAGGGGTATTTTTGTCAACAATATTACGTAACTTTAATTCAACAGTTTTATTATTAATATTACTTTTCGCTTGCGACATTTTTAATAAAAAATTTTTAAGTTACCAAAAAATTTTAATCTATTCTAGTTATTAAAAATTTTAAGTTACCAAAAAATTTTAAGTTACCAAAAAATTTTAATCGATTCTAGTTATGAAAAATTTTAAGATAAGAATTTTTAATCTATTCTAGTTATGAAAAATTTTAATTAACTTATCCTTACCATCTTTCCATTAAGAACTTCAATAGAATATTTTACATCTTCTAGCAATAAACCATAAGCCATCAATGAAGTTGTGGAATCTTTCTTTTCAATATTAATTGTTACATCACAACCATTTTTAATAATATCTTCAGATTGTGCACTTAAATCGAAACAGAAAATTGGATATAAATGTCTCCAATCTCCAGGAGTTAATTGTGGTTCAACTCCAAATTCTATACAAAGATTTCTATAAGAATCATATCCTTCCATAAATTGATTATTGGTATCATCGAATCTTAATGGATCAATTGGATATCGAGTTTGATTTAATGAAACTTGTAAACTTCGAATTGTATTAATATGAAAAATATTATTGTTCTTATCAAAACTTGGAGAATTATTTCTTTGAAATGTTAGTAATAAATATCTTGGGGTATTCGCAGTTCTAGTAAAATGCCAGTTAAATCTTTGTTCGGAAAAAGTTACTGAACTAGCAGTACGCTTTAGAAAATTTACTGGAATTGGTTTGTTAGTATTTAATCTTTTTGCAATAGCTGTTTCAACCTCTAAACTAGGAGTAATATGCGTAATCCACCATTCAAGTCTATCAATTTTTAAATATGCTTTTTTTCCAGTTTTGCCAAAAAAGATTAATTCATTATTTGCCGTACGATGAATTATTAATTTAAATTTAAATTGATATGATATTTTGTCATAATCTAAATATCCGAATAATGGAGACAATGACCAATTTACTGTCTGTTTACTTTTCTTGTTAAATTCACGTCTTTCTTTATATGCATCATTATTTGTTTTATTTAAATGTTTTGCGATATTTTCTACATCTTTCGCAATTCCTGCGGCATCTGTTCCAGCGTGAGTTAAATCATCAACAATTATACCATCATTAGTATCAGGAAACCAACCTTCGATTTCATGCTTTTTATTATTTTCACCAATTGTTACAAATCTAAGCATTGTATCAATTACACCTGGGGAATCACTTATTGTTTCTATATTTTGAGTTGCAACATCTAAACGCATTTGTGTAAATAATCTTGGAAAAAAATTATTTTCTAGTGTAATATTATCGGTATCTGGTAATGGTGTTGTAAAATTAGCATCACTATATAAAGAATATTCACAGTGTAAAAATGAATCAGGTAAATATAAATAGCTCTGCTGAGTATCAACTTCAAAAATTAAATCACCTCCAGTGTTTACTCTACTGGAAGATCCGGGATTCATAGCAATTCTTATATAGTCATTCTTTTTTTGATTGTAACTGGTGAACGGAGGATCATCTAATCTAAATTTATTTTCGATAAGCGAAGACATTTTTATAAGAAATAATTTGACTTTTTGTTTTTCTCACAGACAGAAAAAAATTTTTTACTAAAATATAATTTTAGAATTTTACTAAATATAATTTTAGAATTTTACTAAATATAATTTTAGAATTTTGCTAGACCAGCTCCGCTACAGCTTTGCTGGTTAGACCGAAGGTTGCTGCTCACGCCATTACCTCTTATTTCTTCAATTGTTTTTTCATTATGTTTACTATCACCATCCACAGCTATGTTAGCAATTTTGTTCTTTGTTTCATCTGAAAGTTTCTTTAATTTTTTTAGTTCTTCAGAATCATTCCTAAGTTTACGAATAGCTTCTAGTTGTTTTAATTCGTTTTGAGACTTGACAGCATTTGATATTGCACTAGCTGTACTACCTATAGCAGCTGCTCCTTTTGCGGCAGATGTAATCAAATCTTTATTATTTCTTATCAAGTTAACGATACTTCCAATACCAGAAAAGATGCCATCCCCTTCTTTTTGAACGGCACCTGCGGTGCCTAGGAACTTTTCTGTTCCGATTGTTTCTCTATTATCATAATGATAAACAGGATTCATACGTGGTTCATGAGCAATTCTTTGATTTGAAGCAAAATGTTTAAGATTATGTTTATAAATTATAGGCATTTTTTAGGATTAAATTTGACTTTTGGGAAAAAATATTTACGATCGGCTAAAGCCTCGAGGAGCTTCGCTCCGATTGGTTAGTAACCTGAGGACCTTTGGTCCGTTTAAGATTTACGTTTGTGAATGGACAACAACTTCGAGATAACTTTATTAATTGCCTGTTGCACTTTATCTATTGCGTCAAGCAGCGTGTGATGTACTTTAATTTCTCTTCTATTAACTTGCATTTTCTGCTGATTAATCTTCAACGCCGTTTTAAGAGCATTTAACTTAATTTTAAGAACATCTAATTGTCTTTTAACAGAATCTAACTGTTCTTTATTTTCTTTAGAGTTTTCTTGTAAATTTTTCTTTAATTCATTTTCTAAATTGATTTTAAGATTTTTCATTTTATCAACTTTTTGATTAAGTGAGTTTACTTCATTTATTATTCTATTCATCTTTTTCATTTGTTGAGTAATTTTAGAACTTAATTCATCAACACTTTTTTGGAATGTAGTTTGTAACTGCTTTAAATTTTTTTTAATTCTTTCAGGTAGTTTTTCTATTTCATCTTCTAATTGTTCTTTTAACATTTTTATCTGATGTTTATTTTTAATTACAGCAGATTTTAAATTTAAAGAAAGTAATATTAAAATCTTTGATTGTTCAGAAATCTTTTTAAAAAGTTTTGCTATATCTGCTTCTAGCTCTCTATCCTTTTTATCAAGTTTTAATAATTTTTCGTTTAATGATTTGTCATTAAGTTTTAGCAACTTTAATTCATTCATCAGTGGAACAAAAACATCGTTTATATATTTTTCCTTTAAATCATTGATTTGTGTATCAACATATTGTTTATTTGTTAACTCTGTATTTTGTTGCGGAAGAATAGAAAGATGTAATGGACCAGATAAAACGTCTCCAGTTTTCATGATATAATTTTCTATCTCTATTTCTAATTCACGATTATTCGGGATATATGCACCTCCACCAACATTTGGTAACATCATTTTTTAACAATAAAAAAATAAAATTTTTTCTAATAAAAATAAAAAATAAAATTTTTTCTAATAAAAATAAAAAATGGAAAATCCAAATTTAAAAAAATTATATTCGCCCGCATCATCCTGTTCTTCTTATTCGACGAGATCAACGGGATTTGAAAATAAATGTTTTGATAATAATAATAATAATCCATGTATAGATGTTAATATTTTATTTCTATTACAAGCCGAAATATTTAGAGAACAGACTAAAGGTTTACCTTCTATAGAAACTAATTATTGTTTATTTCCGGGGGATCCATTTATTAAATTTATGGATATTGTTAGTAAATATAATGATGTAGCTTATGTGGAATTAAATAAAGAAAATATGGTTATAATAGGTCATAATAATGTTTATGGATTTATTAGAGCAGTTTTACCGATTAGTAATACTGAGTGGATAGAAAATAAAATTATTAATTATATCAATATCAAAGAATTAGTTAAAAAATTAAAATCGTTTTCCAAGGATAAAATTAGATTATTTGTTGATGAACAAAACCAATATAATATTCATATCGAGAGTAAAAAACATAATGAAGAATTATTATGTCAAGTTTATTATAGAGACACAATTTATAAACAAGAAACATTAGAAATGCCGCAAAGATATGATGATGATACTTATATAGGATTATATTCAAACTTAAATATTAATTTGTTAAAATCTTATATAAATGGTTTAGCTCAACAAGAGAAAATTTATATGTGGACTACACCTTATACTATTAACAATGACCATAATCATATTCATAATAAACGAACTGAAGGTTCTAGGGCTTTGCCCGATCTTAAAGAATCTTATGATAATAATGATGATTCTGTAACATCTGAAAAAGGTGTAAATGGTAAAAAAGATTATAAAAATATTAGTAATTATAAAAATTTATCTAAATTTCATTTTCTTACAATTGAAAATAATAATGATGGTATAGTTGAAGATACTGTTAGACAACTATGTGTCGGGTCCACAAAATTTAAATTAGGATTTACATCTAATCAATTTAAAATTTTATCATCTTTAACAAAAACTAAAAGTGATTCAGATTATGGTGGTGTTATTAAATTTTCCAAAAGAGAACAAAGACCAATATTTTTCTCTATTATATTATTATCAGATAAGAAATGTAATTTAGAATTAGATATTCCTATCAGGGAATGGTATCCTATCATGGAAGGGCATCCTATACCAAAAAGTGTAATTTATGATGATGAAGAAACAATTTATGATGATGATGAAGAAACAATTTATGATGATGATGATGAATCAATAGTTAGTGAAAAAAAATTTAAATTATCTTCTGATAAAACATTATATGATGAAACTTAATAAGATAAAACTTAATATGATAAAACTTAATATGATAAAACTTAATGTGATAAAGAAAAAAATAACTAAAGAACGTGAAATATATAATAATATAAAATAACACTCAAGTCCTTGATATTAGAATGTTTATATCTAAAATTAAAACACAAATTTTTTTCTTAAATTTTCTCTAAAAAAATAAAAAAATGGAAAATACCAAGTTTTATTGTGTCTTATGTAAAAAAAAGTTGCAAACAAAAAGAAGTTATCAATCTCATTTAAATAGTAAATTGCATTTACAAAATGTAGAACGAGTTGATGAAGGAAATATATTAAAATTAAATAGTTATAAAAACTATCTAGAAACATTGCCTACTGATATAAAAGTTAAAAAAATGTTTGATGATTATTCACATTCGGAATATAAAAAAGTTTTTAATAGTGAAGATGAGACCATACAAACCGAAGGTTCTAGGGCTTCGCCCGTACCAGATGGAAGATATTTATTTAGCGATACTGATGAATTTAACGAAATAGATGAATTTGATGAAGCCTTAGCAAATATAAAGTATTTATTTAATCAGTCTTTTGAATATAATGAAACCGATGAAACTTTTTATAATGTATTAACAAACTTTTATAATATATTTAAGAAATCTTTCAAATGTTATATGAATGTAGAAGTACTTTATACAAAAAATGGACCTGATGGAATTCCTGAAGAAATAATACAAGGACATTTTACAAATTCACAAGAAATTCATAATGTAAATGATATACAACCCATATTTGAATCGATGATACTTAAATTAGAAAATTGTATAATTGAAGCCCAGTTACGTGAATCTGGTTGGAGATTTGTTAAAATACTATCTAAGAAAATAGTAATTGATAAATATAAAAATAATACTGGTGGTAGTTATGTTCCTTTGCCTTTCAGTTCACCACAAATAATCAACATAAAAAATGAAGATGATTATTGTTTTCTGTGGAGTATTATAGCACATTTACATCCTGCAGAATATCATAAAGAAAGACTAAGTCATTATAATAAAGAAGAATACATAAATGAATTTGATCTCTCTGATGGCTTAGATGAATTTCCATATGATTATAATAGGTTAAAAAAGTTTCATAAAAAGAATAAAAATTTAATAGAAGTAAATGTTTTTGAATTAAATGTGAATTATGTTTCTATTGGTAAAATTACTCCACTTTACTCAGATTCAAAAAAATTTTATTTGAATAATAAAAATTTATGCCAATCAGAAATAGTATATAATGATAGAGGAAATTACATGCATCATAATATTTTTTACCAAGGAAATATAATATGTACTGAAAAATTTGAACTTGTTAAAACACTATCACCAATAATGATTAATCATAATAATTATAAAGGACGTACTGATGATTATAATTACAAATATTCATCTTTATCTTCAGAATATCAACAAAAATTAGAAAATTTAAATGAAAGTTTACAAAAATGTAAAATAGATTATCAACAACAAACAAAAATGTTACTACAAGAATATCACCATAAATATCAAAATAAGATAGAAACAATTCAAAAATTAAATGAAGAAAATAATAAAAAATTAAATAATAAAGAATTAAATAATGAAGAAAATAAAGAATCGGCTAAAGCCAGAGGAGCTTCGCTCCGATTAAATGAATGTTTAAAAAATGTCTACAACAATATAAAGAACAATATGATAAAGAATATATTTATCAGCTACAAATATTAAATCAAAATTATTATCAAAATACATTTAATATTACAAAAGAAATTAATGAAACACATGAAATATATAAAGATGAATTTGAAAAACTAGAACAGACAAAACAACCAGCACAAGCGAATATATTATATTATCAGGGTCATTTTATATTGTGTAAAGATGTTTCTATATTTACAAAAACTTCAGATAATAAAAATTTTCCTTGTCTTCAATGTATGACAAGTTTTAGAACTAAAGAAGAAATGAATAGACATTTGGAGAATTGTCAACAAAACGAAGCAGTTCAAAATACTTTTCCTAAAGATGATTATTTAGAATATAATAAATGGTATTTTAAAAATAAAGTACCCTTTACTATTTATTGTGATTTTGAAGCATATAATGTTAATATGACACAAAATCGAACGGAAAGTTCCAGGGCTTCACCCGATTCTGAAAATTATAATTCTGAAAATGGTACGGGCCAAGCCCTAGAACCTTCGGTTTTTAATTCTGAAAAAAGTGCACCTGGAAAAAGTTCAGCTGAACAAAGTAAAGAAAAATATTTATTTGAACAAAAACCATTATGTTGGGGAATGTACATTCATTCAAATTATCCTGAATTATTTAAATCAGAATATTTTCAATACTATGGTGAAGATAGTTCAGAAATGTTTACAAAGAAAGTAGAAGAATTACAAGGACGTTTTTCACAATTGCTTGAAACAAATATACCGATGATGCCATTAACAGAAAAAGAAAAATTAAATTTTATTAATGAAACAAAATGTTATTACTGTGGAAGAGAATTTACAAAAAATTATAAAAATGGCAAAGGTAGATATCTTGATAGGCGAAGCGACGGCTCTGCCGTCAAGGTAAAAGATCATGATCATCTAAATGGATTATATAGAGGTGCAGCACATAATTCTTGTAATCTTAATGCTAATAAATTTAAATATAACTTTGTTCCTTTATATTTCCATAATGGTTCTAAATATGATTTCCATCTAGTAATGAAAGATTTATTTTCATCTGAAAAATTACAACAACAACAAATAAATGTACTATGTAAAACAGAGGAAGAATATTTTTCAATGCAATTAGGTTGTATTAGAATTTTAGATGCATTTAGATTTTTTACTCCTTATTCATTAGATGTTATGGGAAAAACTTTGAAATCTGAACAATGTAAAATATTAAATAAATATAATTTAAAACCTTTAAAAGGAATATTTCCGTATGAGTATATAGCCTGCGGCTCACAGTCGAAGACTGATATAACTGGAGATTTTAATTCTGTGAATAAAATTATGGAAGAAAAACAACTTCCTCCAATAAATGAATTTAAATCAACATTAAAACAATCAAAATTATCTGACGAAGACTATGCAGAAGCTGAAAAGAATTGGAGAGAGTTAAATTGTAAAACAATGTATGATTATACAATGAAATATCTTCAGATAGATGTATTAATACTAGCTGATCTTTTCGAAAACTTTCGTGATATGTGTTTAGAATATTACGGAATAGATCCATGTTATTGTTATTCTACACCAGGTTTAACATGGCTAGCAGGATTAAAACATACTGGTGTTCAAGCCGATGGCTCTAGGACAAAGTCCGTTAAACTTTAACATTATAAAGAAAATACATATGATAAATTATTATTTTTTGAATCTGGAATTAGAGGTGGAGTTTCATCAGTTTTAGGTAATAGATATGTTAAATGTTATAATAAGAAAGTAAATCCACAAGAATATGGAATAATGAAACCTTTATCTCCAGAAGAAAAAGAAAAAATATTAGAAATTTTTCGAACGAAACGAGAAGGAGTAGAACGTGAAAATGCAATTGATGAATTCATGAGAGAAAACTATTTGTTATATTATGATTTTAATAGCTTATATTCTTCTTGCATGATACAAGAATTACCAACAGGTGAAATGTCATGGTGTAATATTCTAGATTATCAAAAAACATATGATGGAAATTATAATCATGGTTATATATATGAAGTTGATTTAGTATACCCTGATGAAATAAAAGATAAAACAAAATATTTTCCTTTCTGTCCCGAAAACAAAATTCCTAATATAGAAGATTTTTCAGATTATCAAAAATCTTTAATTCCTAAGAAATACAGACCAACAAAAAAACTTATGTTAACACAAAGCAATAAAGGAAAGTATGTTGTTGAAGGAAGAATGCTAGATTGGTATTTAGATCATGGAATGATTCTCACCAAAATACATCGAAAACTATTTTATCAAAAATCTAGGTGGTTAAAAAATTATATAGAGTTCAATATTGAAAAACGTAAAATAGCTAAAAGAAATAAAGATGATTTTGGAAACGTGTTCTTCAAATTAATGAATAATGCATTTTATGGTAAGACTTTAGAAAATGTGCGTAATAGACAAAATATTGAAATAGTTTATGATAAAGATAGGTTTCAAAATTTAACAAGGAAACCTACATATAAAAGAACTACTAGATTTAGTGATGAACTATGTGCTGTACATTTACGTCGAATCAGCGTAAAACATGATAAGTTTAATTTCATTGGATTCACTATATTAGAATTAGCTAAACTATTTATGTATAGATTTATATATGATTATTTAGCACCTGCTTATGGCAAAAACTATAAATTACACTTTACAGATACCGATTCTGTTTTCTTAGAATTAACAATACCGTATGATTCTACACTTGATGAAGAAATAGATAAAATAAAAGATATCATTCATCCTTCTGATTTATGTAAAGTAAAAGATGAATTAGAAGGAAATGAAGATTTCATAACAGAAGCTATATTTTTAAAATCTAAATGTTACTGTTATGATACAACTAATAATATTAAAACACATAAAACATTAAAAGGAATTTCAAAGGCATCAGTGGCTAATCAAATAACATTTCAAGATTATAAAAATGTATTATTTAATAATGAAATAAAAACAGCATGTAATTATAGACTTAATTCAAAAAAACATAACATGTATTTAAAAGAAGAACATGAATTAGCATTAGATCCATTTGATGATAAAAGAAAAATTTTACCTGATGGAATAACTACTGAACCTTTTTAATTTTCTAATTTCTAAGATAGACAAATTTGATATATATATAAAATAAAAAAAATATTGTAACACTATATTTGTATATTTTTATCACTCCGCGAAAATATTTTCGATAACTCTTTCATGAATTTTTTTATCAATATTAATTGTAATGAAGCCATAATCTTTTGACCAAGCATTATTACACGATTGTTTAAATTCATCTTTATTTCTTACGCATAAATCTCTTAACAAATCACTTAAGTTTCTTGCATTTATTTCAAATAGTATAAATATATTTGCATTCTTTCTAATAACACTTCCGTCTAATGAATACATACTTTGTGTTAAATAAAATACACTACAGTTATTATGTCTACCTCTTGTGAAATAATTTCTCTGAACTGACTGATTTCTATCATTAACACAATCATCAAAAATTACACAATGTTTCATTGTTTTATCTAGTTTACTAGGATCTTGCATATTACCACTATCATCTATTAATTGTATCTTTATATGGTTATTTTTATTAGATTCTACTAACTGATTATTTTTTGCTGCTTCTTCACACCACGAACTTATTTCTTCTTCATCTTCAGATTTTTCATATTCTTTGAATAATGAAGCAATTGCTGTTTTTTTAAGATTATTTTCAAATCCATATTTCAAAAATTGATAGACGGGTTGTTCTGCCGTTGTTGTATAAATTATAAGATTGTTATAATCCAAAAAATTTGGAGTCGTTAAAATTTTAAATAATAGATACGTTTTTCCGCAACCTGATCTTCCACAAATAACTGACAAAACTTTATTAGATAAATTTGGATGATGATTAAATTTAAGTTTTTTTTTATTTAATGGTAGCACTTCACTCATTTTTTAATAAAAAAATTTATTTTTATTTTATTTTTGTTTTTAAAGAAGAAGAAGAAAATTAAACTTCTCTAGCTTCGCGTGGGAGTTTATACCTCCCGAACCAAAAGATCTATCATAATCTCTTCACCTCCAAAATTTATTTCTTGTCCTTTCTCATCAGTGATTTTAATGCCAATGTTGTTAATAGTTTTTCTTGTAATAGGAAAATATATTAATGTTTGTGGAATTACATTTAATCTATAACCAATGGGTACAGTAAAAGCTGGAAAACTGAATATTAAATTTGATAATTTACCATTTATATATCCTCCTTCAATAATGTCACAATGTACAACAATTGAATTTATTTCAGTTATTTTTGGAATCTTCTCACCTAAATGATAACCTTGACTATAGGTTTGTTTATTAAATCCTAATAGCTTTGACAATGATCTATCATGATTAAAATCAACTTGATGATTTTCGTCTAAAGTAAGAGAAAATTTATTAACTGCCGGTTCAACTGCAAAATGTAATTGTTTCTTATCTTTAAATGATATACCTAAATGTCTCTTAATTTCATTTGATATTGTTTCAACTTCGTAAGAACCAGGAAGAAAAGTTAGTATTTTCCATGTTTTGCCTTTATCAGTAGAATATCTAAATTGATCATTCACATCTTTGATAACGTTTTGAATAGTGTTAAATGTAGAGAAACTAGTCAATGCAATTTGATAATTTTTATTTTGTTCCAAATGTAGAATGGGTTCTAAATTACAAGTGTGTGATGAAGTAGTTGTTATAATTTTTAACTTCGTACTAAATTTTGATGAACCCAAAATCTCTATCAAATTTTCTAAATGATTATTAATTTTGTCTAAATCTGCTGAACACATTTTTAAACTAAAAAAATTAAATAAATATTTTTTTATGAAATATTTTTTTTATAAAAAATTAAAAACAACAACATATTTCAGCTACGGGCGAAGCCCTTAAAGACATCAGAGATGACCGGTTATACTTTTATAATCCTCTTCATTTAGAATCTTCTTTTCTAACAGTCTTTTCAATATAGCATGAATTTCATTGAAACTAGAATTATGTCCTTCTTTTATTGCAGATATTAAAATATTTAATCTATTTAGTAATTCTTGTGGATCATCTGGTAAAAATACAGTTGTTTCAGTTTTCTGTTTTTCAGATAAACCTTTCCCTACTTTAACTCCCGTTGATAATAAATTTTCTAATTGTTTATAACGTCTAAGAGATTTTACTGCACCAACTCTGTCTAACATAGCTTTATATTTTATGAGATCTTCTACAGCATAATTATTTAAATCTGCTCCTCTTAAAAGATTAACAAAATTTCTATCTAAATTAAAAGGAGATTTATCTGGTGAAAAAATTATACCTCGAAAGGGTTGTGGAAATATTTCTTTTTGTCCGAGATAAAATCTAGGTATTGTTTTTCCATCTATAAATGAGATAGAATGTTCAAATTGCATAGATTTTGGTAATTTCTTATTAATGTTTGATTCTAGTAATCCATAGTCATCTAATACAGTTTTGTGCTCTGGATCTGTTATATCAATTTGTTTATCATTATTTGTACTTTCTTTTTCAAGAGTTTTAAATGGTTTCATAGTTTTCTCAAAATCAGTTTTTACTTGCTCGGTTTGCTGCATTTTTTCAAACATATCAGATTGAATACCAGCTTTTATCAGTCTATGTTGAAGATGATTTTCTTTCATAATATTTCTTTGTTTTATTAACTCTTCTAATTGTTTTATTCTTTTAAAATTATCAGCTCTAATTTTATCCATTTTTAAAATATAATATTTGAATTTTGTGGTAACATTGGAATACAGCAAAAACATTTTACTGAACAAATTATTTTTTTATTGCTTTGTTGTTTGTAATCTTTTCGTTTAAAGTTTTCACGTTTAAAGTTTTCACGTTTAAAATTTTCTCGTTTAAAATTTTCTCGTTTAAAATTTTCTCGTATTAAGTTTTGTTTAATAAAGTTTTGTCTAATAAAGTTTTTAGCTCTTCTAAAAAAATTTTATCATTTTCTTCATTAAAAATTTTATCATCAATAAAAGTTTTACCATCACTAGAAATTTTACCATCCTTTTTATTTTTATCATTAACTTTTTCTGTCTGTGATTGAAATGATATTTGATTTACTTCATTAGCTATTTGATCAAATTTTTCAATCTCATCTAACGTAATAACATTATCATCACATACTCTTTGAAAGTAGTAGTGTAGTTTATCATAGACTTCTTTAATATGTAAATGCTTAGTTTTTAATGATTTTCGTTTCTTAGTTATTAAAGATTTATCTAACATTGTAACAAGTGAAGTTGCAAAAACACCCGTACCTGTTAAAGCTGTAGCAACTACTGGAATTACTAAAACACCTGAAGATATAACAATTGTCAAAGCACCTAAACTTATTGTTAAGAATATGCCAATTCCTTGTGTTACATTCTTAACTTTAGTCCATCTCTTTCTTAATTTTTTATAATGCTCTAATCTTAATAATAATTGAGATTCCTTATCTTTCATATACCTAACTCTATCTTCGTGTTTTTCTTTATTAATTTTTTCAATGTTAATCTTTTCAATGTCCATTAAAGTAGAACTACGTTCATATGATAACGAAGGATATATTCTTGCGGTTTCTTCCATTTCTGAAGTTCCTTCCACTTTTGTTTCATCCACTTTTGTTTCTTCCATTTTTAAAGAAATATTTTTAGTCACATGATATATTTTAAAAACCTGAAAGATGGATAAAATTCATGAATTTGAAATTCTTAACTTTTATGATTTTCGGTGTCCTGGAACGGACATGATTTTGGCGAGGGTGAAAATCGAACCGAAGGTTCTAGGGCTTCGCCCGATTGTAATTCTCAAATTTTGAGATTTTGAAAAATTTGAAAAATTGGGTATTTTTAAAAACGCCCAAATTTGTGAATTTAGGTCTTCATAACCTGAAAAAGGGTTCAAATTCATGAATTTATGTCGTTTTTAAAAAGTACCATTTTTGAAAAATGGTACTTTTTGAATGGACTAAATTCATGTATTTAGGTCTTAAAAACCTGAAAAAGGGTTCAAATTCATGAATTTATGTCGTTTTTAAAGATACTATTTTTTCTGATTTTATGGTGTCCTGGAACGGTCTTTTGCCCATTACTGATATCTCAATGAAATTGTGCTTCCTGTTGTTGCCCCAGTGGTCAGGGTGGAGGATCTCGTCTTCCAAGACGACAATGCAAGACCACATCGCTCCTCGGCTGTCATTGCCACTGTTAGGAGATTGAACATTCAGACCCCTGATTGGCATGTACGCTCACCTGACTTGTCACCTATTGAACAAGTCTGGGACGAGCTTGTGCGGCGAGTGAGAGACCGCTATTCACTTCCACCAGTGTCCCTGAAGATTCTCTCTGAAAGACTGACAGAGCAGTACAGTGGCTTCTCCTTGAAACATCCTTCATTCAGAAGCTTTGTGAATCCATGCCATCTCGGATTACTGAATGTATTGGAGCTAGAGGGAGGGTACACGCGCTATTAAAGTTGAATCTGCTACATGCGTTGTTTTTCTGTGCAAGCGACTTGGTGGAGATTGTGACTAAATTATCAAGGTATCATACATACATGTATATATATCAGTCAAAATGAAAGAAGTGAAAGAAGTAAATGTTTCAAAAATTTTGTCAATGAGTATATATGACTTTTCATAGTGTGTTTCTTAGCATGATTTTGCTGAGTATGATTGGGGCATGCTTCATGCTAAGTTTTATACTATGTTAAGTCATAGTATGAATCACATGTATGGTCCGACAGAGCGTTACATGTTCATAGTATGTTTCCTACTAAGATAAATACGTCTGTTTCATACTATGTCTCATACGAATGTTTCATAGTATGATTCATACCATTTTTTCTGTACGGGGGCAGTTCTGACAAATAGAGTGATTTTACAAAACTCTCTGATTCTTGTTGCAACAGTCTGGTGACGCCCGTTCATCGAAGGTTGATGATAATTAATCAAACGAGCTTCCGCTAAACTTGCCTCAACCGAATCATGCACACGCTTTAAGATTTCTACATTAAAATCGTCAATACTATTAGCATTGCTACAAATATTGCAATAATCGCTTAACGCGCAAGAATTGTTTTTATATTTTATGCTGTTTTTATGTTCGTTACATCGCAAATTAAATGGACGAGCAGTTTTTCCGAGATATTGGCCCTTACAAAATTTGCAAGTGCATAAATAAATTACACAAGTAATATCAAAAACGTAATGGGAAGGTAATTTTGCGTGGACTATAACTGATGATCTTTCACTACTTGCAGCGTAATTCGTTGCTTTTCTATTTATCCTAACGTGTGTTTACTTTGTAGGGTAATTTCGATTCTCGATTAATTTAGTCACATTTAGGGAGCTCCTTAATTTACTTTTAAAAGTGCTTTATGGAGGTTTGTAAACAAATGGGCGGTATATCAGAACTTACATTTGTCTGCGTTGGCATTTTCAACTATGATACAATTCTTTTCATGAGGAATAATTGGACAAAGTTCCTCATCATTTCGCAATGGCATGACCTTCTCATTCTCCACACTGCGGCCATAGGCTTTCCCATTACAATCAGAAAAACCATTTCCAACCCAATAGACAGGAGTCTGTCCAACCATTCCAACCTGCCTTTTCAGAACAATTTCCGATGGCATCTTATCCATTTTGTTCGCAATTATGGTTCTAATCACTCCAACAGTTGGCTGATCCGGCAGTTTTCTTTCGATGTTAAAATCTGTGCCACCTTTGTAGTCTTTGCAAAAGTTCGCAATTCCCAATTTTGTTGCTGTAAAGAATGTAGATGGAAGTCAGAGTAATCTTGACGTATTTTTAGCTTTGCAATTCAGTTTCTGGGTTACGACCCTTAATCGGTAGCTACTAGTGATATTTTGAAACGGATGCCTAAACAATCGAGAGAAATTTTTTGTCTATATCTTCATTTGGTGCGATATACAATTATTATTGAAGTTCGGTGAAAATATTGTTAGAGTGCAATGATGTGACGAAATCGTCGAGAAAAAGATTCTCTTCATGCATGATTCACTAAAGGAGGGATGAGGCTTTACAGATACTCTCGCTTTGGTACGAGCAAAAGAAAACGTAAACTCATCAATCAGTCATCTACACAATAAATCGCTGGATACGAAAAGTACATACAAACATATGCCAAATTCACATACAAGTTGAAACTAACATTTGGTACGAGATTCTCATATGTTTACAGATATCTGGTATGTTTTTCATACGAAACTTCACATAATGCATAAATGTTGATGGTTGAATACTTATTGATTATTCATGAAATGCCTTAGACTTACATGTATTAAAATCGAATTCAGTATTGAAAGTATGATCCTTGAGTGTAATTATCTTGCTACTTACAAAACAGTAGTAACATTAGTGTGATCTTTATTGACAAAAGACCTTAAATCAACATAAATTAGAAATCATTGATGCTTTCCTTTAACATTGTACTGGTATGGCTTTAGTATGTAAAGTATAGTTAGCATGTATAACATACGAAAAGCATACAAATATATACCAAGAGAATACAGAAATATCCTTCGTATGTGATTGGTGTTGAGCGATTTACAGTGTAGGCCTACTACGTTGAGAATGAAATGGAAGGCTGGATTGAAATGATCCAATGCCATAAGCCTGCGACCATAGATGCCATGCTAAATATTTACACCATTATTAGCGACTGACATTCTTATTACCAAAACATTCAGAAATATGATGGTAATAATATCATGAGTCCTGTGGAACTTTACGGTTCGACCAAGGTGTTCCGCGTTTCACTAGCATATCCTCATACGTGACGTCACCTTTTCAGTCATTACTGAGTGTGAACAAAGAGCATCAGAACTCACCGTCAGTAAACACATAACCCTTAGATAAATAATTATTTGCGGCCGCAGAGCTCACCTCCAACATTTGCGACAATGATGCAGTTCCTTTCATTTGGTATAATTGGGAAGTGGTCGTCATCATTACGCAGAATCACTGTCTTCTGGTTTTCCACTTTACGGCCATATCCTTTTCCATCAACATCACAATATCCGTTTCCAGCCCAGTATACATCGGTGCCTCCAACTCTTCCAATCTCCCTTCTCAGAATGATTTCCTGTGGTTTCTTTTCCATTCTCTCCGCCACTATAGTCCGCATCTCCAAAACTGTTGGATTCTCAGACAATTTTCTGGTAATGTTAAAGTTCATACCATCATCGTAATCTTTACAAAGGTTTCCTATACCCAGTGTCGTGGCTGCAAAAGTGAAAAGGTCTAAGATATAATAGCGGCAATCGAAATGCATGCAATTCTTTCATATACACTGCAAACCGTCAGCTACCAAATGAAATGAATTTCGCTGCGAAACCAAGTCATCAAAAAAACTAACATTTCTTTCCAACTGAAGATGGCTTGGCTTTCATGGCTACCAGACCAGGTTCATCTGATAGCGGCCGCCCGGGCAAAATCCGACGGTCTGGTAGGTAATTTGCTGCCAAACCTTAATGCGGCTGCCAAATCACCTTGACTTTTATTGGTTACTATCTTACTTCATTTGTCTTCATTTCGCAGCAATGATAGTTCGTTATTAGATCATCCGGTAACTATGGTCTTAAACTTTGCTGGAACTTAAGCGATAACTTCTCTGCAACAACATTCATTTCTGAAACATAATTGCATTTGTTTTTCTATGAAATATAAAATTATCATCATTTCGGATTGATTGTTATCTTAATTTGAAGTTATATGACGCATATTTTTCGTAGTTGTAAATTTCTTGATTATTTGTAAAATCTTTCAGACGCCCGTGTAATATGATCGAATTCAATATTACAAGTTTGACTCTTGAATGTTAATAGGTTACTTCTTATAACACAGTAATGACTACCATGCAACGTAAGAATGATGTGCATTGACAAAATGCCTTAACCCTAGAACGTACAATGAGGTCAATTGACCTCATTTCAATTTTCAATCGTTAGCATTGAGCTTGATAAACACAGGATTTATCCCAGACTCCTTGACTTTGATTATTTCCCCTGATATAACAGTCCCACAAAATTTTGCAAGAAACTGATTTTCAGTTGCTGAGATAATAAGATAACTACATTTAGGTACAATGAGGTCAATTGACCTCATTAGAAAATAAGCATTGAAGTGCAATTCTTGAAGTGTAGTCTTGAAGACTTACTACGCGCAATTGGAAATTTAATATAATAGAATGAAGTGTCAACGATAAATATGACACACTATAGAAGCAATGAAGATTGGCTGCATCCTGCAATTGTTTTCAATTCATCAGTCTAAAATGTCGTTGCCTTGCTGATAGAAAACCTCATGAGTCACAACATAGCATAAAAGCGTATCAAGAACACTGTGATGTCAGCACTCTGTAGCTTATGAACGTCAGATGCCGTTTCTACTGCACGTGATCTTGACTGATCATGTGATTCTATTATAGACACAATTATGACTAAGCGAAGACAGAGAATGATATTGTTCTATTCCTCATCTATACTATTCCATACCGAAGTCATTCACTTATTCGATTCTGACAATGAAACGTACTTTCACTGCTGAGTGAGTAATATTGGAAAGTGACGAAGACTATGTTTACTTGAGTACAATGAATTGAAAGCAGGAGTGGATGCAATAGATCAGATGCTGCGTCACTATACAACAAGGATTGGTACACGCCGATGGCCCCTTGGTGTATTTTGCAATGTGCTTGATATTTCGGCTCTGAATGCTTACATTCTTTGGAAGGATATTTCAAACCAACCAGCGTTATCCAGATTTTCGTTTATCTATGATCTTTCAATGGCATTGATTTCTGATTTTCAACGCCAAAGAGCTAGCGGGACTATCCTTCATCCCACAACCGAAAGGGCATTGCAAATGTCAGGAATAATCCGTCATCCTGCTTCAGACATCGCGAACAAAAGAAGCAATTGTCAATTTTGTGATACTTCTAAGCGCAATAAGACGAAATTGAAATGCTCGAAGTGCACCAAATGGGTTTGTGGTACTCATACTGCTGATTTGAGGTTGTATATCAGCTGTTCCATACAAAATAATGACTAGTTTTTGTGACGAAAACGACGTTCATTTTGAAGAAAAAATATTTTGGAAAACAGTGATTTTCCTTGTACGTAAAACATAATGTTCAAGAATGTATTACTAAATATAACACAAAATATTACTTTACAAAGCAATGGATGTAGGAATATATCGACTGTCGTGATTATTTTTTATCTGAAGTATAAAAATTGTCTTGATAGTACATTAGTAGTAATAGTATTATTTATAATGATATAGTGTGCTTATATTATACGCCTAATACTCAAAATACAGAATGTTTATTTGATTTATGTAAAGAGAATTGTGACAACATGAATAATTCAGCTACAATAAAAAATAAGAAAACTTTACTAATCAGGCTAAACTACAGTATTATCATAAGACTAATTGAAATAAACGAGTGAAATCAGCAGTGCGATATACAGCTTATTATACAACTTGCATGAAACTTATTTCGACCGATACATTATGAATTCATAATATCTTATAGATTTTATTGATTTTATATCTATGGTAGGTCTATTTGATACCAATTAATATAATCAACTTCAATGTCCTTCATAAAAATCTAAGTTATTCTACCAAACCATAAGCCAATTACGATAAAGATGCTTTGTGAACCATTATGAGGTCAATTGACCTCGTTGTACACAGATGTTTATTTTATTTTTGTACATTCTAGGGTTAAATCTCTACAAATTCACGCTGAAATTGAAATTCAATTTCTATGAACATTTTACCTTGAGAAACCAGATTTTTCATAGATTAAATTGGCATACATGTCATTTTCCTAAGTGGTGCAAGTATTGACCAGTAGTCCTCACGGAAACAATTGAACGCGATCTCTGATGAAGAGTTTCAAGATAGATACGATGGAAAATCTTGGTGAACTTTGGCTGACAGTGTGATCTGCCCGACATCTTTTTCATAATGCAAAGATTTTGTGATTCTTTGGATGGCCACAAATAAACGGTCTGCTTCAAATTATTATAGAACCTCTGAAAATTTAGGTACTTATTCATCAATAATTCAATATCAGTTGATTTCAACTAAATAATAGTTAAAATATCAGTTTGCTGCCCCATTTTCATTCTGTTTGTGAATAATAGCGTACAAGTGGCAATGCCTTTTCGATGAAATTACAAAAAATATTACAAATTCCCCTTAAAAGCTTGCCATGCATGGGATTTGATCTGTAAAATATGATGTCAGAATAGATTAACCGCAGAAAAATAAACTTACAATTCTGTAGGCATACAATATAATTTGTGTGATATTTTTAGAACAATCAAACTTTCCTCATTCACGCTATTTCATAAAAGGCTTTTATTGAATGACCACTCATATATTCACAAAGTTATTGCACAACTTCCCTTCATTTTGAAATGCTTATTAGACTATGATATAAGGCCTATGCAGCTAGGAAACATCATTTTTGAGACTGTCACATTTACGGAATGATATATAATTCATAGAATGAAGATGTCTATAACCTACAAAAAGTACCTCAAATAATTCGCAATGAATGCTTCGTATTGTCATGTACATCATTCAAGAAGTAACAGAGAGGTGGCTTCAAAAATATGAACGACTGTGTAGCATGAAGAACTTAAAACTTTAAAAGTCCTTGGATGCATGGCTGTTGAATTGCCATGAAAATAACTTAAAAATGTTGCTAGAAAATAAAGTCTAAATTTGAAACATACCATAAATCCTTCCAATGCAAACTTTGAAAATCACCATGTAAATCATGACAAAGCATTGAAAATTGTCACGAAGGTAATGTATTTTATGAAAATTTCAAAAGTAAATAATAATTTTTTTCTCTGTAATAATAATTTTGACACACGTCAGGAGACTGGCGTATAGGTAAATGCGGAAGAAATCGGTATACACTTTGTCAGTCGTTGATGCTGAATTTGATTTTACTACATGTACATGTTGCCACTGAGTGAGGTCAAATACCGAGTGTTAGAGTGCTGGTGTTGAGTTGAACACCGGCGTTGACACCCAACACTTGTCTTGACGCTGGTGTTGACATCTGAACATTGGTGTTGACACTCAGGGCAAGTGTCGAAACTGTGGATTTCTATGGTGGAAAGTTTTCGATCTAGATTTCCAGATAACAGTGACCACTCATCAGTGTTAAGCGCAGATCATGTCGGGATGATATCAATTCGATGCGTTGTAATTGTATTTAATGCAAACTAAAATTTCGAAATTTTGAAAGATGGCACCTACAAGGAAGAAGTTAAGTGATGCAATGGTGAAGGACCTGCTCCACAAGATACTACAGAGCAAGTCATTCTATGAGAAGAAGAAGAGAGGTGGAATGTTGCATAAGGAGATCATGCAGCTACTTGGGATGGAGATAGGATTCTCACATTCTGTCCAGGACCTTCTGAAGAACCTGGGACGTGAATACAACGAGAAGGCGAAAAACCTCTCCAGAAGTGGTGGCGTGTCATCTGATGACGAGTCGTTGCCGACAGAGAAGAGTTTAAGGTGAGAAAGTCTATCGATCTTTTAGATCAACATGAATGACACATGTCAGTTATGAACCTATGCAAAATGACTGAAACTTACATGTAGTTCTACTTCTGTTCTTTTTTTTCAGAGGCTCTCCAGAGATTTGGAATCTGTATGAAGACTACCAGCAGCTGTACTATCCAAAGGGAAGTAAGGATAGGCCTAGCGTCCTCAATGAATCAGGAGAAGGTGCTGCAGCGGAGGGTTCGGGATCCTCAACACGTCGACCAACAAACGCAAGCTTGCTGGAAGACATTGCGAGCGGTATTCACCAATTGAACAAGAAGATGGATCTCCTCATTCAGGTTGTGGCAAAGGCCAATGACATTGATCTTTTCGAGTGTGTCAGTGATGGAGTTGAAGAACAGAACAGTTAATTGTGATAAATGATAAATATATGATTTCTTGTGAATATCTTTTCCATTTGAATATAATAAATTATCCCAAACAAATTAGTCAAAAGCAAAAACAACTCTTTCATTCTATAAAATTAGTGCATCGGTTGTGAAGGACACATGCTGCTACCACACAATCTGAAGCAAACTGCACTCCATGCTTAGCGGGCAAGCGGGATTCTTTCATTTGGGTGATCCTCCACTTATTTTCAATGGCACCGATGGTGCGCTCGACAACTTGTCTTTGACGGGAGATTCTGGAATTAAAAGTCTCTTGAGCGGCAGACAGATTACTACCACGGAGGGAGCAAATAATTCTTGGATGAACTCCCGTGTAGCCGGCGTCTCCAACGACAACTGTATCTTCCGGCAGTGAATCAAGAAACTCGAAGAAGCGGCCTCCCCAACCGACCGCATTAGCATCGTGCGCAGATGCTGGAACTCCTGCCAGAATGTATCTGACCTTCCCATGCTTATCGCACGCTATTTGGATATTAAGTCCATCACAGGATTTGCCGCTTCTCCCACAATAGAAGGCGTCTCCCGCTCCATCTGGTCTTTGCGTGCGAACTATGAATCCGTCGATATATAAGATTGCGGATAAATGTCCACCGTCCACCGCAGTCAGATCTTGGTGTAACGCTTGGAAATCCTCAGGCTGTGGAAGGTAGCAGTAGGATCCAGCAATTGTATTGAGAAATCGTACGGCCTCTCGGCAATGAAGAACACAAGTAGATTTGGCAATTCCCTCAGCTTTGGCGGTTTTTCTATAAGTCCCGCCTGACGATAGAAATTCGAGAAAATTCTCCATTCGCCTTCTACTTGTGTGGTATCGCGGCTCCCCAGACTGATTCTCCCATCTCCATAAATGGAATTCATTGACCAACTCGTCTAATTGTTCAGAGGTCAATCTTTTATGGCGGGTGCTGTCCTCACGCGAGCAAGCTGGCTTTCGGTGGATATTTGGCCCACGAAGCATCTTTGAAGTCTTTGATCTATCAAAACACAAAGGCCGGTCACTATATATGGGTGATGATTGCCAATCAGAATGGAAACATGTATTCAGACCATGTCAGCATGACACCCGCAATTTGACCTGTGCGAGTGCTGAACCCCTAGGGGTTGAGCGACCAATTGCATAGAAATCAGTTACGATTCCAGTGTTGAGATTCGCTTTGCTAGTGCCTTCAACAGTCTTGACAGCAAGATTGACTGGCCAGCGCTTAGCGCCAGTGTTCAACCACCTGCATTGAGCGTTGACAGTTGATTTCACGGTTACACAACACTGAATATGACAGCACGGCACCTGTGCTGAGCGTCAACACTCGATGAATATAGGCGTTTAACATTGAAGTTCAGAGCTGAGCGCCAGTGTTCAGCCCAGCGCTGCTAATCAACACTCAGCTTGGCGCTCAGCGCTGGTGTTAACACTTGAAGCTCAACACCAGCACTCTAACACTCAGTATTTGACCTCACACACTGTTTTGTATACGTCTAAATGTCTTGTGGTATTTCTGCCTGCAATGGCCGTAGACCTTGGAATTGTAGGGGGCTTTTTGCTGCAAGAAAGTAACCACAGAGAGCTTTGCAACTTTACTGTAATTTTGAAACAAATATCTTCTAATTCAAATTTAAAATTTGAACGTTTCTTGATAGCGTTGTCACTTTCAACTTAATCATTTACAACATAAGAAATTGCTATGTGAGTTTTGACTGAATTTATATAATTATTGGATGATTTCTGTTTGAATGGTGTTACATAATTCATACATACTATCCAGTATGTGAAGCATGAGATCGTCGAAAGATAATAATGTAGAAAAATGCCTACATGTGCATAGACAATTGGTCAAATCATCATTACTGCACAATAGTGTTGAAACCGGCCGGGGATAGGACGGTGGCTAACGTCTCTTTACCGCGGTTGGTTAATGGTTTGATCGTCAGACATTATATATTCAGCTTATGCCATTTTGTATTATTATTCCATTTCCACAGAGCATCCATGAAATGCATGAAAGGTAGGCCTAGCGGTACTCCGTATAAACGAGAATTGCCTATTTCAACACAATATTATACAATGCAATTATTCGCATTTTGGTGTCATGTTTTGTGCGATGAGCAGTAATAGGGCCTACTCGTAATATTTACTAGTTTAATGATTTGCAGGACAACTATGTAATTTATGATAATGTTTGCATTTTCAAAGTCAATTAAACACAGGCAAGTAGAAAAGAGGTGATGAAAATAATGATCCAAATGGGCATTGATGCGTATATCTATATCCCTCATCCACAAGAAATCTTTAAGCGGTAAACAAAGTCTAAGTTCCAATATAGTAAAAGTCTTTCAAGAGATAAAAGTTCTGGGGTGAACAATTTGATCACTGACTGTGCTGATGTTACGAAATGTTTTGTCTGCGACGTGGAAACCTGATTTAAAGTGATTCACTGAAGTGCTATTAACTTCTCCACTTGTGAGGCAATTCTAATGATTTGGAACGTCAATGAGAACTCTACACTACAGCTTAGATTCAGCTCTATTCAGTTTACATTGATGGCCGCGAAGTGCGCATAGGAGTCTGGAACAATAAGCTCGCCAAACTTGTCATCAATTTTTAATTTTAGTCAGTGTCCAAGATCGAGCGGGAATGTTGCAATCAAAATTTATCGCGTACAGTTAGCTTATCAAGCAATTATCCGCGATCTACTGTCAAATGTTCGGGTATTAGGCCCTAGGTTGCATTGAAATCCATTACTCATTGATTCTATAAGGTCCACGTGCGATATAACTATCCCATGTAGTGAAATTTCTCAAGGTTTGGAATAATTTATAACACATAGGTTGAGGAATACACTGCTTTCAGGTTATAAAATTCATACGGGCTACATACATGATTCAGGAAGGTATATAGTAGGGTTTGAACGTGTTATTGATGCTGATTTTTCTTAATCTGACTTATCCACTTCGACGGATGCAATTAGTGAAAAGTTATGCAAAACCATTGAACATGAACACCAGCATCCTCTTAGATCAATTTTTCTGGACAGCATGTAACGAACACTCGAAATAAATTGTCTCTGCACATTCCTCGCTCAAAGACAAAGAGGTATAAGAATTCATTTATTAAGTGCAGTAGATCTAGTCAGTGATGTGTGTAATTTTGTCGTGTCGCATTTTATTTTGTCTTTACACTATACCATCGTGATTTGTAATGTACTCACCGAGTATTCTATGAATTTTGTGAGACAATTAAGAATTGCTTCCTTTATGTACATGTGTAAGTTGACGGTACTCATTTTTTCAACTGTTTAAAGAACGGTTCGCAATATTTATATCACAGGGCACACATGCAGGTACTCTCTAAATATGTTACATTTGCATACTCTTGATGTTGTAATGATTAACTAAAAAAATCATTCTAGATTGAATGTCGTCAACGATCGACATGAGTCTAATTAAGTCAACCGACCGGCGTTACTAAAACCGGCACAATTCTTTTGCACGTATACAAGATTACGGATGGGATTATTTCACCTATATACATGTATTTTCCATATCCATATCAATATATTTTCCATCAAAATTGTAAGGTGTAATTTCATATTCACAAAAATTCGGTTAAACATCAGGAAGAAACAAGAAGCATATCTGTTGTCTTATTTAAAGTGTAAAGTCTTAGCACTTACCGTTGTCTTTATTTGCATTTGCAACAATTATGTAATTTTTCTCGTCTGGAATGAGTGGACAGCGCTCATCGTCACCTCGCAATTGTACAGTAACCTGATTCTTCACTTTCTGACCGTAGACTTTACCGCTTACGTCAGAGAATCCTTTTCCAGCACGATAGACCCGTGTCTGACCAATCATTCCAATTTTTCTCTTCATAACAATTTCTTCAGGTTTCTTATCCATATATTCAGCTATCACTGCTCGCAGCTCTCGAACAGTGAGTTTTTCAGGGGATTTCCAAGTGCGAGTTATTTTAAAATCGCTTCCATATTCGTAATCCTTGCAAAAGTTTGAAATTTTCAGTATTGTCGCTGCAAAGGAGCATAATTATGAAGATATACAAGGGGCTTGAAATGATCAATGCATACTATAGCGTTTCGCTGTGTATTCTTTAGGATAACAGAATTGGGCACGTGTAATTGTCTGAACAGACTTCGTGAAACGTGAACTCCTTTATTTGAATTCACATGAAATTCCTGTTCCGATTGTATTCCTGCTAATTCTGATTAATTTCTAATTAAATTCTTGAGTAATTGGAATATTCTGCAAGTACATGGATCATTGAAAATGATTTGGACGCAGCTGCCTCCGAGAGATACCTGAATCCAGCAGCTCTCAACAATCAACTACCATTCATCTTCTTATTTAGTTATATTTGACGAAATCAGAATGTATTTCAAAGAATGAAAACTAAACCCTGGTATGAAACTTTAAATGAGTTTGAAGTGCTAAAAATTAGCACAGCTATGATCTTCTTTTCTCTTCTGAAAGATAGACGAGGCATGGGTCACAACGATAAAATCACTTTGTAAAGCGGCATGCTGTGCTGTGACATTTGGCTGATATTAATTACCATTTTACTTTGTATTTCATTCTCAGCAAGGTTTGACTGTTTGCAAGGTTCATTTCACTGTTCGAGGAAGCGAAATTAAAGCTGACTGCTTAGTTCACCTACACTGTAAACTCTCCCTCACTTTGCTCATATCAGTCCTGCATTACACGAACTGAAATGGTCATCTGCTCAACGGCGTATAGACCATCGCAGGTCAATGCATGTCACTGACTAATTTCATTTTCTCAAAAAGAACTAGCGTTAGAATTGGATCTCCTTCAGCGTGTTACTGGACGCAGTAAGTGAACCGCATCAGGCACCAGGTGCTGAGACAGTCGAGTTAACACATGAGAAATCTCATTATTATCAACATATAATAGACCCTGTAGTGCTCAAATGGCAAAACTAAAAGATGATATACATGTACGGTTACAATTTATATCATAATTTCTAAATCGCTGACTCTAGGCCTAGCCAATAATTGACAACCTGCATGCTTCATGAGTGCATGAGTTATAGCCAAAACAAGTAGCTACACGGTCCTACGGAGTACAAACTACATTTTCAGGCCCTGGGTCTATTCAGTCTAAGCATCCGGGTTTAGCACTTATAGACTTGCATTAAAATTACTAGCCGAACGCCAGACTATCACAATAGATAGCCCCTAAAATATGCAGGCCTATAATGGGTACTGAATCTGTAAATAGGTTATCATACAAGTCTAAATATAGGCCTATAATGGGTACTGAATCTGTGAATAGGTTATCATACAAGCCTAAATATAGGCCTATAATGAGTACTGAATCTGTGAATTGATTATAGTAAATGATTTTGCTCAAGGAAATAGGGTTTCAGCTACGCTGAAGATCGCAGAATTAAGCATTGGCAAATAGATTTGGGATTACTTTGACAGATTCAGATTTGAAATAAGTGTAAGAGACAAGCATAAGCGGGAGAGTGAAATATTACCGCAATCCACATCAGCAATGATGATGAAATTGTTGTCGTACGGTATGATAGGAAATGGTTCATCATCAGAATTCAAAGATGCTATCTTCTGGAATTTCACTTCTTCTGGTGGATAGATTTTTCCATTTTCCGCAGCAAATCCATTTCCAACCCAATAGGCGTCGGCATCTTCAATCTTTCCCATTTTTCTTCTCAGAAGAATTCTCTCTGGATCCACAGCCATTTTTCTTGCTAATATCGCTTTTATTTCACCAACGGTTGCATTGGGTGACACATTGGTAGTGTGGATAAAATCTTTTCCATTTTTATAATGTTTGAAATTGTTTTTGATCATTAATATTGTAGCTGCAAATAGAAAAATGCAAAAAATGTATTTTCATCATCTAAAAGAATTGACGGTCCCTTATTGTTATTTGAAAACATCTGATGATGCCAGAGAGAAATGAAACTAATCATATATGCACTGTAAATCAGAAAGTCCTACTTAAGTTGAAGTCATTGAAGTCAGATTCATGGAAGTGGAGGTTGCACACGACGGAATGTTGAGCTTGGATACACTACCAACTCGATGCAACTAAAAAGTCAAATTACTTTGTTATGTAGAAGAACGCATTGTTGCTACCCAGTCATTGTATTTCGGTTGACAACTAGCAGCGACATAGTCCTACTTTATTCTTATTTTCAGACAGTACCATCCAAGAAATTGAAAGCCACAATTTTCTCGAGGCACCTTTCGTCTGATCAATCAGACGCCTATGTCAGAAAATAAGACTAAAGATATGCAATGTCCACCTTGAACGAATATAGTCCTCCTTGTTCTGCATTTTGCATTCGAAATCTAAATGATTTTAAAAATAATCAATGAGTACCCAACTATGAGCAGTATGCATTATGTAATTTTGAAATTAAGTTTATAATCCGAAACATTACCGATAATACGCAGTAATAATAATTCATAAAATCAAAAACAGCTATGTTTGAGAAATATAAAGGAATGGGAATGCGTTGATATTATCATTCAAGAAAGCGATTTTTACTTTGCTCTCATGCTTCACAGTTTGAATAGATATCGTGCTATGATGACCTTTTAGATTCGCGATCATTTAGCGAGCGCTAAGAAAGATGGTGGAGGAGTTCTCACAGCTGTCGACTCTCTGCTCTTCGTCGACAAACTTCGAATCGGATATTCAGGTCCTTTGGATCGAAATGAAGACATTTGCTTCTCTCAGTGCATTTATTGGAACTGTGTATCTTCTACCAGATACAAAATCAATGCCCGTTCTCAAGTTTGAGCAGTCCCTAGAAAGAGTTGGGGTGCGAAACCGCATGATTCAATAATACTTCTTGTTGACTTTAACATCCGGGATGCCATTTAGAACATGAAACCAAACAGCGACTATGCGACTTGCACCAATTTTTCTGATGTATCCCATAAGTCTTCATTATTTCTGAATGTTATCAGCAGTTGCGAGCTTCGACAACATAATGTGCTTCATACTTGCAATAATAGATCTCTTGATCTTGTGTTCAGCAGCAATACGAACGTGATCGTTGACCTTGGAACAATCCTTGCTCTTCTACACATCAAGCCTGGAATGTTGAAGTATTGCTTCCTTTTTCTACAAGACCGTATACTGCTCTCAAAAAGCTTCAAAAAAGATGACTTTGATGCTATCCAGCGACTTCTGTCTTTTGTGTGTTGGAGATCTTTGCTGACATTTAATAGTGTCAATGAATCTCTAACATATCTTTATGACATCATTTTTGCTGTGAATCGTGTGAAGTTCAATTCGACCAAAATTTCACATCGGTATGAATATGAGATGATGAAACTGGTAAAAGAAAAGGAAAGAGCTAACAAGCATTATATCAAAAATGGTCGTGATGAAAACTTTTATTCTTACCGAAATTTCTGCCGTCTACGATCTGAAGTGAAAACCATGCAGGCGTCGTGTTATGCTGAGTATGTTCAAAGGTTGGGGAAGATATAAAGAGCAACCCTAAAAGGTTTTGGTCCTTTGTGAAATCTCAAAAAGATTCATTTTCCTTACCGAGTGTAATTAGTTACAAGAATGAGCAACACACAAGTAAAATAGAGATTGCGAAAGCATTCTGTAGATATTTTGAAACCGTTTTCAGTGTTCATCAGAGCCCGGCCATACCGGACTGCAATTTCCGTAGAGTCCAATACTTTGAGCTACCCTTTGTTTCTTCTGATGAAATGAAAGCGAATTGAAATGAAAATTCAAAGCCAAACTCTGACAGTGGTTATGATAACGTGTCTGCTTTTGTCCTCATTCGCTGTGTTGGTCAGATGTGTCATCATTTGACTGCCATTTTTTGATATGCCTGTGAAATGTGGAGAATATCCATCTGCTTTGAAATATAATAACATTGTGCCAATAAACAACCGTAAAGGCGATCAGAATGATGTGGAATCGTATCGACCTATTTCGATTCAGCCTGTTGTAAGCAAATTGTTCGAACGAATTGTTATTAATTCCCTGCGGAATCACGAAACATCTTGTTTGTGATGAGCAACATGGCTTTTTGCCATGTTTTTTCCAAATTGATCCGTTAAGCAACATAATTCCAATGTTTCATCATAAATATGCTCGAGAAACAAGTGCTCATTTTGAATTTTTACAGCCTGTTTCTGTTTTAAAGAACAATATTGGGGCATTATAGAGTATGAAAATGTGCTGCTCCTTGTGCTGTCTGTTAATTCAGATCATCTAGTAGTAATAGTTAGTAATAACAATCAGCCTCACTCTTCATTGTAAGAAGACTTCAAGAAAAATATCTCGAAAAGAAGAAAGCGCTCTTCCATATTTTCGTCGACATTCAGAAAGCATTTGACAACAAGTGCCGGAAAGGTTGATTGACGTCATCAACTCTCCATATATTGATTCAAAATCAAGGGTAAACGTCGCTGGTGACACATCGGATGAGTTTGATATATACGTTGGTTTACACCAAGGCTCCTCACTAAGCCCAATCCTATTCGTCCTGGTAATGAAACAAGCAACGAAAACTTGCAGCACTGAGGGAATCTGGAACTTGCTGTATGCAGATGACATGACACTCACAGCTGATAGCAAAGAAGAGGTCACCTAGATGTTTGTAAAGCGAAGAAGAGGCTTGAAGGTCAATATCGAAAAGACTAAGATCATGGTGAGTGGGAGTGAGAACAACGAACGCAGACCGACTTTAAGCTATCCTTGCGGTGTATGTGGGAGAGGCGTCGGATTCAATTCTATTCTGCGTGTTGCCTGCTCCAAGTGGTGCCACAGACGCTGTAGCGGTCTCCGAGGCCTCAGGAATGTGATCAATCTCCACTTCCCTTCGTGTGCAAGACAGCAAGTGACCAGTAACAACTCTGACCAGTCAACCGACATCAAGGTAGATGGTGGAGTAATCCAGGAAGTTAGCAACTTCTGCTACCTCGGCGACTTTATTACGAGCAAGGCAGGCTCTGAACGCGCAGTCCGAGCTAGAATGTCAATGGCGTGGAATAAGAGGAGAGAGTTAGCAGCAAGCCTCCTCAAAAATGTACACATTCCTTTGAATTGGCGATCAAACATCTATAACGCCTATATCAGATCCGTACTCCTTCACCGAATCGTGTCCTGGAGTTTAACTCAGAACATGACTCAATGAATTGTTCTTGTGACCGAAGAATTGCATTTCCTTGAAAGATAACATCCCAAGCACCGAAGTCACTAGAAGGTGTGATCTCAGACCACTGGAGGACCTGTTGGTTGGCCGTCGACTGAGGTGGTTCGGACATGTATAACGCAGAAGTGAAGGAAGTGCTCTCAGCTCTGTCCTACGGCTGAACGTGAGTGGAACACGTCCCAGAGGAAGACTACGCAAAACCTGGTTCGATATGTCTAATTGCCATTGATGGACGCAGTTATTCATCGCGGTTCAACTTCATAGAAATATGTGCAGTCTCCGCAATACGAAGTTGTATGGGCATAGTTTGGTCCAATACTTCGCAAAAGTGACGATTAAAGTCGTGGATTACCGTCGTTTAAAACACGTGAATTTTTGTCAAAAGACCAGAGCTCCTCATATCCGCGATTTCCGAAGTGGTAAATGTTGCACCACACTCAAAATTTTTCAAAACATTTTCGATTGCAGAAAGCTCTTGAAACGCTCAATATGCCCGTTTATTTGCACAAGAGGTTAATTAGATTTCATTGACATTTCAAGCTCATTCATTGTTTCTACTACATCTAAAGGCAAATCTCATTTTGGTATAATATCCTCACGTTCAGGGATTCTTCATCACGGACCTTAATCATAGGAAACATTATAGAATGAGCTTAACATGAAGTCAATCACACATTGTACTAGCTCTGAAGTCTAGCCGCTGACCATTCAGTTAAGTGTTTTGCTTTAGGTCCAGCAAGCCACACCAAGTCATCATTTATAATCGCGAATCTCAAGCTCCATTAATCCCAAATGTTTGTGGATATCAGTTTTTGAACTGCATGCAATGAGAGGCATACTGCAGTCCAACAAGATTATGAATAGGGGCAGTTCGACATCTCTGCACCTCAACATAATAATCTTACCATTCAATATATTGACTGCAATAATGTAGGACATTTGAGGGCGCGTAGTCGCCTGAAAATGTTTCTTTAATATTTATATATAGATATAATAAATATAAGATATAATTATCTTATTTATTAATGTTATGCCTTTTACAATTGCAATCATGATTATCAATACAGTTTCACGGTTTCAGTAGATCATTAGAAAATGATATGGTATTTTTATAATTCAGCATATGCCGGTATTATAATGAAAACATGTATGTAAGTAGTAGTTGTTGAAATTCATCAAAACTCACGACAATCCATATCAGCAACAATGATGACGTTCATCTTATCATTAATTATTGGAAACTCCTCCTCATCGTCATTCAGAGCTATTTTCTGTTTCTCTTCTACTTTATTAGAAATGTGGAGTTCTCCACTAGCATCACTGTAGAAGAAGGCTCCGGCTCCGGCTCCGTAGACTTGTTTTCCTTTAACTTTTCCAACTGATCTTCTTAGAGAGATTTCCTTCGGATCTTTTTTCATCTTTTGCGCGACGAATTGCCGTATATCTGCAACAGTTGGTTGCTCAGGAACCTTGGCATTGAAGTTAAAATCACTTCCTCCCTTGTACTCCTTGCAAAAATTTGCTATTCCAAATAGAACATCTGTGGAGAGCAAGGAGTAAATAGACAAAAGGGCTTTCATAAAAATTCATATTTCAAGGTGGGAAATTGAAGTAATGTTGCTGCTATTTTTTCATACGACAATATATAATTAAGCGACTAAGTATCGCTATCATCAGGGCACATATTATATAAAGAAACTATTCAACAACATGAGATCAAGATGTGAAAAGGTGAAGATGCAACAATCTTCGGCTGCCGAAGATTTTTTGTGCTAAAATGGTTCAAGTCTGAGGACATGTTTCTTTTCTATGGCCATACGAACTGGAAGTCTACAATCTCTATGACTTCAGCGGATTGGGGACATAGATGCTCTTCGGTCTATACTGAGCTCTTTCAGCCCGGTTAACCTGTGCCATGTTGCTTTCCATGCCAGTCACAAGTGTGACGAGTTATTTATTCATTGATTATAACTGCTATGATGCTATGAAGATGATGACAACAGAGCACAGAATGATCCGTCGCATGATGTGTGTATCTTAGAGGGATGGTTTCGCATACTCCATGCTTCTCCAGCCACTTGAAATGGAAGAAATGAAGACAGTCTTGAAAAGGAATCGTCTTCGATGGTTTGGTCATGTCATCCGCCAGCCAGAAGATAAGTGGGTGGGTCAAGGAAGCGCAGGCATAGATCTCCCGTGACCAACGTTGAGACGCCGTCCTAACAAGACGTGAAGCGAACCGATGCTTGCTGATTGCAAGTAACTTGGCCTGAAGGAGAGTAAAGCTGCCAAATAAAAGTGATGCTGCCAGAAAATCCATTGGAGAAAGCCAGCAAGTGATGGACATAAAACGTATTCAACTTTTTCATGCATATACAATTATACCATATATTTTTATACAATATACAATTATATACAATCTAATTTCTGTCTGAATTTGCAAACAAATACATTGGATTGGGATGTTTGGTAACGAAAAAATGTGTAATATTTAAACTCACTTGAACTAATGGTACCAACACTGATAATGTTTTTTTGATTCTTGATCACCGGAAACTCATCATCATCCATCAGATCAACGGTGCTGAGATCGGTTACATCTTCGCATATTCTCCCATCAAGGTCAGAATAGCCAAAGCCTACGAAGTAAACCTTTTTCTCTTTGAATTTTCCAATATTTCTTTTCAGAGAAATCGTCTTTTGATCTTTTCCAATTTTGGAAGATATTGTCCTTCTTAATTCTCCGACTGTTGAAGAAGCTGATAATTTCGTGAAAAAATTGAAATCTGATCCATCATTATAATCCTTTCGAAAATTGGCGATTCCAAGCAAGGTTGCTGAAGAGATCGATGACAACTAATGTGAATAAATTGTATCTTTGGAGAAGTAATTCATAAAATATCATAATATCGTATTAACGATATCATTTAATACATTACAATTATCATGTTCAAACCGTGGCGGCTCCATGCTTTGCTATTAGGTCATGCTCAACTTTTTTTCGTATGAAGAGGAAATTCCAAGAACTAAAAGCTATATGAGGATTTTTAACCATACAAATACTATCAGGACGCGCAGATGATCATGCAAGTTAATGTTAACCCCTTAAGGACAGCATACTACGCATTGGACTAACTGAAAGGACTAAGCACGAGTTAACTCGCACCGATCGTTAGGGAAGTGCAGCCGGCGTCTATGCAAGAGTGTGTTTGCTGAAGGACTAAACCCGAGTATACTCGTATGCAGATGTCACTATCAAATTCCGGTGTATTTGGCAACAGATGTGTTGCCATAGTCCTAAGCACGAGTTAACTCGTATCGAGAGAGGTAAAATAAATCCTGCGCCAGTTTACATCTCCCTTAATGACAGTCCTAAGCACGAATTTATTCGGATTGGAAGACAATACAATTACTCCTAAGCCCGAGCATATTCGCTTTATATTCGATGATGCATAATTTGACCTTATTCGTTCAAATTGAGCATGTTTCTAGAGAATCACTGCAATGTTTTATCAAACTGATGACGAATTCCCAGGCAGTGTAGATATCTTAGCCAGCGGCGGCTATAGCAATCTATGGCAATGTGTGATGTACAATAGCATGATAATACACTGCTCCCTGGAGCTTGACTGACGTGAGAAAATTTCAAATATTATCGAAATCGATTACAGAGTGTCCATTACATTGAAGCATACTAATTTGTTTTGGATGAAGATAGATATCTGATAGAAATTCTCACGATCAAGAAAATCTCACGTGCAAAACATGATACACAGATATTTCAAAATCAGAAATCTCTATCCATCGAGCTGAGATGCCGAGGCCCCTGTCAATCGACCAAGTTATAGCAGAAGTTTTGCGAGATGACGGTGGTGTTGACAATGGAAGCGATAGTGATGGTTTTGAGTCAGAGCAAACAGATGATGAACTGAATTGTTCAAGGCAGACTAGGTTGGAAGCAATTCTCATACGATGATGAAAGTCATCCCAGCAGCCATTTATAATAGAATATAATGCTTACTGATTTAAATTATTAGTTAAAGTAGTCCTAATGAGGACTGATGGCGTTCTCCAATCCGCAAGTGTACAAAGGCAATGCTACTGTAACCATTGGATTAATCAGTTCTTAAAAGAACTCAATGTAGCTTTCTCGTGGCAACGAATTAAAATTGATCAGCTTTGGCCCAATATCTGGTACAAATGGAAATCTTAAGACTTGTAACACTACTCATTCTTGCTGTTAATATACTAATACCATAGATTCCAAACACTGCCGTATACATGTTCAAAACAGACGTCTAATATACTGTACCGACTACAGATGCTGATAGTGGAAATAAAATAAGACAATGGTCACCATAGGTTAAGGAAATTAAAAATGGATATTAGAAAACAACAAGAAACCGATGGATAAAAATTGGAAAAGTGGAGGTAAAACATGGAAATACAACGATGCTACTACACCGATTACAATCCTTCGAAAGCGTGAGCAATTTTGCATGAAAGTCTATGTTGCTGCAGACTCAAAAAACTACGTTTTCAGCTCAGAGATATATGTCGGGGATGGCACGAACTATTCTTGTGAAAGTGTTTCGGGTTTAGATAAACCTTACAATTTGCTTGCCAGTGGTACCAAAATTGTTTTACATCTGATTGAACTTCAGCTGCAGAAGGGCTACCATGTTGTGATTGATAACTTCTTCTCTTCACAGGAACTGTTTTCAATTCTTCTTCGCTACAAGACACACGCGTGTGGAACTGTGAGAACCAACAGAAAGCTACTTCCTTTACTTGGAAATCTTGCCACGGATTCCAAAATAATGGAATAGTTGATATGAAGTGGTGTGACCCTCAGAAGAAGAAGACAAAGATTGTTTCAACGCTCTCTACTCTACATGACTGTTCTATCGTCGATACTGGCAAGTTGAGTAGAAACAATCAGCCTATTATGAAACCATCGATGGTGATTGACTATTGTAAGAACATGGGTTCTGTTGCATCCATACAAGGTCACCAGAAAGGGAAGAAAATGGTTTCACAGTCTTTGAAATGTTTTTCTCATACGATGATGAAAGTCACCCCAGTAGCCATTTATAATAGAATATAATGCTTACTAATTTAAATTATTAGTTAAAGCAGTCCTAATGAGGACTGATGGCGTTCTCCAATCCGCAAGTGTACAAAGGCAATGCTATTGTAACCATTGGCTATATGACCTATGTAACCATTGTAACCATTGTGAGATAATGGCGTTGAACTAGTCGGTTTTGCAAACTCAAGTCACCGGAAAATCTGAGCCATTTCTCGATGTGCTGTTGAATTTAATTGATGAGATCATTCTGCGTCACGGGATTGCTGCAAATCAATGTGCTGAGATCAGCAGACGGCAGACCGACTTGTTACGACTTGTGGAGAGGCATTTTCCTGATATTATCCCACCAACAGCAAACCGACAGAATCCCACCAGGCAATGTGCAGTGTGTTCTGGAAGAAGCAGAAGACGCGAAACTCAGTATTTTTGCTCATGTAATGTAGCTCTTTGTGTAGGGCGTTGCTTCAAGAAATTCCATACTCTTTTGCATCCATCTTCCTAGTAATTTGCAACTGTTACATGAAACTATTTTCCGAGTAGCTATAACAGAGTTAAGCGTTGTTATGACCTGAATTATATTATTTTACTCAGATATAGAAGCGGATATTTTCTGAATTTCGCTTTTGGAAATCATTTATTCAAATCCTGAAAATCTCGCCGTCCTAGGGTGAAAGCTCACAGAATTCACACCGTCCCTAGCGTGCATCACTACGCTACGAGTATCCTCGTGGTTAGGCTTTTGCGAAACATGCATGTAAAAAGAAGCAGTATTTGTGGGAATTAATGCGATTCGAATATACTCGGGCTTAGTCCTGGGTATCAGGCTCTTGAATTTATTTTCCGTCTTTACATAAACGTCCCGCGGATAGGGGCGTGGCGGAACGCCACGGAGACCGAGAAGGCGGGCAACCCCCCACGGGCGATGCCAGAGATCAAATGCAGAGCCCAAGGACCCGAAGATAGCCGCTCGGGTAGAAGAGAGGGAGGGACAAGAGCACAGTAAGTGGGGTACATCGTGGTTTACACCACAAACAGGGCAGTCAGGAGAAGTGGACCTGCCAATCCTGTGAAGATAGGAGTTAGGCTAAGAAGAAGGCTGTGGCCGTTGCAACGAAGACGTGAGAGCTCACAGCGGACAGCGCGAGGGAGGGACAGCTCCTCAGTTGCTACGCTAGGGACTTGTGAAGAAATCAAAGACGAACGAACGGAAGTCCTCCAAGAGTTGAACAGGGAATGACGAATGAAGGACTTCAGAGAAGACAGACACTGAGGAGCTGCAGAGGGGAGAGAAGTGCCACTTTTGGCAAGCGCATCTGCAGTGTCATTGCCATTGATGTTCGAGCGACCAGGAAGCCACTGCAATAACACTGAGATCGAGGAAGAGCAGAGGGACGAGTGGGCGGAAGTTGGAGACGGGAGAGGACGACACGAGGCTGCAGGGACGAGACAGAGGCAGCCGAGGGGATGGAGACAGGCGCAGGGGGCGCGAGGCGACGGGAGGGAGGAGGCTGGCCAGCGGCGACTGAGGACGAGCGGCTGGGAGGAGAGGGGAGGCGAGAGAGGACAACGCGGGGTTGCAGGGAAGACGCGAAAGGGGCCGAGGATTGGACGGAGACGGTGAACTGGGCGCCGGAGAGGGAGAAAGAGCGGTCTGAGGCAGAAACAGCTGGGGATGGAGAAGGAAAACAAAGTATGTAGGAGAGCAGGTGGGACAGACCCATTGGTGACGCCTGTGGAGGGCGTTGAAGGCACGCCCCCCCCCCGATAGGCTACTTTTACACCCGATGATAAAAGGATGCATGTACGTACATATCTAGACATCTCTATGCATACAAGCAAGACCACGGCGTACATTAATTAGCGGATTCTCCATTAAACAATATTCATGTTGCCGGATGCATGCATAAGAGAGAGAAACACCGTCAATCGCACAGAATTGCAAACTGTATCAGTAGTTTCAGAATAAATTACTTATAGGCCTAAAGGAAGTCGGTTCGATGGGGTTTCAGAAGCGCAAATTTTTCAATTGTCAAATCAAAAAGTTTACTCTTATAAACTTTCCAGAAACTCCCTCTCGATAAAAATTCTTTCCAATGAGGTAAAATGCTCCTAGCCAATTGTATTACGCTGAGGTCTTAAATATTTTTAACACCGAGGAGACCTTTCTGCACTGCCTGATGAAATAGGAATGCTCAAACACAGTTTTTTCGAAGTTTCACAACTTCGGGCAATCTCTTTTGTAAATCCTCAGAAAAAAAGAACTTAAATGGCTTTTAAAGTCACCATCGTAAACGAATTTCAATTCATTTTGGAGCTGACTTATATCAAAAAAATCTTCATATGAATATTTTGGTGATCGCATCAGATGGTAGAGGAAATCCCATTGATAAAAAGAAAAGAGATTCATGTCTAAGAGACTCTATCTAGAATGGAGACATTTCACTACACCGACAATCAACAGATTGCCGTCCAATCAACTACCGTTAGTTGTTTGAGAGGAGTTATACGTGCAACTCGTGCTTCTCGTCCATGACAAGAGATGGAGCATGAAATTCGTCATCTGCAGTTTTAGCCATTGTTCTTGTTTGATCATGCATTGGCCAATGACGACTGAGATATGTTCGAATTGGTTTGCTTTCTCCAAAATGTTTTTGAATAAGTTAGCTACTTAATAAATCCTAATTGAGTATGAGCTTAATACCACAGTAATATGATCTGAGAATCGTAAGTGAATGTTGAGAAAGTTTGACAATGTTGTTGAGAGTTTTTTCTTGTTACAAAGCTTTAACTTTCTAATGGTTGTTAGCGTCACTTTAGTGATGAGAAAAATGAGACAAAATATCTTGTCATGCTGAGCATCAAGGGCATGATCGCTAAACCGCCACTGGTTCAAACCCTAACACCTTCAGATGCATCTTAATGAAATCTCAGGAATGCATTTGAACATATTTATGTGGCCACGACATCCCAAAATATATCACGAGGTGGAGCCGATTACTATGTCTTCGAATGGAGAACGGATTCAGTAGCTGTCCTATAGAATAAGCACGAAGTGTCGACTCAAAAAATGTCAACATACAGTAAAAATGCTTCTATCAAAAAATTCAGTTTTTTGCGTACGCCACGTCTCTGCGGTCCAAAAAATAGTTGATCAATTGATAAAAAGTTAATTTTTGCAAATTATTCCAATCTTTACAGCGATTTGGATCTGCAGAATTTAGTCTATGTATAGTATGAAAGTTTACTCACAAGTATCATTTTAAAACAGAAATTAGGCTGATTATCAAGAAAATTCATGAACCACATCATAATGCAGGTCTTCATACAAAAGCTGAGATCTTATTCTGTTTCTTGGCTCAACTTTCAAGTTTGCTAACTCAGATAATCAACCTTTTTCAGATTAAATTCAGACTTCTGCACTTTTGCAAATGATATTCAGATATCCTCATTTGATTGTCATATGATTTCGGTGGGGTTGTGAAAAGTTGATTCAGTTTAAATCTGCATAATTCAGGAAAACAACATCACTTTTATTTCTAAGGTCATCTCTGGGCTGAGGTGAAGGTCAAAAACCACCAATTTTCAACACATTTCCAACAGATCACTATTTGAAATGGGAAATGACAACAAAAACTAATAAACAACACACTCATCGAAAGATCTGGTCAAGGTGGTTAATAAAGCGATGATTATCAGTCGCTCTGAGATTACATCATTGTATTAGATGAAGTCAAAGATCACATAATTCAAACTTTTAGTTCAACTCAAGTAGCATTGAAATCGTACATTTTAGTATTTAGTTTCTGCAGGAGAAGAAACAGCCTAATTACGTGACTTTAATCGAGACACTGAGGCTAAAAGTAACATGATTGTTGACATTTTCAATAATTGGTGATCAGATGCTGAACTAAAAAGTACAAAAATAATGAAATATCATATTTGAAATTTGAATTTCAAACATGCATACACAGATAATTTCAAATTCAAAGATTTTGCTGAATATCTCTATTATATTAGGAAGAATTGTTTATACTTGTATAATTCAACTTATCTCATCAAGAATTGATACCGCAATATAAATTAGAAGTGAATATGTACCGAAATCAGTCAGAATATTCCAAACATTCAAATTTTAAAATAGCTCTCACGCCAAAAGTATTGTGCAAAATTTATCATCCTTCAGTCAAATGTTGTGTGATACGTAGAAAGTGAGCTATTAGAAATCTGGGGTCCACAGCTTGCTTGGTTTAAAAGATATTCAAAAAATTCGCCAGGGGGATGAAAAACGCTTTCTCCAGTGGAGCGCTGGTTAATTGATTCAAACTTTCACGACGTCAATCGTAAACGCTTCATCAATTATATGTTGCAGGAAATCTACATGTAGACAACTGATTCAAAATGGTCTGCAGTTTACTGAGAATCATGACTGGAAAACACTCACGACAGTCCTCTGCAGAGACAATGATTGTGTTTGTGTGATTTCTTATTATAGGAAAAATCTTCGAATCACTACAATAAATTGCGAACCTTCTCTCCTTTACTTCACTTGGATCATGGATATGACCATCAGCATCAGAAAAAGTACTTTGAAGTCGGTAGACATCCTTCTCCCCAACTTTTCCAACTTCTCTTCGAATAGAAATGCTCTTCGGATTCTTTCTCATCTTTTCGGCAACAATTCTTCGAACTTCGTTTAACTCCATCTTGGTTGATTCTTTGATGATGAAATCGAAATCTTGTCCATTATTACAATCGTCGCAATAGTTTGCGATTCCAAAGGAGGTTACTGTGGAATACAAAATACAGAATTGCATATCACTGCAAATGTAGGAACGAGACTGGATTCAAATTACAAATACAAGAGCTTCTTATGAAAAAAGTAGACCGACGCAATATCTGATATGCGCATTGCAAGTGAAAAGACAAGACTGCATTGCCTAAACCATGAAAAACCATACCTGCAATACCTACCTGCATTACGAAGTGTTGGCAAGAATACAACACCTGCATTGGGAGGTGTTGGCAAGAATACAACACCTTCCATATGAAGTGCTGGCAAGAATACAATACCTGCATTGCGAAATGTTGGCAAGAATACAATGCCTGCATGTGAAGTGCTGTCAAGAATACAATACCTGCATTGGGAGGTGTTGGCAAGAATACAACACCTGCCATATGAAGTGCTGTCAAGAATACAATGCTTGCATTGGGAGGTGTTGGCAAGAATACAATACCTGCAGTGGGAGGTGTTGGCAAGAATACAACACCTGCCATATGAAGTGCTGTCAAGAATACAACACCTGCAGTGGGAGGTGCTGGTAAGAATACAACACCTGCCATATGAAGTGCTGTCAAGAATACAACACCTGCAGTGGGAGGTGCTGGTAAGAATACAACACCTGCCATATGAAGTGCTGTCAAGAATACAACACCTGCAGTGGGAGGTGTTGGCAAGAATACAATACCTGCAGTGGGAGGTGCTGGTAAGAATACAATACCTGCATGTGAAGTGCTGTCAAGAATACAATACCTGCAGTGGGAGGTGCTGGTAAGAATACAACACCTGCCATATGAAGTGCTGGCAAGAATACAACACCTGCATTGCGAAATGTTGGCAAGAATGCAATACCTGCATTGCGAAATGTTGGCAAGAATGCAATACCTGCATTGCGAAATGTTGGCAAGAATGCAATACTTGCATTGCGAAATGTTGGCAAGAATGCAATACCTGCATTGCGAAATGTTGGCAAGAATGCAATACCTGCATTGCGAAATGTTGGCAAGAATGCAATACCTGCATTGCGAAATGTTGGCAAGAATGCAATACTTGCATTGCGAAATGTTGGCAAGAATGCAATACCTGCATTGCGAAATGTTGGCAAGAATGCAATACCTGCATTGCGAAATGTTGGCAAGAATGCAATACCTGCATTGCGAAATGTTGGCAAGAATGCAATACCTGCATGTGAAGTGCTGGCAAGAATACAATACCTGCATGTGAAGTGCTGGCAAGAATACAACTTATTGTAAAGAATGAAAGTCGCCATATTACAGATCTGATTTGATAACTAAATATTTCTTCGTTTCCATGAAAACAAGCGACCATTTACTTGTGGTCGGTACACTTTGTGGCAATCGTCATGAAATTTCTCAAATTATCAAATCCCTTGATAAATACATGTAGTGGCTGTCTGCGATGCGTTTTTTCGCTTTCAAAGGCCTTCTTTTACGAATACAAGGCCAAGTCAGAGAAAGGAAGTGGAAATTCCAATGATGATGCACTATAGGTGTGCGGTGTGCTCTACGTTGTTAATTGAAATTGACAAATAAATTGACAAATTGACAATTAAAAAATTGAGAACGTTGTTACATTGAAGCGAATTACATTAGGATCCATTGTCCATCCATGAATAGGAAACACGAATTGACGAGAATTCATTTTTGATATTTAAACCATCGCTCACCAATGCCAGTTTGTCCATGAATAAGTCCGCGGCGGACGAAACGTCGGGCGGTTTGCAATTTTATTTATCTTAAAAAATTAGAAACATCGCCATTACAAAAGAATGTTTTCAATTTTCAATTTCAATGGAAACAAAAAGGAATTTCCACCCGTACAAGGCTATCAACGATCAGTCTGTATATTCCAATATTTCTGATAACTGATCACATTTCTGACTTGTAAGCTAGAGAAGATTCACCCCTTTTGAGAATCCTGTAACTTTTTATAGCATTAAACACTTCACTATTTTCTTTTTTAATCTTTTATCGGCAAAATCTTAAGCATCCATCTAAGACTTGAATATTACTTATGATACGATTTTATCTTAATACTTACAAAATTAATGCTAGTTGTGAAATGCCTTTATTTTTTGCTTACGTGATGTAGAACTAACATGCTTTCATAGTAATTGATATTGTTCATGAGTTTCTCTATGCATAGGTCAATTGACCCATTCAGTAGTTCTAGATATAACATGCTGTAAAACCGAAACTATAGGTCAGGAAACACTGGTTACATGAAATTTCAGAGAAAATGATAAAACAACCTAAGTTAATAGACGTCACTATCTCAGAAACAAAATTTCATGAAAAAAATTTAATCAAAATTCAACAATGGGTCAGTTGACACATACTGAAGTTCTATAGTTAACTGTTATGTGCGTGCATGTACATGTATATTTTGATTATCATTTCGGGAAGGGTAAAGCTACTTTGCATACTTATTTATTTAGGTCTTTATGATAATATAGCCATTGAATGCCACAGCATGTGTGGAACCAAATTGCGCCGTTGTCACGATATTCTGTTCCTAAGGATTTGCGGCTTCCAATGACTATCGATGCTTTTGAAAGTAATACCTCCATTTTTTCGCCGTGAAAAAAAATTCCTTTGGAGATCAATTGACATGTTTATATCTTATATTTCAATGGTAAGTGAATATTCCCAAAAGGATCATGTCGATGAGAACAATAACAGCAGTCATCTACTGACTTCCAGAGACCTGAACATTTTCACATCATCTGAGATCTGAGTACGTCTAATAGAACATTTAGCCTGTCTACCATACTTTTACTGATTCAATTGAAATGAAACATAATATGCGGCGGAAACACTGTCAGATATAATGATTTTACATGGATCGAAAGGTTGATCAGTAGAAAAAGTAAAATAGAAAAATATGGCTTCGGGGTCCACTGGACCCCACCTGAGGACTCCGGTTAAAAATGAATTGAATTTCCTGATAGCAAGATACAAAACTATGTATCGGTTGTAGGAATGATGCCATGAATGCAAATTTCAATGGTTGTAATGTACGCTAGTTAATATACAAAAAAAGAAAACATGAAAAACTCACGACATTCTTTGACAGCTACAGATATCATGATCGGATGATTCTTTACAATTGGAAAGCCATCTCCGTCGCAGGTGAGAGTTGTGGTTCTTTGATTTTTCACTTGGTGAGAGTGGTATTCGTTCCCATCAACGTCTGCGTAACCACTTCGAGTCTCGTAGACATCTTTCTGTTTAAATGATCCTATCTCTCGTCTGAGGGATATCGTTTCGGGTTCCTTTCTCATTTTCCTTGCCACAACTCTCTTAACTTCCAAAACAGTCGGTTTATTTGATAGTTTCTCATCAAAATTAAAATCGTTTTCGCTGTTGAAATCTTTAATATAGTTTCTTATGATGAAACGCGTTGTATTGTCTGGAAAATGAAGGATCGGTGAAACATAAACAGAATTCAAAAATGGTTAAAGGAAATAAAAAGTAGTAATGAAATTGCAGACAAGAATATGACATCGATATGATACATTGAACAAAATATTGTAGATAATCTTAGACAAATAAAGCAGAACTCCTTGAATCAAATCAGTAAGAGAGCAGGACCTTTTGAAGAGAAAATATCATAAGAAAGATATCTATCTTGAGACATTAGTCATTAGGAACAGCGTAACTATTACTGATAGTATCTGACAGGGTATTGTTGAATGTTCTATTCAAAGAAGGACAGTGACATTTCTTGAGCCATGTGTGGCACTTCCGAACACCATTGAAATCAGGGGCCGTATGCAGAGATCTTGCTAGTAGATTGAGCTAGATGTCATGCTGAAAGTCGTGCTACTGCATGATAGTCAGACTAGAAGTAGATTGAACTTTGTAGTCTGACTAATGTGCATGCAGAGATCACGCTAGAAGTCGCGCTAAAAGTAGTTGGACTATACAGTGCGACCTTTATGTGAAGCGTCATATATCTATGATTAAACGTGACTGATTGACGGCGTTGTCAGGGGGAATCACAATAGATTTGTCGGAAAAACTAAAAATAACATCTAATGTGAGTCTAGAGCGCGTGCGTTCTCATCATAGAGCATAGAAATTGATAATAATAAAACCTCTAGAATGAAAGTAAAGAAAGCTTCATGCAATACACAATAGTGGCACAAAAATCGCACGCATTTTCATTTAGATACACTTGTCAACGACTGTATCATTGGGTTAGAATCAGTCACATGTGCAATTACAAGCTTTTCATTGGTTCTACATGCCCCAACTTAGTTCCCCCGGATGTGCCGTGACCTTGAGTCAATTTCCATTCTAGTCAACTTCAGATAAACAATCTATTTCTATGTCATAGAGCGTTTTCATTGTGCTTTATTTTCTTGAAGCGACCAATCCGCTTGTTTTGTTTATGTGTCTAATTCTTCACGATCTTGTACGTGAGAGGTTTACATCACCATACACTACATACGTTCGCAACGAAAAATGGAATCGGCATCGAAGTTTGACAATGAAAAGGATGGTCGTTTAGTTGAACTTTATAGAGATAACATAGATGATATTGAATGCAAGGGCAATTCATCCCACTTGAACAAGAAACGGAAAAATGCCTGGGAGAGAATCGCAAGATCAAAGAATAATAAGAATAGAACAAACTTCAACTATGGGTGCAGTGCAAGAAGCATTGGCAAAATATCAAGTCTGCCGCAAAATCGACTAATGCTTCAAACAAACGATCAAGATGTAAGACAGGTGGAGGTAAAAGCGAGGAGAAACCATTTTCGGATGCCACCAATCAAGTCATCGAGCTGTTGGCTTTAAAGGTTGCGACGGAGGGATTGAGACTCCAGTAATAACAACTAAAGCTGGTATGGCCGCTGTGGACACAAGTTCGTCTCACGATGAAGAAATGCCGCCAATGAACGTACAGCCAACACCGCCAGCAACTTCACCAACCTGGTCCACCTCAGCAACAGAATTCAAGAAGACGAGAAAAATCAGCGACGATGATCTCCGACAAAAGCAAATGGAGGCAAGTTTTTGTGTAGGTGTTTGTTGTTGCACATTTGTTATCTAGGTCTATGTGATGCGCAGGTCCCTAACTGCATGTCTGCATGGACATTCAAGAAATGATTCAGACTCTAATGCTTCAACGCAATTAACACTAGAACCGCGGATGCCGTAATTCAGTTTTAGTTTTAATAATTCAGTTATTTAGTTAGATAATAAATTACAATCCGTTAATATTTAATTCTCTTAATAGTCTTATGCGTGATCACCATTCTGCTTTTGAAATTATATTCTAATTCGAATGTAGTGTGTGACTTAGTGAATAAGCAACGTATAGCTGATGTAGATGTAGGGGAAATTGACTCTTTTAAGTTCGACACATCTAAAGTACAGCAAACACTTGTACTTGGTTAATCAGTAGATGTTGATCTATTTTATATCCTAATTCTATTGTGTATGACACATGTAAGTGAAAATGTTTTCGATATTCTAGAAATAACACTAGCAATTTTTTTTATTAGTGCAAGCAACTATAAGAAATGCATTCAGTCAGATAGAATACCAAAATTTAGCTATCTTATCAAATTTTTTACCTTTTCCAGGTTCTAAACGCACAGCTGAAAGATTTTGAAGAAGCAGCCATCCTACGGGTCAAGCAGAATCAGCTAATCGATAAGCAAATGGCTGCTGCTGATGCGTTCACAGCAGTCATCGAGAGTTCAAAGACGCTTCAAAAATTTTCAGATGACATCAGTGAATCAAACAATTTTTCGGACAATCAGCAGCCGATCTATAGATTTCTAAGTAGTAACGTGAACTTTTGAGTTGAACAGCAGAATAAAATAATTCTTGGAAATACAACACTCGCTTTTGATATACCAACCGAGGTAATTACAATTTACATGTAATTACAATATTTAAAATATCTAAAGTTATTATCAAAATGAATTTCAAAGTAATTATATAGTGAAAACCACAATTGCACAACACATAAGGGTTTTACTATTATTAGCCTTTAACATGGAGACAGAACACTAACTCAAGTACGTCTGAAATAAGTCACAACAATGTAATTGCGGTATGAGATTGCATTTTCACGTCCACTGTAATGACTATTGGAATCACCGTTCTCATTGACATTCGAAGGTACTTCATCAGATATGTCGCTGAAATCTGGCATATTCAAATCGATAGCTATGTTATGCAGAACCATGCAAGCCACTATCAGTTTAGGCACTCTCTTCGTTTCGATACGGACCTCCTGATGTAGGATACCCAATCCTCGTTTCAGTCTGCCAAAAGCCTGTTCAATAAAAACACGCGCTTTGCATCAACTCGTCTTGTATGCTTTCTTCGAATTATCACCATGTGTTTCGCGGAATGGTGGATAGGATACGCGGAGTATCCCAAAATAATGACTCTGATACCACCATTTTCAAAGACATTCCAAACATCACTGTCTCTTAGAATAAACGAATCGTGTGATGATCCAGGCCACTTAGCGGAGACATGAATGAATTTACAGTTTTGATCACAAATTGCTTGTACTTGTACATTAATGCTATGATACCTTTTACGACACAGATATTGCGATTCGTCTGTTTTGGGTCTCAGAATACGCACATGAGTTCCATCAATACATCCAATTATCGTTGGAAAACTAGCGGTGTCAAAGAAAGCTTCTTGACACAATCTCTGCATCTGTCTTTGGAAAGTGTATGAAGTCTGAGGCTTTCTTTGCCAAAATGGACACAATTGCAGCCACACATCGGCTGACCGTCGATTGGTTTACTTTAAAAGTTTCGGCGATGGACTGTTGATAACTATTCGTAGCTAGGCACTTCAGTGTTATGGGGATAGCTGTTCAAAGGGATACTGGTCGCCCGCGATCACTGTTAACTGGGATATAATTGATGTACGATATTGATGATTCCCTGTATTCCGTCGATCGAAAATCAAAATATTCGATTTTCGAAAGTGCTTGTTCGAAAATTTCTCGACATTGTTCACCTCCGTTGGGAAGTTGTCTTTGACAATGCGGGGAAGCCGGTTGAATCTTACTGTTCCACAAAGATGAGTGCGGTTTTGCAGTAAATATTCAGCCAGCTTGTCGGAGACAAAAAAAGTTGTCACAAAAAATGCGATGATTCATGTCAAAGAGCGCGTGTGATAGAGAGACAACCACGCTACCGCTGAATCCAAGGTCACACTTGTAGATGCTGACTGACTCTGGCAGTTGCAAATCAGTAGCCGATGTATGTATGAAGAAGTTCCAAGTATAGCCAAACCTGTCTATCAATGCGTAGATTTTGATGCCGTATCGCGAGCTCTTATTAGGAATATATGCTCGAAAGTAAAGTCTGCCTTTGAACAAAAGTAAAATCTCATCCACGGATACATGTTGATCAGGCAAATACACATTCTGAATAATTGATTTCACACGCTCAACGAATGGAGATATTTTCCTCAGTGGATCTTCTTCATTCAAATGACTGTAGTTTGCGAAGCGTAGAAATTTCAGTAGGATGAAGAAACGGTCTCTTGATAAACACTTCTCGTTTGAAAAATATGGTGTCACTGTAACCGGGTCAGTTGACCAATACATGTCAATTCTGGGCTTTCGCACAACTCCCATGACTAAAAGACAGGCAAAGAATTTTTTCATTTCTTGGGCGTTAGTTGACACCCATCTTGACAGACGGGTAGAAGATTTGCCTGCTTGAGCAATGTACATGTATATATCTGCTCTGACATTGGTGTAGTGAGCTAATAAATCAAAAATTTTGTTAGGAAGCAGCGTATTGCAATAGAAGATAATGTCATTTGGTTCCACATCGTCGTATCGTGGATACAGGCCATGCAATCCAAAAAATGTTGAATCATTTTTTGCATACCTATCACTGTGATTGTCGACATTAGTCCAGTCTGAGAAGTCAAGGTCATCCTCCAAAAATTCAATATCATCACCGGAGTCGTAGTCTAATTCGTCAGTGGAAGTATCTGCTTCATCTAAGTCGACGCGTCGTTCCATTTTCCTGATCAGATCAATGATTGTAGAACTAGGATAACTTCAGTGTCGTTTATAGCGTGAATATGTCACACACATTAACATCGATATCTCAACGCCTATTGCTTCGATTTAAATTTTTCAAACATCATCATGAAGCTCATAGCTTTCTATTGACAAAGCAGTCATAATTGAATCAGTAGCGTTGAATCATTTTGTGCCATGCTAGCTTAATTAGGAATAATATATTTTTGCGAACCATCACGGAAGCTTCCGTCTTGCGCACTCACCTGACAAACGCATTCAGAAAATTAGCAAAGAAATGGTTAAGTACATTTAGATGAGTACAGCAGCTAACGTGAACAGATGTGTGTTAATCTCAATCATGATAATCATGAGGTCCGATATACATAGTGCGAATGTCTTCCCAGAACAAAGACATTGTACTTAGTATCTATGTGCTGCATACTGTCGTACAAGCTTAAGCCTCGCACCACTGATCTCCCAAACTGTTGCACCAATTTTGCCGAACTACACCACAATCGAATGGGTATTGAAAGGGGATTCAGAAAGACGCCACCAGTTCTATTTCTAAGGTCATCTCTGGGCTGAGGTGAAGGTCAAAGGTCAAAACCACCAATTTTCAACACATTTCCATCAGATCACTATTTGAAATGGGAAATGACAACAAAAACTAGTAAACCATGCACTGATCGAAAGATCTGGTCAAGTTGGTCAATAAAGCGATGATTATCAGTCGCTCTGAGATTACATCATTGTATTAGATGAAGTCAAAGATCACATAATTCAAACTTTTAGTTCAACTGAAATAGTATTGAAATCGTACATTTTAGTATTTAGTTTCTGCAGGAGAAGAAACAGCCTAATTCCGTGACTTGTTGAGACTAAAAGTGAAAAATAATGAAATATCATATTTGAAATTTGAAGTTCAGACATGCATACATAATAAACGGATAATTTCAAATTCAAAGATTTTGCAAGATTCTTAGGCATCGAAGAACTTTATTCACAGTAGAAAAATTAGGGCTTACTTTCTTTAGGAGCGACCGTGATGAAGTTTTTCTGCGCTTGAATGATGGGAAACTCATCATCATCGTTAGTCAGAATTACTTCTTCGCACCCTGTTACTTCTTGACGATTATAAATGCTTCCATCGATGTCAATGTAGTCTCCGCCAGCCCAATACACTGGCTTTTGCTGAACTACATGTAGTCCCATCTTTCTTGACAAGGAAATCGTCGATGGATCCATATTCATTTTATTTGAAACAATTTTGCGAACTTCTTCAACTTTGAGTGTTGGTGAAGTCGTTTCAACATGATCAAAATCATCTCCATCGTTGTAATCTCTGCAGCGATTTTCTACATGGAATTCTATGGCTGAAAAGATGAAGAGAACTGATTACTCTTTCATGAAATATGTAAGTTTCATGGGAAAAATATAGTTTTAAAACACGGTTCAAGAAAAGGGTCAGCGAGGACCCAATGGACGGTTCTGATGCTGGTTGCATACAGAGTCATTCAAAAGTCTCCATCAGAATATTTGAACGATCGATCGGTATCTCCGGCTCCAGCATCATAGTACTCTCAGATAACCGATCGGTGCTTTCTCTCGTGATCGATAGAACGATCCGTATCTCCGGCTCCAGCATCATAGTACTCTCAGATGACCGATCGGTGCTTTCTCCCGTGATCGATAGAGTGATCGGTCTTCTTTATCGTGATTGATCAGTAAATAGCAATCTTGACCTCATTCACAACGCTGACAAGTGCTTAGAACTCCTCTGGATGCCCTCTCTCATTGCAACAGTCATGCAGAACAAGCGCTATCTTTGATGTTTCTGATGTTAGGACTTCTATGTAAACCTAAAGGAGGGATTACTACCAAGCGTTGCTCGGAAGATCAAGACACTATCAAACACTAAAAACCTAATTGCAGAAGTCATGGTTCAAATTTAACGTCATTTGTGCCATATGAAAGCGTATGTTCCATAGATTCACTTTGGGAAATTTCAATCGATTTTGGGAGATTTCAATCGAGTTAATCCTCGACTATTTGAACTTTCATATCAACTACAAAATGTTGTACGAGAGCCTACACGGATGAATGCAATATTGGATCTCATTCTAGTTCCGGAACAATTCTCCAAGCCATCATTTTTCCCGCCTCTTTCAACAAGCGATCATAGTGTTACTGTGCTGAATCCTATTCAAGAAATTGTTACTAAACCATCTTATGTCGAACTGCTCGATCTCAGAGATTCAAATCTTCAGAAATCCTGCATGCTTCTCTCTCATATGGATTGGGAATCATTTCTATGCAACCTAAATCTCGACGATGCATGTGAATTGTTCTATGATGTCCTCAGAAATGCCCTACAGCATATTCCTCGAGATTATGTCAAAATTTCAAGTGCAAAACACAAGCCATGGTTGACTAATACAATCAAGCTTGTCATAAACAAGCGTTACAGAGCGTACCGGGAAAGAAATTGGACGTTATATCACCATTACCAACGTAAAGTAAAGGAGATGATTTCTAATTCCAAGGTGCGATGGAGCAATAGATTTTTGAAGAGTCATTCAATTTGGGAAGTTTTTAAAATTGTTTCTAAACTTCAGCCTGATCGACCACTTGTCTGTGTCCTTGAGGAGATGAATCAGAATCTTGCTCGTAACTTTATAGTTGACTCAATTGTCGATCGCGAAATTGGTGACTTTTGTAGACCCTTAACTGTTGATAAAGAAAGTGTTGAAAAACGTCTAAATCAAGTTAAGCCAAAATTTTCTGTCGGTCCTGATATGATTCCACAGGCTGTCTGGTCCAAGTTTTCCTCTATTCTCTGTGACTGTGAGCCATTGACCATATTGTTCAATAAATGCATTGCTGAAGCCAACATTCCAAATTTGTGGAAGAATGCAGATATCATCCCTTTGCCGAAGAGTCGTCCTCCGAATATAGATAATGTACGCCCAATTTCTTTGCTTGCCATACCCGCAAGGATTTTTGAGAGAGAACTACTGCCAGTTATCAAATCTCAGTTCACTTCTCCCTATGATGATAAACAGTATGGATTCCGCCCCAAAAGTTCTACAACTTGCGCCCTTATAGACGTCGAAGATTTTGTCACAACATCTCTACAGGAAAAGGACATTATTGTATGCCACGTTTTATCCATAGATTTAAGCAAGGGATTCGACAAGATTTCGCATCGCCTCTTACTTGAGAAAATGATGGAAAGCAATTTTGATTTGTTTACTTCGAACTTTGTAAGAAATTATGTTACTGGCCGCTCACAGCGAATTCGATGGAATGGAACATACAGTAGTGATGAGCTTGTTAGTAGTGGGATTCCGTAGGGATCATCAATCGATCCCATGATCTTTGGATTCTTTCTCGCAGATCTGACTCTGTCTCATCATAAGGAAGTCTTGTTGCCCAAATATGCGGATGACATAATTGTAGTTGGCAGGATAAGAAAAAATTCTGATACAAGCCCCGTATCCAAAGCCCTTAGTGATATCACAAGATGGACAGTATCCAACAAAATGGAAATTGGATGGCATAAATGCAGACAGATTTTTATTGCGTCGAGGAATTCAGGTGATTGGGAACGATTCCAGATTTCAAATGTTCAAATCGTGGACAGATTGAAATTTCTTGGTGTGACGCTGGACTCAAGATGGAACTGGAATTTTCATGTTGAAAATGTTGTCAAGAGGGCTTCCTCACGAATTTTTGTGCTTCGACAGTTAAAGCCATTTCTATATGTAGCTGATCTTGTGCATATTTATAATAACACTATTCGTAGCATAATAGAGTATGCAGCTCCCCTATTCGTAAGCTTGAATAAGAAAAATGTCAACTTGTTTGAAAAAGTTCAAAATAGATCTCATGCTGTTATATGTTCGTCCAAAAGTTGTGCATGTTCCAATTTTGTTCCCTTAGACTATCGTAGACTAATCATTGGACTGAAGCTTTTCCTCGCATTTTCAAAAGATGATCATCACCCTTTGCATTACCTTACCCCTACCAAGTTGAAGAACTCTAATCATTATCTTATGCCTGAATGCTTGTCTGTTATGTGCAGAAACAGTTTTGTAATGACAATGATACGGTTGCTAAATAGTGGATTTTCCATGTGACACTATCCGTTGATGTCTCTCTCATTTTGTTATAATTTTTGTTACTTTTTTATTTCGTCAAATTTAATTTTATAACTCATTTTGTATCAGCCTCACGATTATCAGTATTGAGGCCATGTTTGAAATAAAAACGATTATTATTATTATTATAAACACATCGAAAGTTTCCTTATCTATATATCGTCATTTATCAGATAAATGAAATGTCGCTGGAATTTTTCAATTAATCCCTAAATGACATGTATGATATAGTGTGATGATATTTTGGAGGCTCATATTCGAAAGCATGCAAAGGTTTTGAAAATTGTTCAAATATATTGAACAGGGGAATCCCTCAAAGTAAAATGAATACGGTAAGATTTCTTGGCCTCTGATTTCCAGCTGAAGCAATGCATACCCTGTAAATCGACATTACAAGTTGCATATGTGTCTGATTATACTCTTGATTGGTTATAGGAGCGATATTTCAAAGTAATTAACGTACAGAACGTTTTAAAGGATTTCCTTCTTTGTCATCCTGTCGCTGCACTATTTTGTAAATTCATTATTGCTTTTGTGTACATGATCTTTGGACAAGGGGCAACAATCCAGATCACAAATTGACTTGATAATTTAGAATGTCAACCAGAAAACAAGAAAGCCAGTTCGCAAAATCTGCTTTTTGCCCCAACTAAGTTCCCCCGAAGTGTGCCATAATTTTCATGCAATTTCCATTCTAGGATTTTCTATGATATTGTTAATTTCTATGCATGAGATTAACAGTTATTTTTCAAACTTCTCAAATGTTTGTTTCACTACCGCAAAAGTATATAAACACAATGGAAGGTAAACAAAGGTTCAAAACAATTAGCGAAAGCATGTCTCTGTCAACGGATTGCTGTGCCATCAGAACACTTCGTTCTGACAAATTGAGTGGAGCGTCTCTATGCAGACAATTTTCATCGCCTTGGTGAGCCTTCGAAGCAGCACTTTTCAGACAAATTGAATGCAGCGCCTCCAAGATTACCATTGCATCGGATTGGAGAAACTCCGTCACGAATGGTCTCCAACCGATGAGTGCAACGGATTGATGAGCCTTCAGAACAGTTTGTTTTGACGAATGGAGCAGATGTCCTTCAACTAATGCTGGAAATACAGTGGATTGAATAGTCTACAGACAGTTCCTTCAAACAAATTGAAGGGTCCGCCATCGGTTGACAAAGGTTGTTATCAGAGCGTGTTTAAAATGGAGGACCTCCATCCGCGGAATGGAATAGAGTGAAGAAGTTGCAGAGATGTTTTTCAAAATTGATTAGTTGTGCATCCGTGAAGCAGCTGTTTTTTCCGAGAAATGTCTTGGACTGATAGTTTTACAATTGAATCATGATCGATTTCCTAGTGAGTTCACCATCTTGAGTGACGTTTTTGAAATTTTCTCTTTACTCAATCATGTGTCTATTTTACGTAGCATCAGTATTTCTTACTATCTCTCTTTCTGTACTACTTGAGCAACGGGGAGCGCCGGTCCAACTGCCGACTCACAGCCGACGTCTGTTGCCTGCATTCTGCATACTTGAAGATATCTTGCCACTGTTCACTCTGGTATTCTTGTCCATCTCGGCGGGCATCTGAGAGGTTGTTTTCGACATCGTGGAATGTGCTCAGCTATTCTTTTTGATAGATGCCGACTGATATGGAGAGTGATGTCCTCAGTAAAACATTTATTCTTCTAGTGACCAACACAGCACGCCCAGAGCCCAGAAGAGACATAGATCTGTCTTTCTTCTTGTAATGTATGAAAAATTACTAGCATTATTGAAACACCTGTCAAATTTGAAGTGTCATTGATTGATATCAAGAAGAATGTATCGTCGATCTTACTCGTGTTCAAATGTGCTCTTCGTCTGTCTCGATGTGCAGTTCTGCAATAAAACACTTGTCCATTGAACACACGAAAACATTCCGTCCATTGATTGATAGGAGACATTACTAAAAATGCACTGCACATTGTCAGTATAGAATTTTCAAGTAAGCGACGTAAAACTTCTTGAGAAATTTTGCTTGGCATTCCTAAATACCGTATTATTGTGGAAAGAATATTGACAATCGTTTCAACAAATTATGCCTCTTGCATTCAAATTGAAATGTGTAATGTTGAAATTGGCCGAGTTCTTGACCGCGTCTGGACCTGCTTTGTAAAGAATATGGCTAAAGATTTGTAGAGCATACTTGTATAGGCTTATCCTAAATCATCAAATATTCAAATTTATTCAAAGTTATTGGAATTTAAGCTAACTCACCTTGAACGTAGTCATGTGAGGGATGCGTCTTGTAATCCATTTTAGCAGTTGTGAGTTCTTCTGCATCACGTATTGTTTCTTCTATGTTGACATCTTCTGGTCGTGATGTTTGTACATCAATGCATTTGTGTTGATCTGTTACACGTCTTGACTCCCCTAATTGATTACGTTTTTCATATGCGAAGGTTTTCAACACAGCGTCAATTTGTTTATTTTCGGACCACTGTTTGTACTTCGGAATTTCGACTTTCAAGCTTTGAGAATCCTTCTTAAATGTTTCTGAAATAAGAAGCAAAAAATGTTGGGCACGATTTGCTGGAGGTATTTAACAAGTTTCATCATTAGCCCTTTCGCTACGTTTGAATATGATAACATATGCGCATGACGAAGATCTCCGTCATGAAATCATCCTTTATGTCGCTATCATATTTGGTTCCATATGCGCATGACGAAGATCTCCGTTATATGGATAGCATTATTCTATTTGCGGTGACGGAGATTTCTGTATTTTTCCATGTCCGTATGACGGAGATCTCAGTCACAAAATAGAAAGAGTTCAGCTGTCATCGAGAATTTATTCGCACTCTGACACCGTTCAACCGAGATGCATAGTATTACAATGTGAATAATCGTAAAGAAATGACGTTGGCTATCGATCGATACCAAATACAATGACTATTCATTTTACTCTTCCTTAATTGACGGTTTTCTGGTGACCTGTTTCATCTCACAGCTTCATTTCATCTGAATGATGACAACAACAGAGGTTTATCTAGGCATCTGATGAGGAAGTAGAGTACTCTGGTAATGAGACTGACTGTCAGTCGGAAGAGGCTTGACAGTTGGAATGAAGCGAATCAGTCTACGAATCAACCAAGTGATGATCAATTTTGTAGTTTACATGGAGTAAATCCTAGATATTTACATACTGAAGCGTTGGATATGACATTTTTTTCAATGATCTGTGTTTTTTCCAGAATCTTTATGTCAAGGCATTGGCAACGTCAGAGCACGAATTAGGGAACCAGACATTCAGTGAATGAAAATATGACGAGATTTCCGTCATTCACACACGCGGAAGGATTCCTTCAAATATAGGGACTGAATAGTAAAAGCATAACTTTCTGTCAGAAGTCTGTTGAAACACCAATGCAAAAAAGGCAGTTAGAGCACCAAGAGCAAAAATGCTCTTGAGTTGGATAGAAATGTCCTCTTATGACTATTTCATGTTTTTACATTTCAGGGGCGAACTGAAATGCAACGTTCAAAAAAGCATCACGAAGCAAAAATTAAATGGAATAGTAACTTACGAGACTTCCAATGAAATAGGCACTTTTCAAATGAGTAATGAAGATCTGAAAAGCATGAATATGCGTTAAAGAAACATTTCACATCCATATTCTCTAATCAAATTCATATTTCTAATAACTATGATGACAAAGAATGATTTTATGAAGAAGTAATGTCAGAACAAACAATCTTTATGAACGAATTCGGTTAAAGCAACAGGATAGCCACACAGAAGTGCTACCGCAAAACAAGGAAAACTGCAGCAAGTAAGAGTCTCTATACTGTTATGAAAAGTCGTTTTTTCTTGACATCCATTTAAGATTATTGCCCAATGAAACTCGATGTATCTTAGCTTTGTATGAAAACATGCATTCGATTTGAGAGTAAAAGCAAATAAAGCGGTCGACAATTCTACGGAAATATTCAAAAATTTGAATTCTCATATTGCAGAGTTGATAATAAGAAAACGGAACACCTAAATGATGTCAAACCTCAACCTCATTTTGTATTGATAGGCTTTACACCATTCGAGAGTTCATTTTCTCAGGTCTTCAGTGAGTTCATAGTTGCATTTGTTTTTGTTGAAGGTGAACAGAGGTCAAAATAAGAAAACAAATCGCCTCCACGCCATGGCTGAACAAAGATTTGCTCGACAGTTCACCACCACCACTCAAAATTCTTTCACGGGTACCTTCCAACAACTCATCTAAGTACTCTAAGACGCTCTTCAAAAAAAGTCGTGGGAACCGTTTTCAAATAATTGCCTTTTTTCAAAATGGGCGCCGAAAAAATAGGAAAATAGGAAAAATGGAATGCCGACTGTCATGAGTTCTTGCTTTCGACAGATGTGCCATTTTGGAAAATGAGTGTCACTGCTGCGCGCTGCACTTGACTGATGAATTAAATGTACGTGACTTTGTGCTCGCGATTCATTCCCGATCAATATTGCGATGAACACTGAACAAATATAGATATCTGACTTGTACGATGATGGCAATCAAACCAGTCAGACAACTGTTAATCCATAAGAACGAATATACAATACAATTATTCGCAAAAGATAAATTTAATTTGACCGTCATGACACAAGAGTAAAACGGAGGTCAACATAAAACTATAATTTGACGGATATTGTATAGGTTGCACTATATTGTATCTGTATTGTATAGGTCTATGAAAGTCTATTACGGTCAATTGCCATAACTTCTCACAATAACAAGCATGGCAGTCACAATTATTTATCATGCATTGTAGTAGACAAAGTTTACGGGAATTTTTCATGTCAGACAACTTCTTCTTCGATCGATTTCAGTCGACATGCTACTTTTCCGATTTTCGGCGCCCATTTTGAAAAAAAGGCTATCATTTGAAAACGGTTCCCACGATTTTTTTTGAAAAACGTCTTAGAGTACTTAGATGAGTTGTTGGAAGGTAACCGTGAAAGAATTTTGAGTGCCGATGGTGAACTGTTGAGTAAATCTTTGTTCAGCCATGGCGTGCCTCTTTTAGAAATCTCAAATTTGCAATTTGACAACAAGAGAGCCAGAGGTGGAACCAGTACCCGCGCCTACCTAGTCCGGCCCCGTATGATCATCAAAATCGACCCGTGTTGATCAAAATGAAGACCAGAATATTGAAATTTCATTACAAGGATGTTTATCTTGCATCAGTTCCCGGCTAGCCGCAAAACCACGTATAACAAAATTCATTTTCCTAGAATTCTGTCTTTATTTTCTACTAGCGCTGTGATCATTATTTTTAATCAAATGCATCACCAAGTGGATCTCGTGCCAGGTCACATTTTATATTTCGATACTGTCGAACAATTAAGCGTATTGAACTGTTTTGTTGTGCTTCAACAATAAATGACCAAATGCATGGCATTCAGAATACAAACGTACCCGTCATCTGTCACTTTGCATTTGAAATAGATCTAGTGCACTTTGGACAAAGTGTCAATTTCGTAGTAGATATGTTCATAGGTTCGCATTTTTACACAAGATTCTGTAGTCGTCATGTCATACTGACATCAGTAATCTTTTCATATTGACCATATCGTCTAGACCGTTGGTCCACCAAAACTTATCGGAAATTGATCTACAACGGACTGCCCCTAGCAACACTTCAATTCTAAAGGAACTTTTCTCGTCTGATTAAACTTGCAGATCTAAGAACTTTATTACATCACACTTTGTTCACGCTCGTAAATCTAATGCAAAATCTCTTTGTATTTCCTCGAGAATATGTCGTTTAGATATCATTTTTGAGTCATTATGCTTTAAATGTTGCATTTGATTTCATGTAAATTCTGAAAACTGAGTACGCCATTTAACTATCTCGGGAAAATGTCATTACTGTGTCTTGTTTGGGCTCATTTGAATGCATTCTACACAAGGAATATGAATATGTTAATTATTTAGCAATAAGAAGTGTCCATAATGATATAGTATTTGTAGTTCCCCCTCTCCATTCTCCATCCGCCCCTCGCCATGCGGCTCGGTGAGAACAGGCATCTTGGTTGGACGCGCCGCGCCACGTCCGGTGTGAATGGACCTTTACACTTGACATGCGTTGAGGACGACTGCAGGCTTGTACAAATTTGGGCATTACTGAAGAGTTTGGGGAACGTTATATTCGCTGTGTTTTCTTACTGTTGATGAATCTCCTTCGTCTCTGTAGAATCCACCTTCCAAACGGAAATCATTCACATGGAAGAGAACTTCGAGGGGAAACCGTGGAAGATGCGATCAAGAACTACATGCCATTTCAATAATCGTTGCACAAACGGAAAACTTTATATATTTTCGTTATGCTTATCAAATGCAGTTTCATTATTGACTAACATTGCAACAACAGCAACACTAGCATTATTGCTATCAAGTTGTTCTGTTGAGCTGGTATTGCTCAATCAGGAATCCGATATGTGATGCTCCTAATTAATGAGCCTAACCGATGTGATTTGCAATACGAAGAATTTGTTTGATAAGTTCATCATTCGTATCTCGTATCAAATAAGTTGTCGCCTCTATCTGCACTCTGCAGTAATCGGGTCGCCTGTCAATCAGAGCTGTGAAAGAACGCACACAATAGAATTGTGTCGCGAGGCCGGCTGGGGAGACAGTCAGTATGCAGTAAGAGCGTGTGTGTTTGATGTAAATTTTGAATCTCGATGATCTGAAAAGGAAGAATGGGAGTGGTCAATATTAAATTCTGAAGTTTGCAAGAGAACTGATGGACCGAATCCAGCGGACCACAACTGACCAGACTTAACATCAACTCTCTGCCAAACTCATCTGCTGAAAATATCGTTTTACATGGTATGGAGGCTTTAAAATTGAGTACTATCATCAATGAATAAGACATGTTCGATGTTTTTGAGCAATCGTTTAACCGTTTATCTCATCCAAGCTGAATTCTCTTGTATATTCATCCAATCGTAAAATAAACAGCACGAGAAAATACCTTCGATTTTCTTCTGTGAGCCCTACCGACCACAACGGACCACTGATGAAATAATAATACACGTCAAATTAATATTTGGAAAAATAGCTTTCATATGATATAAAGTTTATCAAAATTGGACCACGGCATTAATGTGAAAATTATGTTTGAAAATGTTTTCATTTTTTGTGCAATGATTTATGAAACGGTTTGGTGCCTTTAGCTGTTTTTTTCTTTCAACGCAACAGAGATTGTGCTTCATGATCTTTTTCGAAGAACGGTCTGCCGTTACATGCGCTCATTACTAGCAGCTTCCATTCAAAAATCTGGAGCAGCTAACCGGAGGCCCGCTCATTACCTTATTGTCATCTCCATGACAATGTTCTTGCTTAAACATCCAGTTTCATTTCGTGTAGCATGCTGTCACTGATGCCGGTTTATCGGTTGTTACCCATCATCATACAGCCGGGGCTTTTCTCCATCAGATTTCTAGTTGCACAGAAATCTGAAAAACATTTCCGTTGACAATTATTTGAATGTAGCTCTGATCTGGAAGAATACGTTTGCGAATTCCTCGGTAAACTTCATTCTTCAAGAAACGTATGCGACTTTAGAGGTGGTTGAAGTGTGTGCAACATGAGGGTATTGGCTTTTAAAGGAAATTTCAAGATCAGTTTCTCTTATCTGGCCACATCAGAACACTTGCTGATACATGTTTAAGCAACACAACCATCAGCAAATTTGCCATGCACAAAATAGAAAAGCAGATCTTTATTCTATTTTAAATTCAACAAAATAACAAAAATGTCGCATGTTTTTTATAATGGCTCTGCGGACTAATTAAAGCCGAAAACTTTTTATAACTCTGCACACCATCCTAACCTACCTACATATGCCAAATTAATGATCTATCATGTCATGACTGAAAAATTTGCAATTTTCTACATTTGTCCGGAAACTTACCACCACGTATTACATGTATTAATCAACGTTTCGTGATCAGCTTCAACTGGAAAAAAGTGAATAAAATAGACTACAACGCATTACATTTCAGCTCTGCAGTTAATCTCCGAGTTTAGTGTGTTTCGTTCATGATTGCAACAAATATATTTTCCGGAATAAACTATTCACACAGAATTAAATATTTTGTTTATCTGCGTCGGTTTGCTAGAAGTGTGATTAATACGAAATGGACGGCACATCGAGGAGCCTATTAAGTGGGCAAAAAGGAATTCCTAATACCTTACAGAGATAGGAAAAAAGTCGTGCGTCGCTTGCGGATTAATGTGAGTTCCAGCAAAGTGCTTCGATTGCCAAAATTCCTTCAGATTCGAAGAATTCAGATCATTGCGCACAAGTTTTCTCCATAATGTTGGCCCTTCCGATCATTATTAAAGAAAGTAGCAGGCGTACTAACCTCTCCTCGGCATTGCTCACTGTATAGTGCATACATTGAATCGAAGCCACGCATCGATGTGTGTTTTGGTGTGTGCGGCGTGATATCACAGCACACACGCATCTCTCATTGGCTCTGGTGTTCTTTGCTGACAGCTTATTGTTTGCCATTTCCAATGGCAGGCGATACACGAATTATCCATTCGAGAAGGAGCAAGTTGTCTAATTCTGTAATATGTGCCATTTCAACATTAAGGTTACATACAATTCTTCCTTTCTAGGAAACCGAAGCGCGCGCAGATGAATCTAATTCTGTGACTATTCATCTTACCTGGTATCTCTACACACACGTTCATTTCTGTGTAGTCGTCAGTTACACCGAGATCTGTCAGCCTTTTCCCCGCATCATTTTCAATACTGATATTCTTTCGCAAACGCTCATTATCTGGTGTGTATGCAATTATCTCAACAATTCTGCTCCCTCGTATTCCCATTTCATCTAACTTTTGGTAGATGTCCTTCAAAGTAGAAGTGTGAGACATTGGAGGGTTTTCATTCGTGCCGCTGCCCCTTTGTGAGACAATCCAATCGCTCAGTTGAAACCGTAGATGCATTCCTAGAAAGGAAAGAAGTCATATTATCAAATGCAATCTGAAAATCTTTCTCTTCATGGAGAATTACTCAGAAAGGAATACAACATTTGCAAGGATACCAATTTGCTGCTGAAATATACAGCAATTACGTAAAATATCTTAATGTCATCGTGATGATTAGAAGTTGAGTATGAAATGTTGCAAGAATTCAATCAAAAGAAAAGAAATCGAAGCCAAAGTTTGCAATGATCAGACTATCAGGACCTGAACAGCTTCAGTTAGATTTCTTGAATCAGGGACAGCAAACAAAAACAAATTAGTTTTGATTAGCGGAAGGACCGAGTTTCAAGTGATCATTCGTTTTTTATTTTTCAAAATAATACTGTGTGATTTATAATACTGTGTGGACAAAATAAAATGTGTGGGAGAAGCTTTTCTATTGGCAAAAGATAACCTTTGTGCAGAAATGAGCAAATTTGAAAAAAGTCAGAAGCTACCTAGTTGTTGCCTAGTAAACGTGCGACCTTTATGTGAAGCGTCATATATCTATGATTAAACGTGACTGATTGACGGCGTTGTCAGGGGGAATCACAATAGATTTGTCGGAAAAACTAAAAATAACATCTAATGTGAGTCTAGAGCGCGTGCGTTCTCATCATAGAGCATAGAAATTGATAATAATAAAACCTCTAGAATGGAAGTAAAGAAAGCTTCATGCAATACACAATAGTGGCACAAAAATCGCACGCATTTTCATTTAGATACACTTGTCAACGACTGTATCATTGGGTTAGAATCAGTCACATGTGCAATTACAAGCTTTTCATTGGATCTACATGCCCCAACTTAGTTCTCCCGGATGGGCCGTGACCTTGAGTCAATTTCCATTCTAGTCAACTTCAGATAAACAATCTATTTCTATGTCATAGAGCGTTTTCATTGTGCTTTATTTTCTTGAAGCGACCAATCCGCTTGTTTTGTTTATGTGTCTAATTCTTCACGATCTTGTACGTGAGAGGTTTACATCACCATACACTACATACGTTCGCAACGAAAAATGGAATCGGCATCGAAGTTTGACAATGAAAAGGATGGTCGTTTAGTTGAACTTTATAGAGATAACATAGATGATATTGAATGCAAGGGCAATTCATCCCACTTGAACAAGAAACGGAAAAATGCCTGGGAGAGAATCGCAAGATCAAAGAATAATAAGAATAGAACAAACTTCAACTATGGGTGCAGTGCAAGAAGCATTGGCAAAATATCAAGTCTGCCGCAAAATCGACTAATGCTTCAAACAAACGATCAAGATGTAAGACAGGTGGAGGTAAAAGCGAGGAGAAACCATTTTCGGATGCCACCAATCAAGTCATCGAGCTGTTGGCTTTAAAGGTTGCGACGGAGGGATTGAGACTCCAGTAATAACAACTAAAGCTGGTATGGCCGCTGTGGACACAAGTTCGTCTCACGATGAAGAAATGCCGCCAATGAACGTACAGCCAACACCGCCAGCAACTTCACCAACCTGGTCCACCTCAGCAACAGAATTCAAGAAGACGAGAAAAATCAGCGACGATGATCTCCGACAAAAGCAAATGGAGGCAAGTTTTTGTGTAGGTGTTTGTTGTTGCACATTTGTTATCTAGGTCTATGTGATGCGCAGGTCCCTAACTGCATGTCTGCATGGACATTCAAGAAATGATTCAGACTCTAATGCTTCAACGCAATTAACACTAGAACCGCGGATGCCGTAATTCAGTTTTAGTTTTAATAATTCAGTTATTTAGTTAGATAATAAATTACAATCCGTTAATATTTAATTCTCTTAATAGTCTTATGCGTGATCACCATTCTGCTTTTGAAATTATATTCTAATTCGAATGTAGTGTGTGACTTAGTGAATAAGCAACGTATAGCTGATGTAGATGTAGGGGAAATTGACTCTTTTAAGTTCGACACATCTAAAGTACAGCAAACACTTGTACTTGGTTAATCAGTAGATGTTGATCTATTTTATATCCTAATTCTATTGTGTATGACACATGTAAGTGAAAATGTTTTCGATATTCTAGAAATAACACTAGCAATTTTTTTATTAGTGCAAGCAACTATAAGAAATGCATTCAGTCAGATAGAATACCAAAATTTAGCTATCTTATCAAATTTTTTACCTTTTCCAGGTTCTAAACGCACAGCTGAAAGATTTTGAAGAAGCAGCCATCCTACGGGTCAAGCAGAATCAGCTAATCGATAAGCAAATGGCTGCTGCTGATGCGTTCACAGCAGTCATCGAGAGTTCAAAGACGCTTCGAAAGTTTTCAGATGACATCAGTGAATCAAACAATTTTTCGGATAATGAGCAGCCGATCTATATATTTCTAAGTAGTAACGTGAACTTTTGAGTTAAACAGCAGAATAAAATAATTCTTGGAAATACAACACTCGCTTTTGATATACCAACCGAGGTAATTACAATTTACATGTAATTACAATATTTAAAATATCTAAAGTTATTATCAAAATGAATTTCAAAGTAATTATATAGTGAAAACCACAAGTGCACAACACATAAGGGTTTTACTATTATTAGCCTTTAACATGGAGACAGAACACTAACTCAAGTACGTCTGAAATAAGTCACAACAATGTAATTGCGGTATGAGATTGCATTTTCACGTCCACTGTAATGACTATTGGAATCACCGTTCTCATTGACATTCAAAGGTACTTCATCAGACATGTCGCTGAAATCTGGCATATTCATATCGATAGCTATGTTATGCAGAACCATGCAAGCCACTATCAGTTTAGGCACTCTCTTCGTTTCGATACGGACCTCCTGATGTAGGATACCCCATCTTCGTTTCAGTCTGCCAAAAGCCTGTTCAATAAAAACACGCGCTTTGCATCAACTCGTCTTGTATGCTTTCTTCGAATTATCACCATGTGTTTCGCGGAATGGTGGATAGGATACGCGGAGTATCCCAAAATAATGACTCTGATACCACCATTTTCAAAGACATTCCAAACATCACTGTCTCTTAGAATAAACGAATCGTGTGATGATCCAGGCCACTTAGCGGAGACATGAATGAATTTACAGTTTTGATCACAAATTGCTTGTACTTGTACATTAATGCTATGATACCTTTTACGACACAGATATTGCGATTCGTCTGTTTTGGGTCTCAGAATACGCACATGAGTTCCATCAATACATCCAATTATCGTTGGAAAACTAGCGATGTCAAAGAAAGCTTCTTGACACAATCTTTTGTCTGCATCTGTCTTTGGAAAGTGTATGAAGTCTGAGGCTTTCTTTGCCAAAATGGACACAATTGCAGCCACACATCGGCTGACCGTCGATTGGTTTACTTTAAAAGTTTCGGCGATGGACTGTTGATAACTATTCGAAGCTAGGTACTTCAGTGTTATGAGGATAGCTGTTCAAAGGGAGACTGGTCGCCCGCGATCACTGTTAACTGGGATATAATTGATGTACGATAATCAAAACTGTACGAAAATGATAGTCAGACTAGTAGTGCAATCTCTGCATATGAAGTCAGTCTAGAAGTCCGGCTGCATAGTTAGACTACTGAATTTCATGCTATTTAATTTTGAATTATACCTTTTTGCATTTTATATTGCCAAAACTGCATTGTTACTGAGTAAGTAGGGTTGTCACCCGATATTTCACCTGTCATTTTTCTATGAAAGTCGTTTATATACCTCCAATTCCAAATTAGGCGGCCTTAACACTAGAACGCTGGGACCGGTCATTCGGTGCCTTTTTGAAAAATAAGTTTTAATAATTTTGAAATACTGCACGATAGTTGAAAATGAGACCCTTTTTAATTTCAAGCGAACGATGCTCTTCATATTCATCATGAATTAATCAAGATAAAAGCATTAGTTTCGTTTTAAATCAACGATTTACCTTTAAGTACGAAACCGGTCATTCATGACCTGAGAAAAAGGGAATGAGTTTAGGTCGCTGATTGGTTTATCTGCGTCCAATCTGCGCCTTAGGGAAGGATCATGCTACACAAAATAGTAGGCATTTCGATTCATCATGTCGAAGAGAGCGGCAGCTCGTAAAGTGTTACAGAAGCTGTGGAATAATGAAGTATCATCCGAGGATGAGCAACTTGTGGAGTCCGATGAAGTTCCTGTGAATACAAGTCTATTTGTCTATGGAGAAAGCAGCCAGGACGAATCTGAGTCTGCTGACGATGAAGAATCGAATGCCACTTCTGCAACCTACACCTCCAAAGATGGTACAACGTGGACAAGAGCTGAAGTCAACTCATCGGCATCGGGTAGACCTCCTTCACGAAACCTATTCTCCAAGTCCCCAGGTATCAAACCATTTGCAAAAGGCAAGATTGCACTATTGAAAAAGGTAAGGAGAGTGACGAGAGCTCCTCCATGACTCTGGACGAGCTGGAAAGTTTTATTTGTCTGTTGTACCTGAGAGGTGTACTTTTTCTGAACAAAGCTGATGTGCATGACCTTTTTTCCTGTGAGTATGGTGTCAGTTTTTTTCGAGAAACAATGTCTAGGGATAGGTTTGTGGATATCATGACAAATTTACGTTTTGATAAGAAGAGTACACGTTGTAGCAGGGTAGTGGATGATGTTTTCACACACATTCGTGAGCTTTACGTGGAGTTCGTTGAGAACAGTAAGCACGTTTATCAACCATACCCCTTTTTGACTGTCGATGAGCAATTATTGCCATCAAAAAACCGTTGTAAATTTTTGCAATTCATGGCTTCGAAGCCAGATAAAAGTGGAATAAAAGAGTGGCTTTTGGTTGATGTGAAGACAAAGTACTGTGTAAACCAAATCCCATATTTGGGGAAAGATCATTCTGAGGATACTACTTCTGGTAGTCAGGAATCTATGGGATCGAAAGTTGTCAAGGAGCTGATTGAACCTTTTGAAAATTGTGGCTATCATATTACAGCCGACTACTTCTTTACTTCAGCTCTATTAGCCAAACATTTGCTTCAAAAGAGGACAACCTTCTTAGGAACGCTAAGACCGAATTCCCGTAGCATTCCTCGTCACATGGTCACGAAAAACAAGGATCTGTTCCAATCTGATTTCTTTGAGTCTGATGATGTACTCATGGTGAACTATCAGTGCAAAGCAAAAAAAATCGGTGTCGTTGCTATCAACGCTGCACTGCTCACCAAAGATTGTTGCTGAAAGTGAAAAGAAAAAGCCTGAGATTGTTGTTGATTACAATCAAACAAAAACAGGTGTGGATACGCTCGATCAGATGCTCCGCATCTACAGTACGAAAGCGGCTACTCGCCGATGGCCTGTTTGTGTATTTTACGATTTGCTCAACAAAGCAGCAATCAATGCTCATGTTCTGTATTGTGAGGCAGTTACTCCTGTGCCAAGGAAAAGGTTTTTGCACGCGTTGTCAGAGCAGTTGTGCGAGCCGATGCGTTCAAAGCGCAAGGCTGAGGCGTCAAAAGAGGCTGTAAAAAACAAGCAAAAACGAGTCACGTGTTCTTTTTCTTCGTATGAAAACAAAACATACAATTTTTGTGATGATTGTGACAAAGCTTTCTGTGGAAAGCATGGCCTGAAAATCATCGTTTGCAAATTGAACTGTGATCAATGTCAATCTGCAGGTGACTCATGAACTTTCCAGAGTTGAGTTTTTTAGTTTTTTATTCCAGATTTTTGCTAATAAAGTTTGTTGAAACTAAACGTATTGTTTTTCTTTATGTATAAATTAATCCTAGAGTGCCCACGTATAGTTTGTATTCAATATCTCAGGTTCAGATAGGATAAACCTTGTGTATTGATGGCCCGGTCATGCATGACCGGTATCGGCTTTCGAGAGGGGTGACCGGTCCCGGCGTTCTAGTGTTAATTGCATAATTAAGGCCGTCAAATTTGCTATGTAATACCATTGAGGTAGGAGCATCTCACCATCCACCTTCGCATTCCCAGTGACAATGACATTGAGATGATTCCTATGTTTCACAATTTGGAATCTTGGATATCTCAAGTTTTACATTATTTAATGTTCTGAGCAGGGAAATCTATGATATCATATATCTAAGGGACGTTCAACTCCCATAGCATTTCTTTTTATTCAATATAATATTCAGATTTTATGAATCACTGACAATTAATCCCATTTTATTTGTTCGTCGGTATAATTTGAAGGTCTAACGGGTGATGCTCTACAATCACGAGATGCCTATTAAGGGATAAAATATATTGACACCGGCAACCACTCATTGCGAGAAGGCACACTTGGAAAGACAGCATTTGCTGCATTTTCCCACCAAAATCTTGATAAAGGATCTTCCAAAGAATAGATATTCAAGCGACTCTTGCTTAACCTTTAGCATTTTCATTCTAGTTATATCAGTTTTTGACGTTTCAATTTGTATTTTTTTCGTTTCTGATTGCTACAACGGTAGATTTTCTTTAGAATTTAATCATGTCTTTTATATATGACAATGAATAAAGCATGTACATATTGCCTCAATGATTGTTGTAGCAAATACAACAAAAATGGACTACAGCCATGGAGAAAAATCAGACAACAGCGATTGCCTTTCTGGATTTATCCGATGCTTTTGGTACAGTTCCACACGAGGCCTTGCGCCACAGACCACTGGCCTCAAGTATTCGTGGTAACCTCTATGGATGGATTTCCAACTACCTCACAAATCGTCAACAACAGACCAGAGTAGGGAACTCTTTCTCGTCATGGAAGCCTCTATCCGCGGGTGTTCCTCAGGGCAGTGTTCTTGCACCCACCCTCTTTACCCTCTTCATTAACTCTCTCATAAAGGCCGTTAATTCCAAACCCTCCGAAAACTCTCCGCCTGTTGAGTGTATGACATACGCGGATGATTCATTAATATATGCTTCCCATACTGATCCTGTCATGGCAGTTGCGTACGTCAACAAATCTCTTCAAGACATTCCTGCATGGTCCAAAATATGGGGTATGAAGTTCAACACCACAAAAACTGTATCTATGCTAATCTCCACGTCCAAGAAAAGACCCGCTCCGCAAGGAATAACCTTCGAAAACAAACTCATTTCTTTCTCTCAAATCTACATGCATCTTGGTATTGTTCTTACAAATAACCTGAAGTATGAAAACCACGTCAAACATATATGCTCCAAAATAAACAGAGAACTCTACGCGTTTCGTATTTTGTGCTCCAACATTCCCTACTGTAAAGATCTCCTCATTCAACTACACAAGACATACATTCGGCCACACCTGGAATATGGATCCCTCGCCTTCGCTGGAATTGGCGAAATACCGGTGCTGTCCGACAGGCTTGAATCTCTACAAAACAGAGCCATCAGATATATTTTGCGCTTGCCTCTCCGTACCCATCTCGGTCGGACTCATTATGATGAGGTTACTCATCGTGCTCGTATCATTGCAAGCACAACCTATAAAATGATTAAGGGTACTTGTCCTCGTGCTTTTCTCTTATATAAACCCTTACAACGTCAGCTCAATTACAACCTCAGACAAACCTACTATGAGCTGCCTAAAAATATGCAGCCCACTAATCCGCCATCCGAGCGCTTTCGGCGGGTACCTTTATCCCTCACAAGTGGCATTATAAACATTCTTCCCCACTCATCCCTACAATCATGTTCCCTGTCAGCTTTTCAAACCCACCTGAAATCCCTTGCCTCACATGTTTTGTGTAATTTTCCGAATCAGTCTTGACTCTGTGTGTGTATCCAGTGTCTTTGCTCAATAATGTAATATGTGAACCGTATAGTCTTTGTATGTTGATAAGTACTTCCTATCATTAGTATTTTCAACATTATTTAACACGTGCATTCGCGCTGTGCTGTTGTATCCAAGCAGTCATCTTTGGATGTAGTTGCACATCTTTCCAACGGCATATATTTGCCATGGCTAATAAAATGTTGATGATGATGAAATAAAATCATTACTGATCAGTCATCACTTAGTACATGACTGCTTTGAGCAAAGGAAATAGATTATCAAACATTTTCAAGAAAGGGTCCACAATTCTCCGAAAAACAATACAGAATCGATTTTCACAAAACATGCATAAAATGTACAGAATCCACACCAATAGCCACTGATGCTACGCGCCGTACGTGAACAATTTTAATCGCTATTATTAGTAATATTTAGTCGCTGTTATTGACAGGTGCTTATTCTTGTGGGAGTCTTGCAATTCTTTAGTCTCTTCTTGACAAGGTCCACAATCTTCTTTCAACAGATTCCCTGCATGAATTAAAGTATTTCCTGTATTCCCTACATGCGCATTAAAGTACTGGATAATTGTTTAGAACTTGTTTCACGGTTCTATTCAGATGTTCAAAAACAACCGTTATTAATCAAGTCTACCAAAGTCACTGGCCTCCAGTCCGGTACATGGTATGGGAGTTGAACGTCCCTTAGATATCTTATATCAATCATAGATGTCCCTGGTTCTGAACTACATGGGCTACGTAGAAAATGAGCATAGATTTGAATCTTTTGCAGATCAAAATCTTGGATTTTTGATGTCATAGATTTTTAGTTCAGTAACAATGGATATATTGCCTTTCAAATGATCAGCCTAATTCGTCTGGCTCTACGCGCCGACGATTTAGGCTGTCATTTGAAAGGTAATATACGCTAACCCCAAAAGTGTGTGCCACCTTTTAATTATAACCAAATAGATACACATCAAAACCTCTTACCATGTTGCAACATATGTTCCTAAGATTGTATAAGTTAAGAAAATTAATTGGCATGATGATAAACAGTAATTTTTCAATATGATTATAAAACGTTAGTAACGACGGAGACCTGACGAATTTATCGCAGTTGTGATTCTTCGGAGCATAAATACGCCCGTATTTACATGTACGAGTATATTATTATCAAGTCATCAATTGCGCTCCGAGGAATGGTCATCCAATCTTTGACCACGATGGATTGTAAGTCCTTCAAACAGCTAATGCCACCTCTTTTTAATACTTTCCTCTTCGCCCGATCCCATCAGACATATGTTCAATAGAATTAAGATCTGGTCATCTTGATGGCCGGTTTTTCCTTCGAGTGTTGCTAACATAATGAAACGGATCAGTCAGTGATGAGCTATGCTTCATGGAAGATGGAATCCGGCAATCTGCCATCGATGCATTAAAAAATCTAGTCTCAGTATTAACGTAAATATTCACCCATTCACAGATTTCAGAATTCGTAACTCACTAAGATCATAACGTCAGATCGCTCCTAGAGCATAAATTGAATTAACTTTTCATACTTTGTGTACCTTATCTGGAGCTCTCAGCTTTCATTCGCCCATCCATTCTTATGGGCTAGCATCCGCTTGTCATTCCTCAATCTTCGAAACTTGCTCTCTTTTGCAAACATCACCTTCCTCCAAATTTCTCTCCAAACTTATTCTTTTCTTAGCATATGTCTCTCAATCTCCTTAGTACTCGCAACAAACGTTCTCCGTTTTCTCACACCGGCCTTGCGCAGGCAGTTGTACGTAGACCGTTTATGAAGCAATTGCTCATTCCAAATCTTTCAAAACTCTGCTGCGGATGAGAGTCTGCTATTCAGAACATATACCGGTATCTAAGCCACGGGCTGTTGCGGCGTTCGATGGATTTCTAGCGGTAGAGCACTTTTATTCACTAGTTCTCACTTTGTGCCTTGCTCTCTACCTCAAAATTATTCTTTTGCTAAAATTCATCAGTCAAACAATTTCTGATGTTGCCAAATTCATTGATGAAAAACCAAAAGCCTCGGCTCTAAAGCCATCTTTTCTTTAGTTCCCTTTGTTTTCTTGTCCAATTCTATTTCTCAAATTTGCTGCCTTCATTTCGTTGATCGTGTTGGCATGCTTGAGTACAATTAACTTCAATATCCAAGCTTTCTAATACCAGTGCATCTTATAACATTCATAGAAATATATTTCAATTCAATGGCTAATTTATCCATGCCATATAGAGTGCTCAATGTTTTCACAGATATATCAATTTGCCAATTTTATGACGATGTCACCCTTCAACATTAGAAAGCAATTCAAGAGGTGACAGACATTTTTGGGATAAGTGTATCTTCATTGATAATTGCCAAAATGTGTAATTTATTTCTTTGTTGCTCTCACATATCTTTGTTCTATCTTATGACTTCATTGATCCATGATTTTCAAATGCTTACTACTTATATCTTGGCAATATAAAATGCGAAAAGGAATAATTTAACTATACAAGGTGTTTCAAAAGTAGGCTAACAGTTGATTTTGCCCTAGGAAATCTATGTTGACCGTTCTATTGGCGATTTACACCTGAATCAGTCGATGGATATCCATGATCAGTCCAACATGAGCCATAGACTTCGAAGTAATTGCTACTATCATTTAGAAGTCTATGCAGTAGCATTCCATTGGCAAAGGAATTTTGAAATCTATCATGGACAAGATATAGCACCAATCTGACATTACGTACATGGATATGTTCAATTAATTTGATTTGAATCAAACACTGTTAGTTTGACTTGAAGTGAATTAAACAAGCTTGAAGCTTTTTTGAATTTGCTGCTTCTGTCATGTCAGGTCATCTAAAAGATGATCAGAGAAAATGGATTTTGAAATCCTTTTGGAAAAACAAGAATGCTGAAAAGGTGCGAATGGAATGGAGAGATGCCTTTCACAGCAATCCTCCATCAAGATTTGCTATTTATCGCATTCGAGATAAATTTGAAAAGACCGGTTCGGTAGAGAATGCACCGAAGTCAGGACGCCCTCGATCAGTTTCAATAACATCAAACGAGGAGCTAGTGGCCCAAACATTTGTTCAAAGTCCGAAGAAGTCAACAAGAAGAGCCTCATTGGAGTTGGACATTTCTCTAAGCTCTACTTGGAGACTGATGAGGAAAGTTGAGTTGAAACCATACCGACCCAGACTGTTGCAGCACCTTCTACCGGATGATGCTGAACGACGCTTGCAGTTTGCTGTGCTCATGTTGTCGGAAATTCGGGAGAACCCAGATTTGCTTGACAAGATAGTTTGGTATGACGAAGCCAGTTTCAAACTATCAGGTCACGTAAATAGACATAACTGTGTCTACTGGTTCCCTGAAAATCCGCACATGGTATCAACAAATGAGCTGAACCAGCCTGGCTTAACCGTCTGGGCCGGTATGTCAAGCAACGGTGTGATTGGGCCAGTATTTTTTGAAAGAACTGTGACGGCTGAGGTGTACCTTCAAATGCTCCAATCCTTTGCGATTCCTGAGATGCATCATTGAACAACTTCAATGAGCTGTACTTTCAGCAGGATGGTGCACCAGCGCATTTTGCAGTGAGTGTCAGAAGCTATCTGAATGACACTTTTCCAGGAAAGTGGATCGGGAGATGTGGTAGCATCCTTTGGCCTCCTCGCTCTCCCGATCTAACTCCGATGGACTTTTTCTTTTGGGGCGTTGTAAAGGAGAAAGTGTACGGACGAAAACCTCACACACTTTCTCAACTCCGCTCCTACATCACAGATGCCTGTCAAGAGATCAGTGATGACAGGAACTTATGCAGAACTGTGTGCCACAGTGTGGCCGAAAGACTACAAGAATGTGCGATGTCCATGGTGGACATTTTGAGCATTTGCGTTCGTGAATTTTTGCAACTTTAAGTTGATTAATTTTTTGATATGTTGAATAGGCCTTGGTTATTCATTTGTTAATTTTTTTGTTAGGAAACCAAGCAAACAAAATGGTAGTTGTTTTAATGTTAATACCTTTATTAATTTCAGCCTCCTCTAGGCCATCGTCAGAAGCTTCTGACGATGGTCTAAGAGGAGGCTGGAATTAACAAAGGTGAAGGACATTTGGATGTCAGCTGTTCTTCCTTCTTCGCCTCCCTGTCTTGTGTTGACGACAGTGTCTTCGTGCACCAGGCTGAGGGGCGCGGAGGACATTCGAATGTCAGCTGTTCTTCCTTCTCCGCAGTAACACTGAAACAACTACTATCTTGTTTACATGGTTTCCTAATAATTTTTTTTTGATAGATGTTGGATAGTTATTCGACTTCTCATGATCGGTATAGATTCAAATTGGGTTGTAGTGAAATATGTAGGCATGAAAACACTGGAGATCATGAGATATTTTAATATGATTTACGTGATGTCAAAGAGTATTGAATTTTTGCCCCTTACGAATACAAGGCATATTAGCTATCTGTGGCATCGTGAAAAAGATTATTATGACATAGCCATAGAAATTAACAATACCATAGAAAGTCCTAGAATGGAAATTGCATGAAAATTATGGCACACGCCGGGGGAACTTAGTTGGGGCAAAATGCAACTTGTGCGATCTGGCTTCCATGTTTTTTGATTGGCATTTATATTTATCAGGCGAATTCTTGATCTGGATTGCTGGTCCTTGTCCAAAGACCATGTACTCAAAAGCAATAGTGAATTTACAAAATGCTGCGCCGATAGGATGACAAAGAAGGAAATCCTTTTAAACGTTCTGTACGTTCATCATTTTGAAATATCGCTCCGATGATCTATCAATAGTATAATCAGACTCTTACGCAACTTGTAATGTCGATTTACAGAACATGCATAACTCAAGCTTGAAATCAGAGGCCAAGAAATCTTAGAGTATTCATTTTACTTTATAGGGTTCCCCTGCTCACTATTTTCAAAATCTCTACATGCATTCGAATATCAGCTTCCAAAATACCACGTGTCATTCAATGACTAATTGAAAAGTTCCAGCGACATTTCACTTATTTGAGAAATGATTGTCGGTAAAGAAGCTTTCAATGTGTTTATTCCAGAAAAGCGCCAGGTTTCCTAGCCGCTTGAAGAATAGATTAATAGATTATCCAATAATTAGACTTTCGATCTGTGAATTCTTCAGATGTTCTTACAAACAGCACACCGACCACTTTCAATTATGACCTTGTGAACCAATTTTTAATTCGCATTCCAATATTGAAAAATTGGAAAATAGTTGTCAATGACTGCTACAAATAGACACACTATATTAATCCATGGAATAGTTGGCTATTTCATATGAAACAATGCCGCCATCTCACTTGCAATTCTCTTCATGAAAATCCTGCAATTAGGTGTCAACAACTTCCACAACCAACTTGGCAAATAGTTTGACTATTGAACAATGTTTTAGATCGAATCTGATCTACAAACCATAGATTTTTCCATGTGTCATCATTGTACATAGGCAAGATATCAAACTTCCATTCTAGTGTTACTATTATCCATTTCTATGGACATAGCTTATTAATCTATAGCATTAAGACATAGCTTTTCAAAGCCAATTTCTACTGTTAGCCTACTTTTGAAACACCTTGTATACTTTAGCCCTTGACAAACCTTGATAAAGGTAGTAGCCGGTCGGGCAGTAATTTTGTGATTTTGATTTATACTTTCAAGTGTCGGGTATATTTACTACTATCATTTCCCATTTTTGGTGCATTCATTTTTCGATTATATATATAATCAAAAAAATGTTGTTTTGCACTACTCCGAGTATACTTAAAGTTTCACACTACATACGATCTTCATAGTGCAGTTAGCATGAAACAAAGAAGCAATATGGACATAGGAAGTTATAGGGGGGGGGGGGGGTTCAAACTACAAAATTGGCAAGAGGAATGCGGCAATGATATTCTACTGATCAGCGAATAGATGACAATAAATATTTTCTTCTATGTCTACATGTAGATATAATTTTACAATTTTTGTTAATTAAATTATTAGGTTTTGTGTTTGAATGTGATATTTCTCCATCAGACACAGGTTACATTTTCTTGTACCACACTTATACGGTGATGTTTCATAAATTATTTCCCATTTGATGTCATAATTTTTGTTGTTGTTCTTCAATATCCAAATAAATTTCGACAATGCAGTTTCGTTTTCATATCTAATGTTCGTGAATGAATTTTTGTGATTGCGAGCAACAATGCAATTGCAGGAATAAAGATGAATGCCCTCTTGAAGGAAATTGTTTGAAGGAATGCGTTGTGTATACTTTAAGTATACTCGGAGTAGTGCAAAACAACATTTTTTTGATTTTATCAAAGCTCTGACACCCATTGAGCACTCTACGCAACTGTATATTGCATTTAAAAAACCGAACCGTATATATCCGGTATATATCATGCATCAATATGTTCTATCCTTTCACCTGCTTCACAACTTCATATCAGCGGAAGCTGTGTTTCAGTCTTTGTATCTTTCACTGTTACTGAGCAAATGACATTTTCTCTAGTTGTCCGACTACAGCAGACAGTATTTAGTGACCACTGAGACAAGTCACACTGTATTAATCGAGTGTCATCATCAACACAAGGTGTTGATTAACTGCCATGGCGAACAATCATAATAGAATTCAAAGACATAATTCAATGCAATTTTGATGATTGATTTGTGCATATTCATGGATTTCAGATAATAAATGTGTAGCCCTGAGGTGTACTCAGCAAATTGGAAGGAAAACCGTGAATGAACAATCTGACCCGGGATCTCTGAATGTTTTTGCTGAATGAGGGATAAATGCAAACATTTAAATAGAAAATATCTATTATAAAAACACAACTTACGGAATGATTTCAGACAATGCACCAAGCTTTCATATGAGTCTTGAAGATCTGAAATATGTAAAAATGCGCTGACATACGTGTAGATGAAGGATGCAATTTAAATGTTCATGTATGCTAATTCGACGCAATTTTCTTGTATTTACAGCAATCAAACCAGCCACTGTGAGTTATTCACTACGCATAAGAAACCGTGCGCATCTGAAAATATCGTCACAACTTGTTAATCTAGTGAAGCGTTTGCAACAATATAAGGGATTATGTACAGTCATTAAGAATGAGGAAAACTATCTTATTAAATTCAATAACCGTATGCCATATTTGTATGGGTTGCCTAAAATTCACAAACATGGTGAATACTTTTCTCGTGATAAACCAGATGAATATGGCTGCTTGACTAAAGAGCCCCCTTCAAATCTTCATTTTAGGCCAATTATATCTTGCATAAATTCTCCAACCAGCCATCTCAGCTCTCTGATAGACGAAATACTTGAACCTATAGTTCCTAGAATTCTCAGTTACTGTAGGGATACTTTTCACTTTTTAGAAAAATTATCTGATCTTCATTTGAGTACAGAAATATTGTCTTGGTCACGTTCGATGTAGTTTATCTTTATACGAAAATTCCGCAATCTTTAGGAATGGATTCGATTAATTACTGGCTCTCTCAACATAGTGACCTTGTTCCTGGCAGGTTTGATAAAGACTTCATATTAGATTCCCTAAGTCTTATTTTGGAAAATAATTATTTCACATTTGAAAATGAGACGTATTTACAAATTTCTGGCACGGCCATGGGCGCAAAGGTTGCACCATCATATGCAGTTGTAGTTATGGGCTTTCTTGAGGAAAAATTGTATAGCAGATTGCTAGATTTTTATGACGTGAATACGCTAGAGACTATCAAGAAAAGATGGATTAGGTACATAGATGACTGTTTCGTTTGCTAGGATAAGAATTTTGGCAGCTTGGAAGTTTTTCATAATATTCTTAATGGCCTGAACAGCAATATTCAATTCACGATCGACTACAGTGTTGAAGAAATTAATTTTCTTGATGTCCACAGAACTGTTACAGAACTGTAATAAATTAGAAGCAGATATCCATCGCAAAATAACTGATAGTCAAAGTTACGTGCCTTTTGATTCAGGTCATCCTAAGCATGTTTTGAAAAACATACCATATTCTCTTGCCAGGCGAATTTATAGCATTGTGTCTGATGAAAATAATAAATTGCTACAATTAAGTCAACTAAAGTCTATCCTTTTATAATTAAAGTATCCTCTCAGCCTAGTCGAAAGCTCATTTCTTAGGGCTAATAACGATGGTGGCATCAAATTTAACAAAGTTGTAAGCAAGAATGAAATTCCCGATGAAGGTGTGCCTTTCATTTGTACCTACAATCGCAACAACCCAAACGTGTATTCACAAGTCATTAAACCGGTCACTCAAAGTTTGTGCTTAATTGATCCATTCCAGAACACGCGTTTTTTCAGATCTTACAAACAACCGCCTTCTCTGCTTAGAAACCTTAGCAACAACAATAGGAAGACCATTGAAGGTATTCTCCTTGTGGGGAACCGAGGTGTAAATGTTGTCCCACTTTGATATTAGGAAGAACAACACAGTTTAAGGTGGGTAATAGTGATCACACCCGGTTGTTTACTATAAATAGGAATCTCACTTGCTGCACATCTAAAAATGTTATCTATGAAATAAGGTGCAATACGTGTAGAGATTTCTATTTAGGTCAAACGGGAGATATCTTTCGGAACCGTCTGACTGTCCATCGGCAGCAGATTGACCATGAAGAGTATAGAATTCTCAATATCAGCAAGCACATGGCCCATTGTGCTAGACATCTCACTTCGAAGTTTGAAGCGGCTCCCATTTACCAAATGAATGTACTTTCCAGTCGCATAGATCGTGAGAAGAAGGAGACTGATTTCATTTCTTTACTAAGACCTCAGTTAAATATAGAATGTAGGAATATAGACTGATCGTGAGGTCAATAAAATTGCAAAATAAGAGGGCACGAAGTGCCCGATTATTTTGCATACTATTGACCGAAAGAGAAGTCTATATTTCTATTGTTATCTACTTTGAAATGTAAAATGCTATGACACTCACTATCAGTCAATAATATGTTTCATGTGTTAAAATATACTATTAGTCAATAATATGCATCAGTCAATAATATGCAAATCAAATGTAATATATAAGAGATATTGCATGATTATTCGAAGGAAAAATATCATATTAACCGAAGGCCGCAGGCTTGAGGTTAATATCTATTTTTCCTGAGAATAATCATGCAATATCTGTTATAATACATACTAGTTCAATGATAGACATCCGACTACTTATTAACCTTTTCCCTACTTATTAACCTCTTTTCTACTTATTAACTGGTATCATAGAAAGTGTAGGCTATCTGTGTCCAAAAGTTGGTCAGAATTAGATATCTCATGAATATTCATACGTCATGCTATATAGGATGGGAATGTAATGCATAGACTTCAAATTCAATTTTGAATAAATCACAGCCATATTAAGATGGACCTGCTAGACCAAGCGCCTACCGCAATACTAGATTTTTCTGTCATTCCAGGCGGAATGATTTCAGATTAAGTGGAGCTGAAATAGACAAAATAATCAAGCAATATGAAATACCGCCGGACTGTTAAACAACATCACGATTATCAATGCCGCAATCGGACGCAGCAATTCAAACATTGAAAAAAGACAGCATACCATTAGCGACAGTCCGTAGAAATAAATGGAGTGTCAACATATTCACTGAGTGGCAAAGCCAACGCATAACAAAACTGCTGCCACAAGAACATTTCGCAAATGAATTAGAAAAGCAAATTAGTGAGATCAAGCAGCCAGATGCTCTTGATTATTGGTTCAGTAAATTCGCACTTGAAGTAGGAAACGCGATGGCACAAGATATCCGCGTGACAGTTTGGTTTCTATTATGGCGGGTTTGAATGCGACAATCAAAGACTACATCGGTCCGGTGAACATCTTCAAGGACGCAGCATTTACTAGAACGCAGGAGGCATTAGATCTATCGATGAAGCTGTCAACCGCAGAAGGTGCTGGGATAAGTAAAAAGCAAGCTGAAATCATCAGTGTAGAAGATGAAGAAAAGTTGTGGACTCATTCTTTTGGAGATACTGATCCGCAGAAACTGCAAGATACACTTTTCTACATAAATGGACTGCACTTCGCAATGCGCAGTGGACAAGAAACATCGTTGCTTATCAACGAGCCAATTGGAAATAAAGCATGATCCTCCTTCGCTCATCTATTCAGAAAAGTGTAGCAAAACGTACAATGGCGGACTTAAACAGAGAAGAATCGAACCAAAAAAAGTAGTTCACATTGACAACTTTTACTACAATAATCCTCAGCGCTCTCATGTCAGACTTTATGAAAAGTATCTATCAGTTCGACCGAAGACAACTGAAGTATTTTACCTCAGACCACTGAAAAAACTATTCGACTTTTTGGTACAGCGCGGTACCGATTGGGAACAATACCCTGAGAAGCTTTTTGAAACGAATTTGCAAGGCATCTGGTGTTGAAGGACATAAAACAAACCACAGCTGCAGGGCAACATGCACAACCAGACTGTACGAATCCGGCTGCGATGACCACGAAATAATGAGAAGAACTGGTCATAGATCAAGTGATGGACTGAAACCTTATAAAAGAATGGGTGAAATTCATGATTTCAACAGCAGCGCTCAAATTGACAACAGGCCGGGATCACTTAATCTCAGTGTAAACAATTCAAAAAAAGAACTCATATCGACAGCGTCAAACATGTTCAACTTCAATGCAGGTTGTATCGTGCATTTTTATCAAAGCACAAAATAGTGTTTTCTGTGCTTTCGTATTTTTGCGAGTATATGAAGTTTGTAAAGTTTTCAGTATTTTTCAAGTATTCCATTATTGTGGTTGCGATTTCATAGCTTTTAGTGGTGACTAACATTGATATCTGATTTTACTAAAATCAGTCATGATCTCATAGGAGTACTTCGATATCTCAAACTACTTATTAACCGCAATTATAGAATTATATAATACTCCTACGAATTTAAATTCACTACTTATTAACTGGTATAACCGCACCAAGTATGTATTATCTAGGTACATTAAATGACGAAGACTCCTAGCCTAGGACATTGATATCTATCTAGGAATGCATGCTTCAATTATACAAAATCACTGTTATAGATTCATTTTAGTTTGAATTGACGATGCATGCTAATGAGTAATTTGATGATAATATGTTTGAAGAGGATTTATTAAGTATGGATCTCATCAATTATGAATTTGTGCCGACTGGTATCATTTCGGATCTCACCACTGAACAACTGAATAATTTGACCAGTAGCACAGCAGAAATTACAAGAGAAAGGGATCAAGTAACATACCCAGAAGTATATGTCGTTCCACAACAAGAATATCCTGAGTTAGGTAATCAAATTCAAGCGGAAATGAACAGAATAGAAGAAGAAATGAAAGTTCAGTCAACAGCACAACAAACAAAATCATATTCTAGAAAGTTAAAACAATTTTTGTCAGCGAAGAACTTACCAGACAATATTGAAACTATGCCTGTGAGTGTCCTATCTTCATATCTCCGATTCTACTATAGTCAACTTAGAAAGAAAGATGGATCCTACTATTCGTCACGTACTCTCATATGTATAAGAGCTGGTATACATCGCTATTTGACACAGGCGCCAGTTAATCGAAGCGTCAACATTTTGAATGGAGTTATGTTTCAACAATGTCCGCAGCAAACATCTGAAATTAGCGAAGATGACTTCAGACTTCTTTCAACATACTTTCACAGAAAAACACCTGACAGGCTCCAGAAAGAAATTTGGTTTAATACCGAGTACTATTTTGGAATGCGTGGACGAGAAAATATGCGTCAATTTACGATCTCCAGCTTTGTTCTATGTTGTGACTCAAACAATAAAACATCTCAAAATAAATGAAAATCTTTTGTCAAAGAATGTCAAAGCGTCTTTGAATACAAAGGAATTTTCGGATATGAAGCAAGCAAAAGTGTATGAGGACAGAGATCAGCCGAACAAATGTCCAATTGTTGCATTTCTTCTTTATAAAAGAAAATGAGAAGATCGTGGGATTAACAAAATGTGGCCCAAACCTATAGAAAATGAGAAAATGATTGAGGCAGGATTGTGGTACTACCAGAAAGGAGTCACAGGGAAAAATCTTTTGGGTGAAATGATGACCACCATTTCCGAGGAATCCAAACTCTCAAAGTGATACTCAAACCATTCGATCCGAGCGACTGTCATTAATCGACTGCGAGACAAAGGATTCAAGAAAGAGCAAATATGCAAAATTACGGGACAGAAAAATCCCAGAAGCCTTGACAGCTACTTCAGAAAACGATGTACCGATGACGAATCATTTTCAATGAACCGATAATTACAGAGCTCTTTACATGGCACTGCAAGTACGAGCACTGATCATGAAATTCGCGACGACATTTATCCTGAACCTCAACAGACAGTGGAAAATTCTCGCGTTCTTCAATTCACGAACAATCAAAATTTTCTTATTGCTAGGGCCCCAAGCAACAAAAAAATGAAGCTTAAGTGTGACGGTGAAACCAACATAGTTGAAATTGAGTTTATTTGACATTGTGATAAACATTCTTGTTATGTTGTTTCTTGTTGATGCCTTTATTATAGGCATAACAGTTAACCTATCTAGGAGTCATAGGGATATTTCGATATGCATAGACATCTAAATATAGATTTTCATAAAAACACAATTATTTTTGTATATTATTGACCATTTAGTGGTAGACATCTAACATTAAAGTAGATAACAATAATTTCTATGTTTCATTTTATGTATATTTGAGTTTGAATAAATCATTTTCATTCCCATGACTAGCCTGCTTAGATCAGGACGAAACCGGTCGGGAATTTTGATACCTCTGACTTTTCCTTGAGTGATTTTTTGTTTTTTTATATTATTTACCATTTTGATTTATCCTATTATTTGATCTTATATATATATATATATATAACTCGAAAGATTGCAACAAGAAGTTTTGCTGTAATACATGTACTTTTGTTTTAATCCCATTACGATCAAACCAGTATCTTCGTCAGCTGGTAACTTACAAGTGCACGAGTTGAACTCACAAGATCTGTTTTACCTCCATCAATATGTTAGCAGCTGTTATTTGGTTACTCAGGATTACAAATATTGTAACCTTCTTTCATAAGTTAAAGACCAAATACAACATCGAACTCAATACTAGCCGTAAATTCGAAAACTTTAACCACAAAATCATAAAACTACAATGTGATATCACATTCCTGTCCAAATGCTCAAAATATGGCTTGATTCCCAAATTTTTAAGCCTCAAAGACAAGAATAACCTATTGAACCGTGACATTATTCATGATCGCCAATTACGTAAGATTTCGATGCTAATTTCACAGCACAAATCTAAGGTCAAGCACCTTCGTAGTAAAGTTGTTTACCAGAGAAAATCAAAACCTTTTAAAATCCATTTTAGAAACCCAGCAAAAAAAGTTTCTCAAGTTATATGTAGAAAACAAGTTAAGTACCCCCAACGGTACGGTACACAACTTGAGCAAGGTGACCCTCACGCATTACCAAAATGAGATTTTTAAGACAGGACTCAAGCACCCTAGCAGTCCTAACGACAATGGAAGCGAACATCTGACTTGCGCGTTGGAAAAAGTGGTGGAGCGCCTGAAAAATAAAATCTCTAAGAGAGATTGCAATGAGGTGAAACTTGCGTTACAAAATTACAATAAGCGTATGTTTAACGTTACCAAGACGCCACAAGCCAAACATAACCAAGATGTAGTGAAGTCCCTTAAACTAAATAAAGACATCAAAGTTGTCCCATTGGACAAAGGTAATGGTATAGCTATTCTAGATGCTGATGAATATGTAAACAAGCTCAATGCTATCATTGAAGATGCTACCAAATTTACTGCTATCCCACACAACCAAAATGAATTGATGCTCGATCACCCTGTTATAAAACAACAGAATAAACTTAAATACTTTTTGAACAAATATGTGAAACCTTACGTGGACTCCTAAGTGTTCACTAAAATTACTCCTAGTGGGTCTTGTAGTGGCAAACTTTACGGTTCTGCCAAGGTACATAAAAGTAATGTACCTCTTAGACCTATTGTTGCCAGTTATGGCACGGCCGAATATAACCTTGCCAAGTACTTCTATAATTCCTACGGAGTACTCAGTACAAAATAACGCTGATCTGCTAGACAAACTCGCTAGCTACAAATTCTCATCGGATTCGAAACTCATCAGCTTTGATGTTGTTAGTCTTTTTACTAACGTCCCTCTCAAAGAAGTCATCGATATAGCTTGTGATAAGGTGTATAGCTCCAATAACACAACACCACCGTATAGTAAGGACACCTTCAAAAAATTACTTCAATTCGCCACTGGTGGCATTTTCTCATTCAACAACATTCTCTACCGTCAAAGTGATGGTTTGAGCATGGGTAGCCCCCTAACCCCAACCCTCAGTAACTTATTTATGGGACACTTAGAACTGACTTTCCAACAAAATGATAAACTAAACCTAAAATTCTATGTCAGATATGTATGTAGATGACATCTTGGCTATCTTTGAAGATGATGACCACTTATCCTTCTTCAACTATATTAACAAGTGGCATAGTAATATGAAATTCACCACAGAGGTAGAAGGTAAAGTGCTACCTTTTCTAGATATTGACCTGGACGTTTCATACAACACGCTAACTACTAAGATGTACAGAAAACCCACGTACACCGGTCTAACCTTGAATTTCAGAGCCATATCCCCCTTGCAATGGAAAATTTCTGTTTTAAGCACTCTGATCAACAGAGCCTACATCGTCTGCTCATCATGGCAAACTTTCTATGATGAAATAGGGAAATTGACAAAAAATTTTCAAAACAATGGATATCCGTTGTACTTTATACAAAAAGTGGTCAAACAGTATCTGGACAAAAGATTCTGTGCTCCAAAAGAAAAAGATGAATCCCAATACCTCCATACTGTCAAAATTCCATTTTTTGGCATTCAATCGGTTTATTTTAAAAAGAAACTACAATCACTATTCCGTAGAATAGATAAAGAATTTCCTATCCGTTGGGTTGTCACATGCAATAAACTAAAAAGTGGTTTCTCCAACAAAGATCATACTCCCAAAGTTCTTTGGTCTAATGTCATTTACCAATTCGCTTGTGAGGTGGACCCTCGCACTACCTACATAGGTAGAACTACAAGACACTTACACTTAAGAATAAAAGAAGATCGGGAAAAAATTTCCGCCATTTCTGACCATAGGTTAAATTGCAGTTGCAGCTGTAAAGTTGACAATTTCAAAATTCTATCTCAAGCTCCCAACACTTATGACCTAAATATTTTGGAAGCCATGTACATAAAAAAACTCAACCCCACTTTGAATAAGCAAGTTAACCATGATGGTGCTTTTTTCAAATGTAAATTAATTTGAGTCTAGTTACTGTGTGTATTTAATTGTTCTTCAATGTTTCAAGGCATGGTTTTCCAACGAGAAGATTTAAATATCGGTTTAGCTCAAAAGTCACTAAGAAATACTCTAAGAAACGCATTGAAGAACCATTGATACCAAACATGAAACAAAATGTCAACTTACCTCATATCCAATTCAAAACAATGAACTTTGCTTCAAGAAAAACGTAATTTACAAAATAACATGTCTCAAGTGCAAAAATGTCTATATCGGTAGTACAATTAAACTTTACACATCAAAGTGAAAGAGCACACAACACAAGTAACATCATCAGTTTTCAGACATTTACAACAATGCCACAACAAGAATGTACAAGTCGAGATATTAACTCATGAAAGCGACAATACCAACATTCGTCTTCGTGAAGCACTGTTGATAAAGAAATTCCAACCCACCATCAATTCAGGTGAAGAAAATGAACAATATCGCCAATTCCTTTTCACAAAGTAATGGAAATATCTTTCAATAATTCTATGACATTGACTTTCTATGAATGAATCCTTTCCCAAAATAACCTTCTATATCTATATACTGTATATAGGGGAAGGTGGGGTAAAGGTTGGAAATTTTTGAATTTTCCTCTCTGTACCCCATTGACGATATCTGTTCTAACTAAACACGATATATTTCAGTCATTTGGAATATGAGTTATATGTTTGAGTGATTTTATTATCGCAGGTGATATCAATCATGGTCTAATTAATCATTAATTAACCGTAACTGATTTCCAATCTTTGCCCCATGCGTGGGGTAAAGGTTGGAACGCCATGGGGTAAAGTTTGGATTTTTTGTTTTCTTCCATTTTTGTATCTACTCTGTAGATACATTTTTTGTTTTTTTCTGTTTTTGTACCATTTTGTATATGCTCTGTCATCCTTTTGGCTATTTGTAAGAAAGCTATACTTGAATAAATTATGTTAAATATCTGTGTAATTAGGTATTTAATGATAGACCTATAACATATAGGCCTATAGGCCCAGGTCCCCTTGTTGATATAATTGAAATATTTTAGCCTACTACCTGTATGGAAATATCTAAAATACTCCAATTTTCGAAATTCTACTGAAAGAAAAACAACTGCATATAAATTTTAAAAAAACGATGAACTATTGCAAAAACATGCACAGATGAAAATTGCAATAGGCCTAAATTCGGTCAGGGGAAAGGGATAAAAACAATTAGTGTAACAGACAACAAACACACTGCTCAATACAGTCTTACCAAAAAACTTTAAAATCACTTAAATCTTCTTTGAAAGTTTGTATTCCTTGGGTTCTGGTGGTAGTTCCTGTTGTCGGAGGGGATAGTTTGCAAACAACATCAGTTATTTTAACCGTCGAAGTGTCTCGAGTATCGGGAAAGAAGAATGCAGATGGTGTTGTCTTGTTCTGTTTCATGAATTTGACTGTGATTTTGTGATCATCATTAGTGTCTTCAACATGACCAACAAAGTTTTTCGTTCCTCCTTTCGATGAATCTACAGAAACAATGACATAATCTCCAGATTCGACTTGATGACTATATGTGCTGTGTCTTCGTCTTCAGATTCAAATATAACAGATGGTACTTGTAGGCTTTTGCTGGAGGTTCCTACTTCATCCCCTTGCGCAATTGTTGAGTGGCTGATCAGACATCCCGATGGCTTCGATTTCTTTATATTCTTGCTCTCGTATGATGTCTTCAGTTTTCTTTTCAAGTCTCTCTCTTCAATCACCACTCTTTCAGGACTATCAGTTAGCACTCTCGAGCTGCCCTTTGCTCGGCCCTTTTCCTTTTCTGAATAGATCACTTTGGGCTTCGGACGAATCATCTCCGGTGAAATCACATTTGAAACATGGTCAGATATTTCGGTGGGTTCGATGTTCTGTGTGATATTTTCTTCTTCCATGACACTGGTACCGGAGCATCTATGAGTTGGCAGTAGTGCGTCAGCGGGTGCGAAATCTTCTTCGGTGAAGATATTACAATCAAACGGGTAAATTCCCGTTGTTTCAAAGCCTTTTGTGATATTTAGCAATGTGAATGAGCGTTCGTAGGCAAGTTTGAAAATCGAAGGAACGTCGTAGATACTTGGTCTCTTCCCCGCATTTGTGACGGACCAATCGTTCAATGCGCGTCTATAAGCGCATTTAAAAAGTCCAAAGACACTTACATCCAAAGGCTGTCATTTTGAGCTTGTGTGTGGTGGAAGGGTGAGTAGGATGATACCATTGTCACGACACAGATCGATAGCTGACCAAGGACACATGGCTTTCATGGTTGTCCATAATCAATAAAACCTTCCTCTGAAACGACGGTTTGACGTAATCGATGAAATGCTGTAGGTAAAGCAAGAACGAGTCATTTGTCTGCCAGCCAAACTGGCTAGCAGTACCACCAGATCCTGTCGGAGCAGTGTTCAGAAAATGTGGTTGCCATGGCACGCGCGGAATGAGGAAGAATGGAGGAACAGCTGATCCAGATGCGCTCACAGCACGTGGTAATTAAAACCGTAATTAAAATACCACGCTCGGACCCAGTAATTTGACCTACCTGTTTTCTACCTTTCGGGCTCGCCATCTTAGGCAAATTTGGGACCGTCGTTACTCCAGTTTCGTCGAGATTGTAGATATCACCAGGTCGGAATTTATGTTTGATCATCTGCCCTTCCAGATTTTTGAAAAACAGTGTAACTGATGAGCGATTAAAACCTTGGACTCTTGACAGCGATGTCGCCTCAGGTGTTCGAAGTGATAGATTATGACGGCTCATGAATGACCGTAGCCAGTCCACACCTGCTTTCTTGTTGTGCTCCCACGGCGTATGGATTTGGATGGAGTTCTTCGTGGCGAAGCTATATGCGAGCTTTCGAACATGTAACGACGTCAGTCCATGGAACAATAATGACATTTATATTTCAAAGTGCTATAATCTCTATGATTATTGCTTCCATAATATAGTTTATGCTTTCCAAAGTGTGCATAAATTTCAAAGAGTGCAATAAACAGTCTTTATTGCACTCCTTCATTGAAATACATCAGCACATAGAAAGTTTCTCATCCTCTACAACGAAAATCATGCATAGAATTTGAGCGAAATATCGCGGATGCATAATTATTCATAATTATATGTACGTGACTTCACAATACGAGGTATAGGTATTTTTTGCTTTGACTTCTTTTCAGATGCGATATTATTTAACTAATAAACGACAATTTGCTTATCTCGTGTTACTGTCCAGCGTCGAAAACTATAATTTTAATGACAAAGTAATAACTATATTGATTGAATAATTACAAGGAAATCACCATTAAGTCATTGAAAAACAGTTACAAGTTGATAACAATATTTGAGCAGTTTTAGATGTGCACCTGTTTTGAATGCGCTTGAGACGTTGAGCTGATGTTTTGACTGTTTGATATGTTCTTATTGATTGTTAATGTTTGGGCAACTTCCAATTTGTGTTTTTTGCTTTGGTCAATGTAACCCATCGCCACCGCGTCACTTTTCCATCGAAATTGACGCTTCAATGAAGGGAGTGAAGCCCCTGAATCAGCTAAAGCTGTGGCTGATAATGGACGAAAACAGTGACTGGTATATTCAGTTGGATTGTCTAATTTCAAAAATTCCGCAATATACGATGACACTTTTGCTACGGCATTACGACCCATTGGTTGAGATGTGAATTTTTTTGATTTGTAATTGAAATTTCTGAAAAATCTCCCATATTTGTCATCGACTTTGTTGTGATACTCAGACACCATTTCATAAGGACCTTGAGCTACAACCTTTTTCGCAAGAAGCCGGCGGCTGCTCGTTATGATCAGCATCGAAAAATTTGAATAGATCTTCTTTCGATATTACCTTAGACTGCTTTTTCGGCTGGCCTTTCTTTTCATTCGCTTTTATGAAGCTTTTTAAAATTGGTACTTCATTAAAAATTTCCAATTTTATAGGTCGTATAGTACTTATTTAGGGAGCTGTACGCTTGCCAAAGAGTTGAAGGCGCGTATTTTCCCGAAAGATTTTTCATAAATATCAAAACGCTTTCTAAACTCTCTTTACGTTCTTCTTTTTCTAAGAATTCTGAGAATCGGTTCTTCCACGTAGTGTAAATGGCGACAGACTTACAATTAAATACTTCGTCTTGAATAGCCTGTATGGAGCCATTGCTCTCGCTGTTTTGATCAATTTTCGGACATTTGTTCTTAAAATCCTTGCAATCGCAGTCTAGATGTACATTTGTTGAAAAATATAAACAGATAGAATAGTTCGTATCGCTACATACCAATCACAAACTAAAGTAAGTGAGATGTGGTATGAAAAACATACCAGATCTCTGTAGACATACCAGAATCTCGTATCAGATGTTAGTTTCAAATTGTATGTAATTTTCGTATCCAGCGATTTACAGTGTGGGGAACATATTGAGCCAGTTATCGTTTGTCGTCTTAATTGCAATCAATTAATTGATAAATTTCCTATTAAAATTAATTGATTGATAGAAAAATATTTGATTTTCTTATTTACCAATCAATTATTTACAATTCCTGGGCGCAAGGCTCAAGTATTTCTTCACACAGAACACAACAAGCTTTTCTTGAAAAGTGAGACCGCAAGAAGGTCATTGCAGTCCTTAGCCTGGAATCTACATGACCGAAACCAACAGCGGCCGATCAATTTCACTCCGATCAGTGACTTTTAAGGTTTTAGTGAAAACATGGCGTCGAATAGTATATTGTGGACATTATTTGGATATATCATTCACTGTTGCATGGCTTATTGAAGAACAATGTCAATGAACAACTTCTATTCATCTTACTTGGTATTTTTGTCAATACATCAATTTCTGTGTGTTTGTCAGTTACTCCGAGCAGTTTCAGATTCTTCTCTCCCTCTGTCTCCATGTTAATGTTCCTCCTCAAAAATTGTGTGTCATCGTCTGCATGTGCCGTTATCTCAGCAATAGAACTCCCAAATATTCCAATGTTCTTCAGCTGAACTTCGATGTCATTCAAGGTGGATGAACGAGACATTGTTGGAAATTCATCCGTGTTGCTGTCACTTAGCGAGACAATGGAATCACTCATTTGAAACCGATGATACATTCCTGTTAAATACAAGAGAAAGTTTCTTCAATGCAATACTTCTCAAACTGAACGGATTTTCGAATAGGTAAAATGATGCGAAATAGTACAGAGTAGCTATCAAGATCAAGAAAATAAGTATTTTTCTGAAAGAAATCTAAAAATGTTCGTGGAAAGAAACATAGAAACATGAAACAGAACTTGGAAATGGATATGGAATCGGAGTCGCAATTCTATCAAAGGTCGGACTCCAGACTCTCGTCTGTACGCAGACTCTAAAAACATGGAACAAACAAATGATTTATCCTTGTGTACATGTATATGTATGCACGCTAAGCAGAAAAGAAAGGGCAAATTCTAAACTGTAAATCATTTCTTGGGTACATGTCAATTACACCTCATGCATACACGGCAGACTTATCATAAACAGCAACTTGCAATGTACACTTTGCCTGATGAAAGCATTATTTGGCACATTGAAAAAAATGAGAATTAATAACAGATAAATAGATCTTAGCTCTTAAATCATTGAGTAGGTGTACTACTGGATTCAGAGTCCAATCAACCACCCCGGCCCAAGTCGTATCCCAATCATCCCGGATTCGGAGTCCTATCAAACTCTCGGAGAAGGAGTCCTATCAAACCTCGGAAAAGGAGTCCTATTAAACTCCCGGAGAAGGAGTCCTATCAAACTCCCGAAAAAGGAGTTCTATCAAACTCTCGAAAAGGGAGTCCTACCATACTCCCGAAAAAGGAGTCCTATCAAACTCTCGGAGAAGGAGTCCCATCAAACCTCGGAGAAGGAGTCCTATCAAACCTCAGAGATGGAGTCCTATCAAACTCCCGAAAAAGGAGTCCTACGGAACTCCCGGAGAATGAGTCTTATCAAACTCCCGGAGAAGGAGTCCTATCAAACTCCCGGAGAAGGATTACTATCAAACCTCGGAGAAGGAGTCCTATCAAGCTCCCGGAGAAAGAGTCCTATCAAACTCCAGGAGTCGGAGTCCTATCCACCCTGGTGTCGGAGCCTTTGAATATGTCTAAGAATCGGCTAACCTTGAATCAGGAATGTGATAGACATTATTCTTTCCCGCTTTGATGCTTTGATGTTGAAGCATTTTGTGAAAATTTAGAGCATTTTGAAATGCGATAAGAACCCTTGGATCAATTACCAAACTACTTAAACTACTAATTTTCACTTGCTGAACATGTAATTATCAAAATTTGAAAATCAAACTTACTTAAAAATTCATTCTGATTAGCGGAATCTTTCGCAGTTATGGCCGTTTTGTTGAATTTAACCAAAGTCTCCAACAAATCCTTTCGACCTGTGAAAAGAAGTTCAAGGCCCATATTTATGCAGCATGATTTGTGTATATTGCTGGTTTGCACACCTCTTCAATTTATAAAACAGTTTTAACTCCTTTAAACAGCGTGCTCCCAATAGAATTCAATTTGAACTGAATGCTGTTTGAGTTGTCTAACATGTACCTATTAAATTGGGTTAGAATTTCGTTATAAATATCCTCATGTAATATTTTTAATTCTCATGGTTGAATGGATTCTTTTAATAACTGAACTTGACGTTGCTATCATTTCATATTCACATAATATTTTTAAGCATTTTATTTAATTCCTTTAATAGAAGCAGTCCAGAAATTAGAGCAGTTGAGTTCAGTTGCTATCTGAAGTCACTGGTTTCCGATCATTGGGATTTTCTTTCTTTACTTAACCCTAGGCGTACCAACGTGTGATTTTGAAAATCACACTTTGAGTTTTCTTTGTCCAGATTTGTCTGCAAGACCGCTGCATAAACACTGTTCACTGACTTTGATTCCGACGTTATATTAGGCATCATGAAGCCTGCTGCGATTAGTTTGGTTGAGATCTTGTTTCAGACGATGCCGCCAAAGAGACTAACTGCCGAAGTTGCACTGTCAAGAATTTTGGAAGAAGAGAGCGGAGGAGACGATGGTAGTGGTGAAGACATGTCAGATGAAAATGAACCACCAGTGCTTATAGGTCATATTCAAGACGAGGAGAGCGAAGACACTAGCGATGAAGAACCAAGTGATGACGATGGATTAAAAGACAAAGATGGTCATATATGGAGTGCAAACCCACCACATTCAAGTCGTCGTGGGTCAGAAAACATATTTCGAGGTCGAGTCGGTCCTACGCTTTCTGCCTTCAAAACCTGACTCAAAACTGTACTCAAAACAATGACTTTCGAAGTTCGAGTTTTGTTGGAGTAGATATGCTTTATCAATCGACATTCTACTTTTGAATAGTAAAGTTTCTGCGAAATGCTCAGGATTCATTTATCTTACTGTTTGCTGAAGTAATCAATTACTTTTGATAATTTCAATTATTCTAATGGTGAGGCAGAAATTACATCAATTTCGTGCTGTGATAGTGTAAATAGCTTTTAACTGACTCAGTATTGCAGAATGTTTTCTGAGTGAAACCCATGAACCATTATTAATCTAATAAACCCTAATACATTACCTAATGTATTGTCGACAGAATTTCGATCTTCATTTTCTTGATCTTTTCCCAGATATCAATGTTGCCTTACTACTGATCGGTAAACATAATCAGTCAAGGATTTCATATATAGGCTATCCTTCTGTTTTTTAAATGGCACTGAGAATCTCTCATCTGCCTTTCACTCATCACATTCGAGATCGCTATGTACTCAACGAACCGCAATTATTAAATCACACTTAATCAAAAAGGCTCAGACTTTTCATGTGTAAATGCAGGCTTGTTTAGGTAAGATACAGAGATATTACACGACGACGACTGACTGAATTTCATGTAATTCTACATTTGTAATTTAGCTACTAATTATTTCACGTATTCACTTCCGTAAATTAAATTTAAAAAGTGAAGAATTCCCAATGAGAAGAGACAGGCGTGTTCACAGATATTTTAGGTATAGTTATCAATATTCCATTTCAATCATTGATTACGTATTTAACCCATTAAACGTGGTGGCATATAATGTATAATGTATAATATGTAATTATTTAGAGTTAAGTGGGAGTGCGCTGCAGTCCAAACCTAACCTAACAATTAACTTATAATTAATGGAACGGCGCACTCCTGATAGATACTCGCAGTAAGAAGGTATGACCTTGAAACATTTACTCTTCTATTAAATCACAATCTTCACACCAACAAATTCAAAATTCTATCAAGAAGGGTCAGTTAGCTGCTGAGGACAGTTAAGTAGTTTATAGTGTGACATCCGGCGCGACGCTTCGCTTCGCTTTGCTTCGCTTCGCTTGCGCCGGATGTCACACTTTTGCGGGGGTTTTTCAAAATTTTCAAAAAAATCAAAATTTCAAAAATTTAGGTAGATTTCAAATTTCACGTGGCCGAAGGGCGAAAATTTAAGTTGTCTCAAAATATCACGTGGTCTAAGAATTTTGAAAATTTAGGCAGACGAAAATTTAAGTTGTCTCAAAATATCACGTAGTCTCAATATACCAGAAGATTGTATTCAAAATATTTATTCAAAATATTTATTGAAAATATTCATTTAAAAATGGAAGAAACAAAAGTGGATGAAACAAAAGTGGAAGGAACCTCAAGAATATATCCTTCGTTATCATATGAACGTAGTTCTACTTTAATGGACATTGAAAAGATTAACATTGAAAAAATGAATAAAGAAAAACACAAAGATAGAGTTAGGTATATGAAAGATAAGGAATCTCAATTATTATTAAGATTAGAGCATTATAAAAAATTAAGAAAGAGATGGTCTAATGCTTTAACAATTGTCATTTCATCTGGCGTTCTTACAATTCCAGTAGTTGCTACTGCTTTAACTCGATACAAAATGAAAACACATTTCCATCTTTGAAATATTTTATTCACATCACAGACAAGTACTATGTACAAGTAGCATCGTTTACAACGAATAAAATATGTTGACTAGAAAATGTGTTATGACATGATACAATTGTTTCTGTATGAGTAAAATAAAGTAAGGCTCATAGAACTATAAAACCAATGAGGACAAGTAGCATGGTTTACAACGAATAAAATATGTTGACTAGAAAATGTGTTATGACATGATACAATTGTTTCTGTATGAGTAAAATAAAGTAAGGCTCATAGAACTATAAAACCAATGAGGACAAGTAGCATGGTTTACAACGAATAAAATATGTTGACTAGAAAATGTGTTATGACATGATACAATTGTTTCTGTATGAGTAAAATAAAGTAAGGCTCATAGAACTATAAAACCAATGAGGACAAGTAGCATGGTTTACAACGAATAAAATATGTTGACTAGAAAATGTGTTATGACATGATACAATTGTTTCTGTATGAGTAAAATAAAGTAAGGCTCATAGAACTATAAAACCAATGAGGACAAGTAGCATGGTTTACAACGAATAAAATATGTTGACTAGAAAATGTGTTATGACATGATACAATTGTTTCTGTATGAGTAAAATAAAGTAAGGCTCATAGAACTATAAAACCAATGAGGACAAGTAGCATCGTTTACAACGAATAAAATATGTTGACTAGAAAATGTGTTATGACATGATACAATTGTTTCTCGTAAATTGAAATAAGGGAAGGGTCATAGTACTATTATCTATTGGGAGTAGCTTACCGTTTCAATTGATTGAGTTTAAAATTTGATCAAGGGTTGGGCGGTGTCTCCCATGGCGAAGATACGAGTCAATAATAGCGAAGTTCCTTTTGAAAAATGATATAGATTCCGTCGAGTTCTTAATAAACGGAAATCGTAAATATAGTTTATAAAATTTTCTTAAAAAGATGCTATAGCCTCTCGAATAACCTAATTGTTTACAAACATGGCCACTTCCCGGATTGCAGTCAAAGCTCTTCCTTTTAACAACGATAACTTCACAGTATTGTTCACCGAAATGTCTTCTTCTCTTCTTAAATGTGCTAAATAATTAGTTAGCTCTGATGCCAAGATGTCTCTTTGAATTTCTTCTTCAAAATTATCGTTTGAACTGATATTGATGGCGTTATCTTGCAATGTGTCTTCAAATCGATTTATCACTAAAAATTCTCTGAATGTTTTTGATGCGTGGATGTCTTCTTCTTCCCTTGGTTTAAGATATTTCTCCTGAAATTCTGTTAGCATCTCAATACACTTCTTCCGTTGATCTTCGTTCACAATAGTGTCTGAAATTTTTCTTTTCAAATCGGCAAAGGCGATGCTTGAACGTGCCATTTTCGTTAAAACGTAGTGAATTAATTATGATAAAAAATAAAATTGTTGAAAGTCGCTGATGAAATTGACCAAAATAGATAAAGGTCACAGATGATTCGTAAGCAGTCACAGTCTCGTAGAACGCTCGCAGCATGAATGCACGCAGTAATACGTGGAATAATGGCAGCAGCTGTTCAAGTGAAAAGTTGAGTTATGCGGGTCACAAAGAATTCTCTCATACTGAATAGCTTAAACTGCTAGCAGCTGTTCATGTTGAGAAATTTGGTAACAGATGTTGCTAATGTCTTAATACAGATAAAACAATCAATATTCTCTTAACAAGAGTTCATAAGAATAAAATGGAACAATGTAACGTTTTAATTTAGATTAAATTAAATCATTTCAAAATCGAATAAGTAGTAAAGAAAGACATCATTAGAGAACAGTTTTAAATCAATACCCCCTCCCTTCTGACTAAGTAGCAAGGAAAGTCATCATTGTGGAACAGTTTTAAATCAATACCCCCTCCCTTCTGACTAAGTAGTAAAGAAAGACATCATTAGAGACCAGTTTTAAATCAATACCCCCCCCCAGTAGTAAGGAAAGTCATCATTATAAAAATGTTTTAAATCAATACCCCCTTCTGACTAAGTAGTAAGGAAAGACATCATTAGAGAACAGTTTTAAATCAATACCCCCCCCTCCTTCTGACTTCTAGGGGTCCCTTAAGAAATTTTTTTATTATAAAATGAGCAACATAAATGAGTTTTTGAAATTATATGGAACACAGACAACAACGAATTTCGACCTAAAGAAAATCGCAAATGAATTAGGAATAAAGAATTTTCACATATTGATGAGGGATGAATTACAATTCCTAAAAAATAGGCCAACAGGAACCTTCAGTTCACGGAACAAAGTTCCATCAATAACTGTAAATTTCATAACAAATCTTCATACGTCAAATGAAAAAGGTGTACATTGGTCAGCAGGCGTTACAAATTATCAGCAGAACTATTATTTTGACCGCCCGGAGGCTGAGAACTATTGGTTCGACTCATACGGTTTGCCCCCTACAAATGAAGTAAAAGAATTACTTGGCAATGGAATTTATAATACATTTTAAATTCAAAAACCGGGAACAACTTATTGTGGGCAATTATGTTTATACGTTTTGTACAAATTACAAAAAGGAGTATCATTTCTAGATATTATGTTAGAGTTAAACAATCTATAACTCAAGCGAAGCTAACTAAAGCGCCACCTAGAGGTTAAAGCTCTGTTTTCTGTAATTCATTTTGATAAAATCGGCCTCTGATATCTTCATCATCTAAATCTTTAATTTCATAAGTAATCGGATAACTTTGATTTATTTTGCAAACTTCAAATATTTCTTTAGTCCAATAGCCAACAAAGCCTTTTTCAAATTTATTCTTATATTTAAATATCCTAACTCTATCTCCAATTTTAAATTTTGGCTTAAGTTTCTGCAAATTCGGATTACTCTCATTCAAATTATTATTCTCGAATATTTTCTTTCGTACTAGATCAGGGTCGTCAGAAGCATTCTTTGGAGTTTCTTCAATACCAGAATGAACTTTATTATTGTACTCTTCCACAATTCCTGGTAATATCTTCAACCATTTCTGATTTTTTTGCTCAGTAAATTTCTTGAATAATTTATTTTTTAACGTCCGATTGAATCTTTCTATCACTACGGCCTTCCCTGCATTTTCAGTGGAATAAACAGTTTCAAATAGTGGCTGAACGTTTCGGTTATAAAATTCCGACCCTTTATCAACAAACAATTTTTTTGGCTTTCTATTACTTTTTTTAAAGATTTCTTCAAACGCATATTTAACTGATAGACCACTTTTATTTTTTAAAGGCTTTACCCAAGCGTATCGTGTATATAAATCTATAACGGTCAATGCGTATTTGTAGTCCCTTTCATTCGGCATATGAATAAGATCAGCACTCCAAATATCATCTTTATTAAATACTTTTACTTTCAATAGATATTTCGGCTTTCTATATTCCTTGTGAATTTCGGACGCATAAGTTCGAGCGTTGCTCTCAGAGTTATTAGTTCGAGCGTTGCTCTCAGAGTTATTAGTTCGAGCGTTGCTCTCAGACAGCTTAGCTGTCGTTTCATTTAAACCCTGGCCGAATAATATTTTAGCTTGTAAAGCTTTCTTAACAAACATTCTTTCAATCTTTTCTCTAAATGTAGGATTTTGAATACTATCTAATTCTTGAATCATCTTCTTGTCAGCTGCATGTCGAGAACTTAGATCATGATTTCGATAAGCTAAATCATGCCTGTAAGCGGCGGCATCTACTCTATTTATTGGTTCTTCACCTGGTTTCGGATTATTATTCTCATCTAGTCTTATATCTAATCGAGTTCCTGGACCGGTATATGAATGACCAGGAAGATGTTTTTCTTTCGAATATTTACTCCAAATAAATCCAGGAAAGTTTTCTAATGTTTTTTGTATATCACCACCGAAGTGGTGTGGAACTTTGTTCTTGTCACCTCCAATATGCTGACAATTTGAATTTTTATTTTTGTTTAATAGATAATTCAATAAATCTAAATTAGAAATTTTTAATTTAATTAAATTTTCGGAATTTTTAGAATTCATTTTAAAAGATAAAAAAAATTTAAAAGATAAAATAAAATAAATGTTTTACCGAAAAGAACCAAAGGTCTTGAGGTTATTACCTTATCATACTAGGACTTAGATATATTCCAGAACCATCTTTAGTTTCTTTAATTTCAATTAAATCATCAACATTGTGGAGAATATTTTTAAGAACTCGTTTTCCTTCATCAACTAATTTTAATTTACTAATAAAATTATCTACTATTCCTTCTCCCCTAGCAACTTTCTCTAACTCCCTATTATGACGTTTTTGTTCTTCTAATGCTGCCTTCTCTGATTTATTTTTATTTACTGCTTGGACAATACCAGCTGTCCCACCTGCAACACTTCCTGCTGCTGCTATGCCACCTATTATTAGTGGAATTAATGGGAGAATCCCGCCATTCTTTTCTTCTTGTAATTGAATATTCTCTATCATTGGTTTACTTATGTAATACTTTTTTTTATTAATAGTAATAGTTTTAGGGGTATTTTTGTCAACAATATTACGTAATTTTAATTCAACAGTTTTATTATTAATATTACTTTTCGCTTGCGACATTTTTAATAAAAAAATTTTAAGTTACGAAAATTTTAAGTTAAGAATTTTAAGTTAAGAATTTTAAGTTAAGAATTTTTAATCTATTCTAGTTATGAAAAAATTTTAAGTTACCAAAAAAATTTTAATCTATTCTAGTTATCAAAATTTTAAGTTATCAAAAAAATTAAATTAATTAAACGACGAAGTCTTGGGCTTTAGCCTATCGGACCAAAGGTCCTCAGGTTACTAACCGATCGGAGCGAAGCTCCTCTGGCTTTAGCCTATCGGACCAAAGGTCCTCAGGTTACTAACCGATCGGAGCGAAGCTCCTCTGGCTTTAGCCTATCCTAGTCATCTTCCCATTAAGAACTTCAATAGAATATTTTGTATCTTCAAGCAATAAACCATAAGCCATCAATGAAGTTGTGGAATCTTTTTTTTCAATATTAATTGTTACATCACAACCATTTTTAATAATATCTTCAGATTGCGCACTTAAATCGAAACAGAAAATTGGATATAAATGTCTCCAATCTCCAGGAGTTAATTGTGGTTCAACTCCAAATTCTATACAAAGATTTCGATAAGAATCATATCCTTCCATAAATTGATTATTGGTATCATCGAATCTTAATGGATCAATTGGATATCGAGTTTGATTTAATGAAACTTGTAAACTTCGAATTGTATTAATATGAAAAATATTATTGTTCTTATCAAAACTTGGAGAATTATTTCTTTGAAATGTTAGTAATAAATATCTTGGGGTATTCGCAGTTCTAGTAAAATGCCAGTTAAATCTTTGTTCGGAAAAAGTTACTGAACTAGCAGTACGCTTTAGAAAATTTACTGGAATTGGTTTGTTAGTATTTAATCTTTTTGCAATAGCTGTTTCAACCTCTAAACTAGGAGTAATATGCTTAATCCACCATTCAAGTCTATCAATTTTTAAATATGCTTTTTTCCCAGTCTTACCAAAAAAGATTAATTCATTATTTGCTGTACGATGAATTATTAATTTAAATTTTAATTGATATGATATTTTATCATAATCTAAATATCCGAATAATGGAGACAATGACCAATTAACTGTCTGTTTACTTTTCTTGTTAAATTCACGTCTTTCTTTATATGCTTCATTATTTGTTTTATTTAAATGTTTTGCAATATTTTCTACATCTTTCGCAATTCCTGCTGCATCTGTTCCAGCGTGAGTTAAATCATCAACAATTATACCATCATTAGTATCAGGAAACCAACCTTCGATTTCATACTTTTTATTATTTTCACCAATTGTTATAAATCTAAGCATTGTATCAATTACACCTGGAGAATCACTTATTGTTTCTATATTTTGAGTTGCAACATCTAAACGCATTTGTGTAAATAATCTTGGAAAGAAATTATTCTCTAGTGTAATATTATCGGTATCTGGTAATGGTGTTGTAAAATTAGCATCACTATATAAAGAATATTCACAGTGTAAAAATGAATCAGGTAAATATAAATAACTCTGCTGATTATCAACTTCAAAGATTAAATCTCCTCCAGTGTTTACTCTACTGGAAGATCCGGGATTCATAGCAATTCTTATATAGTCATTCTTTTTTTGATTGTAACTGGTGAACGGAGGATCATCTAATCTAAATTTATTTTCGATAAGCGAAGACATTTTTATAAAAAATAATTTGACTTTTTGTTTTTCTCACAAACAGAAAAAAAATTTTTACTAAAATATAATTTTAGAATTTTACTAAATATAATTTTAGAATTTTGCTAGACCAGCTCCGCTACAGCTTTGCTGGTTAGACCGAAGGTTGCTGCTCACGCCATTACCTCTTATTTCTTCAATTGAACGAACCGTAGGTTCTATGGCTACGCCTGTTTTTTTATTATGTTTACTATCACCCTCTACAGCTATGTTAGCAATTTTATTTTTTGTTTCCTCTGAAAGTTTTTTTAAATTTTTTAGTTCTTCAGAATCATTCCTAAGTTTACGAATAGCTTCTAGTTGTTTTAATTCGTTTTGAGACTTGACAGCATTTGATATTGCACTAGCTGTACTACCTATAGCAGCTGCTCCTTTTGCGGCAGATGTAATCAAATCTTTATTATTTTTTATCAAGTTAACGATACTTCCAATACCAGAAAAGATGCCATCCCCTTCTTTTTGAACGGCACCTGCGGTGCCTAGGAACTTTTCTGTTCCGATTGTTTCTCTATTATCATAATGATAAACAGGATTCATACGTGGTTCATGAGCAATTCTTTGATTTGAAGCAAAATGTTTAAGATTATGTTTATAAATTATAGGCATTTTTTAGGATTAAATTTGACTTTTGGGAAAAAATATTTACGATAGGTTAGTAACCTGAGGACCTTTGGTCCGATCGGCTAAAGCCTCGAGGAGATTCGCTCCGATTGGTTAGTAACCTGAGGACCTTTGGTCCGTTTAAGATTTACGTTTGTGAATGGACAACAACTTCGAGATAACTTTATTAATTGACTGTTGCACTTTATCTATTGCGTCAAGCAGCGTGTGATGTACTTTAATTTCTCTTCTATTAACTTGCATTTTCTGCTGATTAATCTTCAACGCCGTTTTAAGAGCATTTAACTTAATTTTAAGAACATCTAATTGTCTTTTAACAGCATCTAACTGTTCTTTATTTTCTTTAGAGTTTTCTTGTAAATTTTTCTTTAATTCATTTTCTAAATTGATTTTAAGAGTTTTCATTTTATCAACTTTTTGATTAAGTGAGTTTACTTCATTTATTATTCTATTCATCTTTTTCATTTGTTGAGTAATTTTAGAACTTAATTCATCAACACTTTTTTGGAATGTAGTTTGTAACTGCTTTAAATTTTTTTTAATTCTTTCAGGAAGTTTTTCTATTTCATCTTCTAATTGTTCTTTTAACATTTTTATCTGATGTTTATTTTTAATGACTGCAGATTTTAACTTTATAGAAAGTAATATTAAAATTTTTGATTGTTCAGAAATCTTTTTAAAAAGTTTTGCTATATCTGCTTCTAGCTCTCTATCCTTTTTATCAAGTTTTAATAATTTTTCGTTTAATGATTTGTCATTAAGTTTTAGCAACTTTAATTCATTCATCAGTGGAACCAAAACATCGTTTATATATTTTTCCTTTAAATCATTGATTTGTGTATCAACATATTGTTTATTTGTTAACTCTGTATTTTGTTGTGGAAGAATAGAAAGATGCAATGGACCAGATAAAACGTCTCCAGTTTTCATAATATAATTTTCTATCTCTATTTCTAATTCACGATTATTCGGGATATATGCACCTCCACCAACATTTGGTAACATCATTTTTTAACAATAAAAAAATCAAATTTTTTCTAATAAAAATAAAAAATAAAATTTTTTCTAATAAAAATAAAAAATAAAATTTTTCTAATAAAAATAAAAAAAATGGAAAATCCAAATTTAAAAAAATTATATTCGCCCGCATCATCCTGTTCTTCTTATTCGACGAGATCAACGGGATTTGAAAATAAATGTTTTGATAATAATAATAATAATACTATTACAAATCCATGTATAGATGTTAATATTTTATTTCAATTACAAGCCGAAATATTTAGAGAACAGACTAAAGGTTTACCTTCTATAGAAACTAATTATTGTTTATTTCCGGGGGATCCATTTATTAAATTTATGGAGATTGTTAGTAAATATAATGATGTAGCTTATGTGGAATTAAATAAAGAAAATATGGTTATAATAGGTCATAATAATGTTTATGGATTTATTAGAGCAGTGTTACCAATTAGTAATACTGATTGGATAGAAACTAAAATTATTAATTATATCAATATTAAAGAATTAGTTAAAAAATTAAAATCTTTTTCGAAAGAAAAAATTAGATTATTTGTTGACGAACAAAATCAATATAACATTCACATAGAGAGTAAAAAACATAATGAAGAATTATTATGTCAAGTTTATTATAGAGACACAATTTATAAACAAGAAACATTAGAAATGCCGCAAAGATATGATGATGATACGTATATAGGATTATATTCAAACTTAAATATTAATTTGTTAAAATCTTACATAAATGGCTTAGCTCAACAAGAGAAAATTTATATGTGGACTACGCCTTATACTATTAACAATGACCATAATCATATTCATAATAAACGAACTGAAGGTTCTAGGGCTTTGCCCGATCTTAAAGAATCTTATGATAATAATGATAATAATATAGATGATAATAATGATGATTCTGAAACATCTGAAAATGGTGTAAATGGTAAAAAAGATTATAAAAATATTAGTAATTATAAAAATTTATCTAAATTTCATTTTCTTACAATTGAAAATAATAATGATGGTATAGTTGAAGATACTGTTAGACAACTATGTGTCGGGTCTACAAAATTTAAATTAGGATTTACATCTAATCAATTTAAAATTTTATCATCTTTAACAAAAACTAAAAGTGATTCAGATTATGGTGGTGTTATTAAATTTTCCAAAAGAGATCAAAGACCAATATTTTTCTCTATTATATTATTATCAGATAAAAGATGTAATTTAGAGTTAGATATTCCAATAAGAGAATGGTATCCTATCATGGAAGGGCATCCTATACCAAAAAGTGTAATTTATGATGATGAAGAAACAATTTATGATGATGATGAAGAAACAATTTATGATGACGATGATGATAATGAATCAATAGTTAGTGAAAAAAAATTTAAATTATCTTTTGATAAAACATTATATGATGAAACTTAATAAGATAAAACTTAATAGAAAATACCAAAATATTCGATAAATATATTTTCATATGTAATAAAATTTTTAGATGTAATAAGTTTTTAGATGTAATAAGTTTTTAGATGTAATAAGTTTTTAGATGTCATAAGTTTATAGATGTAATAAATTTTTTAGATGGAATAAGTTTTTAGATGTTATAAATTTTTTAGATGTTATAAATTTTTTAGATGTTATAAATTTTTTAGATGTTATAAAAAAATTATTATTCCCACGTGTCATCATCATCACTTAAATTACTCTCACAGATGATTGTTTGAAATATTTCAGCTTGAATATCTTCTCCGTTATAAGGTAACATAATTTCATTTTCATCTGGTGCTTGACGTTTAAGAATATTTATTTGACCAGAAAATTTTTTTTCTTCAGTATTATTATTTTTATCAGGAATACTAATTCCAGTTTCTAAAGATCTTTTCCATGGTTTATTAACTGTAGTCGATAATGTTTTCCCCGAATATAATTTTAGAAAATCTTCTACTTTTACTTTATCTTGTGAATATCCTTTGAATGTTTTCTTTTCACTAAGTCTCCCTTGTTCATCTACAGTAATACAGTATTTTATTTTAGGAGCAATAAACATTGCAAAAATAATTCCACCATTTCCATAATCATTTTTTCCTTGACACAATTCCCCACCAACATATCCAGCAGCATCTAATTTATTAAAGAGCTCATTGGAAATATATATTGAATCAGTATCTGTATAATGAATGTATTTTTCTTTGAAACCATTAATTTCTAAAATAAAGTTATTCATGATTCTTCTAGAGTGAGAAAGAATGAAAGAACCTAAGTGTGATGGCATGAATGACGTCTTCCCATCTTTTACAATATTAGTTTTGAGAAATTCATCATCTTCCATTTCTACTTTCGCTAAATATTGTTCATCATTTAATTTTTCATAATCTTTTACTTCTTGAGTGAAATTTTTTCTCAATGTATTCTCATTCCATAAATGATATTTAGTGGTTATATCTTTTTGCACAGTTTTGCCATATAGCGAATTCATCAATAATTTAATTAACTCATCACCTACAGTATTTCCTTCTGTTTTATATCTTTTTCTCAAATTAAAAAGTTTTTCAATATAATTTCGAAATGGTGAAACTTGATAATTTTTTTCATAAATTATACCATCAGTAATATGTAAGATTTTCCCCCCACATCAAACAATTTCTTGTATGTCAACAGAAGTTAATACATCATAACATATACCATTTCTAAACCTGATTACTTTTACATGAGAATTATTATTTTGATTTTCAACTTTTCTTTAATAGGAACTGGTTGGAAAAACATATCATTCGGATATTGAAACACAACAGAGAATATTCCAGTTTTAGGTCTAAATGTTTGAGTATTAAATTTATATACTATTTCCCGCTCTTCTTCTTGACGAAATTTTCTAGCTGATTCAGCTTTAGGGTATTCTGAATTTTCATCATACATAGCTGATGGATATAAAGATGTTGCATCAAAAGCCATTAGAAATTCATTTTTTTGTTCAAGTAGTTGATTTGAAATTTTCTTACAAATTTCAGTTTTATCTCCTAAATCTCGATACTGTTTCATTAAATCTATTAAATTATTTCCCGGGGACAAAGTCCCACCAGCGTAGCGACCAAGGGACAAAGTCCCCCCAGCGCAGCGACCAAGGGACAAAGTCCCCCCAGCGCAGCGACCAAGGGACAAAGTCCCCCCAGCGCAGCGACCAGGTAAATACTGTTTTAATATTGGTAACAAGATGCTACAAAATGGCGATATGTATTTTCTTATATTTGCTGAAACTCTTCCACCTTTAACAGATTTTCTAATATAATTTCTAGCCCATAAATCTATATGAGAATGAATATTTATATTGTCATTTTGTACGCTTTTCATCCAACCGTTAAATGTTAAAGCAGAGGATGTCAAATTAGTAGTTATATCTTCACCAACTTAATCTCGCATAACATTATTATATTTGTAGATACAAAAAGCTAAAGAAAGAATATCGTTAACTAAATATGGTCTCCATTCATTTTCTTTTTCTTTATAATTTTCATGTGTTATGTCTCCAATTTCATAATTTAATTTACACACATTCGTAGGAATTTTAAAATTCTCACACCATTTAGAAAGACTTGTTTTTACATGTTGATAACTACATTTCATTATAATAGTTTGAAGTGCTAATTTACCTGAAGGTGAATCTTTTTTCATATTGTTTTTAAATCTAAAAGATTTTTGAATGTATCTACTAACACATTCAGTTGTATAAGGATTTTGTAATGAAGCAGTCAATATTCCTCTTGAAGTTTTAAGAGGCGGTTTAGATAATTTAAAATTAGCTTTTATCGGAAAATAGGAATCAAAACCTGATGAATTGTGAGCTATTAAAGTTACTCTAGAATAATTAAATTTTCCAAGAGTTTTAAAAAATTGATGGATCGGACATACGTCCTCTGGGTTTCCCCCGATCGAACATTCATCATCCTCAGTTCTCGTAAATATTTTCACATAATTTTGAAGTTTATTAAATTCTAATTCAGTTAAATTATTATACTCATTAATCTGTTTTTTAAGATTTTTAATTTCATCTTCATCTTTTGATCGTTTAATTTTAATCATATCACTTAACAAACGTGTTTCTAATTCTTTCAATCTTTGTTTCGGTAAACAACATATAAATTTATTAAAATTAATAGCTCCTACAGCGTAAGGAATAGGATGAGCTGTTGAACAGTTAGGATCGGGAAAAGTTTCGAGATCCCAAATATATGTTGAACCATAGTCAATTTTTTTCTTTGTTATGATTTTATATGGACGCGTTGTTAGATTTTCATCAGTAACTGTTTTATATATGGGTTTGAAATTATTTTCAATTTCTCTAATAGCTTTTAATTTATGAGATTTATTAATTAAACAATAGTGACCAATTGTTGAACCTGCGTGAAAATAATTGTAATAAACATAATTATGAAACGTTTCAATTCCTCTAGGATTTAAATGACGATTGGCAGGACTATAATATTGAACACATTCTCCAAAATATTTATTGAATTGAGAAAATTTGCAGTTTGACATTACTCCTGTTCTAGATGTGGCTTTCTCTTTATATAAAAAATTATTAAACATTTCTTTCATCATTTCTCCTTGTTGTTCATTAAAACCTCGTAAAATATTATAACATTTAATAAAACAAAAATCTTCAGAAGGAATATAACAATATTCACCGAAATATTCTTTGATTCTATATTTCATATTAATCCCTGCCCCTCTATTCGATCTTTGTACTAACTTCATTCCAAAATCTTCATATTTAATATTACCTGTAAAAATCGATTCGTTAGCATCGGATTTCTCATCCAGATTCGAAAACCATGTTTCAAATGATTTTTTATTATAGAAGGTTACGTAAAAATTTTGAATTATATTTTCCTGATCTTTAATAACCTTTCCAAGTAAATTAATAATTTTACCATTTGCTAAAAGTTTCCGCATATCATTTACTACATTAATAAAAGATACATTTTCATATTTAATTTCATTTGGATTAAATAAATTACATAAATCATCACCAAGTTCATCCTTAATTCTATCATCAAAAAAGATATCAGTAATAGGGGTTTCTAATATTTCTTTTGTTCCGCGTTTCTGTTTTTTAGTATTACGTCTAATACTACGCCTAGTACGTTTCTGTTTTTTAATACGTTTACTGCGTTTACTATGTTTAATTTGTGCATCAAACTCAGCAATTTGTTTCTTGATTAATTCATCAATCCTAGACGTTTGTCCGAGAGACATTTCACGATTCATATTTTTTAAAAGAAAAAATGAATTTTACATAGAACCTCGGTTCCGTTTTTGCATATACACAGGAATATGTAATTGATGTAATGTTTCTAATTCATGTGCTGTTAAATGTTCTTTCTTAACCAACCACCATAAATTATTATACGCCAAAAATACTCGGAAACTTCTTAAACAAAGTGGAAAGTCTTTTGTTTTAACACACGGTTGAATACCATGTTTTGTTTTATAATCTGTAACGAGCGCTACGTATTTATGATGATAATAAAATCTAACTTCTTTCTTCGAATTTACAGGATTTGTAGGATGACGATAATCTTTTAAAACTGGTACATGCTCTATCTTATAAGCATCCAACATATTTTTTTTTATTTTTATTAACAAAAAATTTATAAGAAAAAATTGTTCGGTCACTCCGTTCGGTCACTCCGTTCGATCACTCCTCGAAAATATTTTCTATAACTCTTTCATGAATTTTTTTATCAATATTAATTGTAATAAATCCATAATTTTTTGACCAAGCATTGTTACACGATTGTTTAAATTCATCTTTATTTCTTACACATAAATCTCTTAACAAATCACTTAAGTTTCTTGCATTTATTTCAAATAGTATAAATATATTTGCATTCTTTCTAATAACACTTCCGTCTAATGAATACATACTTTGTGTTAAATAAAATACACTACAGTTATTATGTCTACCTCTTGTGAAATAATTTCTCTGAACTGACTGATTTCTATCATTAACACAATCATCAAAAATTACACAATGTTTCATTGTTTTATCTAGTTTACTAGGATCTTGCATATTACCACTATCATCTATTAGTTGTATCTTTATATGGTTATTTTTATTAGATTCTACTAACTGATTATTTTTTGCTGCTTCTTCACACCACGAACTTATTTCTTCTTCATCTTCAGATTTTTCATATTCTTTGAATAATGAAGCAATTGCTGTTTTTTTAAGATTATTTTCAAATCCATATTTTAAAAATTGATAGACGGGTTGTTCTGCCGTTGTTGTATAAATTATAAGATTGTTATAATCCAAAAAATTTGGAGTCGTTAAAATTTTAAATAATAGATATGTTTTTCCACATCCTGATCTTCCACAAATAACTGACAAAACTTTATTAGATAAATTTGGATGATGATTAAATTTAAGTTTTTTTTTATTTAATGGAGGTAGTTCACTCATTTTTTAATAAAAAAATTTATTTTTATTTTTTTTATTTTTTGTTTCTAAAGAAGAAGAAAATTAAACTTCTCTAGCTTCGCGTGGGAGTTCATACCTCTCGAACGGGAGTTCATACCTCTCGAACGGGAGTTTATACCTCCCGAACCAAAAGATCTATCATAATCTCTTCACCTCCAAAATTTATTTCTTGTCCTTTTTCATCAGTGATTCTAATGCCAATGTTGTTAATAGTTTTTCTTGTAATAGGAAAATATATTAATGTTTGTGGAATTACATTTAATCTATAACCAATGGGTACAGTAAAAGCTGGAAAACTGAATATTAAATTTGATAATTTACCATTTATATATCCTCCTTCAATAATGTCACAATGTACAACAATTGAATTTATTTCAGTTATTTTTGGAATCTTCTCACCTAAATGATAACCTTGACTGTAAGTTTGTTTATTAAATCCTAATAGCTTTGACAATGATCTATCATGATTAAAATCAACTTGATGATTTTCGTCTAAAGTAAGAGAAAATTTATTAACTGCCGGTTCAACTGCAAAATGTAATTGTTTCTTATCTTTAAATGGTATACCTAAATGTCTCTTAATTTCATTTGATATTGTTTCAACTTCGTAAGAACCAGGAAGAAAAGTTAATATTTTCCACGTTTTGCCTTTATCAGTAGAATATCTAAATTGATCATTCACATCTTTGATAACGTTTTGAATAGTGTTAAATGTAGAGAAACTAGTCAATGCAATTTGATAATTTTTATTTTGTTCTAAATGTAGAATGGGTTCTAAATTACAAGTGTGTGATGAAGTAGTTGTTATAATTTTTAACGTCGTACTAAATTTTGATGAACCCAAAATCTCTGTCAATTTTTCTAAATGATCATTAATTTTGTCTAAATCTGCTGAACACATTTTTAAACTAAAAAAATTAAATAAATATTATAGATAAAAATCGTAGATAAAAATCATAGATAAAAATCATAGATAAAAATCATAGATAAAAATCATAGATAAAAATTAGAAACAACATATTTCAGCTACACTTTTATAATCCTTTTCATTTAGAATCTTCTTTTCTAACAGTCTTTTCAATATAGCATGAATTTCATTGAAACTAGAATTATGTCCTTCTTTTATTGCAGATATTAAAATATTTAATCTATTTAGTAATTCTTGTGGATCATCTGGTAAAAATACAGTTGTTTCAGTTTTCTGTTTTTCAGATAAACCTTTCCCTACTTTAACTCCCGTTGATAATAAATTTTCTAATTGTTTATAACGTCTAAGAGATTTTACTGCACCAACTCTGTCTAACATAGCTTTATATTTTATGAGATCTTCTACAGCATAATTATTTAAATCTGCTCCTCTTAAAAGATTAACAAAATTTCTATCTAAATTAAAAGGAGATTTATCTGGTGAAAAAATTAAACCTCGAAAAGGTTGTGGAAATATTTCTTTTTGTCCGAGATAAAATCTAGGTATTGTTTTTCCATCTATAAATGAAATAGAATGTTCAAATTGCATAGATTTTGGTAATTTCTTATTAATGTTTGATTCTAGTAATCCATAGTCATCTAATATAGTTTTGTGCTCTGGATCTGTTATATCAATTTGTTTATCATTATTTGTAAGTTCCTTTTCAAGAGTTTTAAATGGTTTCATAGTTTTTTCAAAATCAGTTTTTACTTGCTCGGTTTGCTGCATTTTTTCAAACATATCAGGTTGAATACCAGCTTTTATCATTCTATGTTGAAGATGATTTTCTTTCATAATATTTCTTTGTTTTATTAACTCTTCTAATTGTTTTATTCTTTTAAAATTATCAGCTCTAATTTTATCCATTTTTAAAATATAATATTTGAATTTTGTGGTAACATTGGAATACAGCAAAAACATTTTACTGAACAAATTATTTTTTTATTGCTTTGTTGTTTGACATCTTTTCGTTTAAAATTTTCTCGTATTAAGTTTTGTTTAATAAAGTTTTGTCTAATAAAGTTTTTAGCTCTTCTAAAAAAATTTTATCATTTTCTTCATTAAAAATTTTATCATCAATAAAAGTTTTACCATCACTAGAAATTTTACCATCCTTTTTATTTTTATCATTAACTTTTTCTGTCTGTGATTGAAATGATATTTGATTTACTTCATTAGCTATTTGATCAAATTTTTCAATCTCATCTAACGTAATAACATTATCATCACATACTCTTTGAAAGTAGTAGTGTAGTTTATCATAGACTTCTTTAATATGTAAATGCTTAGTTTTTAATGATTTTCGTTTCTTAGTTATTAAAGATTTATCTAACATTGTAACAAGTGAAGTTGCAAAAACACCCGTACCTGTTAAAGCTGTAGCAACTACTGGAATTACTAAAACACCAGAAGATATAACAATTGTCAAAGCACCTAAACTTATTGTTAAGAATATGCCAATTCCTTGTGTTACATTCTTAACTTTGGTCCATCTCTTTCTTAACTTTTTATAATGCTCTAATCTTAATAATAATTGAGATTCCTTATCTTTCATATACCTAACTCTATCTTTGTGTTTTTCTTTATTCATTTTTTCAATGTTAATCTTTTCAATGTTCATTAAAGTAGAACTACGTTCATATGATAACGAAGGATATATTCTTGAGGTTCCTTCCACTTTTGTTTCATCCACTTTTGTTTCTTCCATTTTTAAATGAATATTTTGAATAAATATTTTGAATACAATCTTCTGGTATATTGAGACTACGTGATATTTTGAGACAACTTAAATTTTCGTCTGCCTAAATTTTCAAAATTCTTAGACCACGTGATATTTTGAGACAACTTAAATTTTCGCCCTTCGGCCACGTGAAATTTGAAATCTACCTAAATTTTTGAAATTTTGATTTTTTTGAAAATTTTGAAAAACCCCCGCAAAAGTGTGACATCCGGCGCAAGCGAAGCGAAGCAAAGCGAAGCGAAGCGTCGCGCCGGATGTCACACTATAAACTACTCAGTTAGGAGGTTATCAGCAGAGTTCCAATACAGCACATGAGTTACAGAGGAGCTCCGAGAGGCGGAGCACGGCAACTCAATCAATGGCCAGTCACCTTTGAGGGTGATACTTGCTGCTTTTCTCTAAGTAGCTCAGACTCCGCGGGTAGTGTTAGTGCGTCGCCCGCGGCAGTCATGGCCTTCCACGCGTCGCTGGCGGGAACATCAAGTGGATTCATAGAAATAAACTTTATCTGAAGTTGACTAGAATGGAAATTGACTCAAGGTCGCGGCACATCCGGGGGAACTAAGTTGGGGCATGAATGACCAATTAAGAGCTTAGATTTACACATGTGACTGATTCTAGTCCAATGATTAAGACGTTGACAAGTGTATCTAAGTGAAAATGCGTGCGATTTATGTGCCACTATTGTGTATTGCATGAAGATTAACTTCCATTCTAGAGGTTTTATTGTTGTCAATTTCTATGAGTGGATTTGGACGATGAGGAGAAGGAGGAGGGGCTAGGCCAGCTAAAATACGGCGGGAGGAAAATTGCTCGGACCGCCAGGGGATAGAAGAAGTAAACTATGAGGAGGAGGCAGATGATTTGGTCGAACTAGAAGTGATTGAAGCAAGCAATCATGATTTTTTCTGCCGGGTTTGTGAGACGATACCACAACCAGTGTTTGTTGGGAGAAATCGGCTTATTGAGCATGATCTTATGCATGCCGACCCACATGCAATTTTGGTGGATGAGGATGATGTCTCTTTCCGTTCGGCTAGGTGCGCTATACAAGGTCTTGTACGGTACTACGGGATTTAAACCGGTCGTGACATATTGACTTTTCATTTTGAAATGAAGAAAATTGGAACCAAAATCAATCTTCTTCAATCCCCTCCGATTGACAGAAGAGCCGCCTCGGGATTGTCTCTACGAGCCGCTCAATTTATTGTCAATTTAGAAGACTGAACGCCTCTGGGTAATTAACGGCCAATATGGTCAGTTCTACCAGCCTTTCCTCGGACATGGTGATTCTGAGGTGCAGAAATAATCTAAGGACAGAAAACGATTTGATCCGCATCTGAAGAGGTATTGGAGAGGCAGGATGCTGATGTAGATGTCCACATCAGCATGACTGAGCACCTCCACCATTAATTCAAGTGTCTGAGGACTTCAGGTAAACTACGATGTCAGGATGCGGTCGTGAGGTAGAGAGAAGCTACAGTGTTAACGTTTTCGTGAATTGCGCAATGATTTTCATTTCAAAATTCAAAGTTGTTGGTCTAGTTCTTATTAGATGCATCGTGAGCTTCCATTTAATAAACTCTTTAAATTTTCCATTGATACTTATATCATTAATTTTCAATATTTGCATAATATTCGAATGCTGAAGACAGAATTCGATGTCTATGGTATAACAATGGATCTATACGTTTCGCTAAAGGCTATCACACGCACAGAATGCGAAGTGCATAAAATGTCAGTCAGGAAAGTGAGAAAGAAGCACATTTATGGAATAGATTTGTTATCATACAACTTTCATCTATTCTCTTCTTTCTTGTTCGGTTCACCTTATGCAATTTCATCTTTACAGAGAACTTACTTGGCATCTTCGTCAAAATATCAATTTCATCTTTATCCGTTATTCCCAGATCCTCCAACGTTTTATCGCTGTCATTTTTCATGTTGATTTGTAACCGTGAGCACTTGGATGATGGTTCTGTTCCATACACTACGATCTCAAATATGATGCCTCCGATCTCCAAGTCTCTTTGGATAGTCATCAAAGTATCTGACACATCTACTGCGGGAGGTCCAGAGTACTCGACACGTTCCTCAGTGTTAGTAGCACCGTGCTGTGTGTTTTCTACACGACGACGACTGCACATTCCCGCTGAAAATGAGCATCAAATCTTTATATGAAAATATTCTGAATAAGACATTTCTTGAAACACATGACCTTAGAATTGAAACTGAGGAAATCAAACTTTTCACTGAGATTCATAGTGTTGAACGTTTTCATAATAATCATTTCTCAACCGATGAACCCAACAGAGGCTATTCAGTTTGTCATCTATCTTATAAATGTCTGAAAACATAGCAATAAGAATCGTCTTAACTTAGCGGCAATTCACCAATGACAATAATTGGTATGTATATTATTATGATAACGAAATTTCATTCTGACTTGTTTTGCTTTTCCATTATTGGATTATTTGGACTGCTGACATTGCTATATAGGCTGTTTTGTCATTTTTCACCAGTTCTATCTTGGTCTAATTCTTTCATGGATTATCAAGCCACTCTAATATTCCAATATCTCTGGAATCGCTATTTCATATAATGCTTGCTTCATTTGTTACCTGCTTAGTCACAGGACTGAGCAGTGCAAGTGCTGGAGCGGTATAATTTCACCCACTCCGCTCCAAGACAATAATCAGCTCCGCTCTCCACCATAATTATAAATGCATATACTAATGCGGTAATAATTCGAAAAATCACTAATTCTCTCAATTAGTAATTTTTTTTTAATTAATTAAATTATTTCATCACGCATCAAAAATTTCTAAATTATTTTAAGATGCCATTACATAGATTATGATTTAATTTTGTAAATCATATTGACTTATATTAACAATCATACCTGTAAACCATAAATACAAGGAATAAAAAGTACAGTGCGTTTATGAAGTCACTGTGCACCTAATAAATCAATGCATGCGCAATACTTTGTCGCTTAGAAATAGATTGCCACGGCATTATAAAAAGTGAGAAACTTCGACTTCTGTGTGATCACAAAATATATATTTACATACTGCAAAAACATATGAAAATGTCCACCTTGTTCACGAATACAAATGTCAATTCGACGTCTCATATTCTCAAACATTCGGTGAATTTCCTCGCGCCTGATAGCGTCAATTTGCTGTCGGTTGTTTTCTCTAGACTCCTGTAGATTTCGTGACCTGCTTCCGTAAACCTCCTGCTTCATCGTTAACCACCAGTAAAAGTCCAAGTCATTCAAATCCGAAATCTCGGATGCTAAACTCCTTCATTGTTTGAAATATTGCACTAAAATATCGAATTGAGGAATTGGTGGTATGCGCAGTTGCTCCATCTTGATAGAAATAAGCAGTCAAACCTTTCATCGTCACTTAATCCTTTCAAGGCTGTTGTATCGAAAATACTCGTCATTTTCTTGGAAATTCTGCGAGTAAGTTTTGAATGAACACTTGCTTCGTCGTCTTTGAAGCTTCATCAAATGTCTAGAAGAGCGAGTTTTGTTTAAATGACTCTGAATTTCAATATAATTGCATTTGATCAGGTGGACTTTGCACGCTCTGAGGTAAGTAACTTTGATGCTTCTCTCTCACTATTATATAGCAATAAATCAGTAGAAAAAAATTCTAGCGCATTATAGACGTACCCAAATATCCCAACAACTAATCTATTTTGATTGAAAATCATTGTATCACACCGAAAAGCAGCATTTCAGATTTGTATCATATATGATACTTCAGACTCTGATGGTATCTTGAGATTTTCATGAGCTTGTTTCATATGTGATACTTTAGACCGACACAAAATGAATCGATTTGATCCACAAAAGACGAAATTCGACTAAGTTAGGTAGTCAATTAGATCATACACGTAGTGGTAGTTCTTCAATTATCAGGAATCCATCTACAAATACAATAGGCTGCATGTACAATGTAGCTTTCTATAATTCATGTCATAATTTAGCTGTAGGTGTACCTAACATGGAACAAGTCTGACATTGAAATAATGCATCGTAAATGAAAATATAATTTATGCACATGGGGCGTACAGAAAGTCAACAAGCATCAACATGCTAAAAAATATTCCCACGCGGGTTCGAACCGCCCACCATCAGCTAGGCGGCCACCTATCTAAGCCACTCGGCTACACGGGTGATATGAGAAGTTTGTAGCAATGCAATGCTTTTATCATGAGTATGATAATTATCCTCGCTGTTTGTAGCGTGCGTTGACCTCTCGAGAAAGCTGTCTCACTCAGTATCAGCTACCAGTATCAGCTCCGACAGAAACATCGCCACAGTAAACAATGCATCATCTGCATTGGGTTTTTGTTGCAGGATGGATGGTGACATCATCTACAAATTGAATCGTTATGGACGCCGAGTCTGCACGTTCGCTCTTCTGCCCGATGCTGATGTCTCCGACTGCGATGAAGAGGACACAGATGGGACTGAATCTAGCGATTCAGGAGAAAGTAATGATTCTGACATCAGTGACTCCGATGAAGTTTTGATTGACGAAGAACAGCAGCCACAGACATCTTCGACTTCTGCAAGTCAGAGTAGTGGATCAACATTGTCTTTCTGTCATTTGCGAAAGCCAATGAAAGAATTATCATTTGTTTCTGAATCTAAAGATGACATTGTTGATTTGAAGGATCCTTTAGAATACTTTTCAAAATACTGGAGTGAATCTCTCACGCAATATGTCGTGAATATGACTAACCTATATTCTGTTCAAAACGGTTTATCCTTTAGAATTGATGCAGATGACCTGGAGATGTATCTTGGTATCTTGAGACGAATGGGGGTTGTTCCCTTGCCACGGTACGATATGTATTGGTCAAATGATTTCAGACTGCCTGCAATCGCCGATCACATGGCGAGAGACAAGTTCAAAAATATCAGCCGATTCATACACTTCGCTGATAATGACGAAATCATTCGTGATCGTGATGATCCTGAATACGATCGTCTTTTCAAGGTGCGCCCACTTCTTCATTTCATTCGTGGAAACTGCTTGAAAATGTTCCAGGAACAAAGACATTCAATAGACGAACAGATTGTCCCTTTCAAAGGGAAGACACGTCTTCGTCAATATGTGCCGAACAAGCCTCATAAGTGGGGTTTCAAGATTATCTCCCGGAACGGAACTGACGGATTCACCCACGATTTCTTCGTTTATGACGGAAAGTCACAAGAAGTGGCAGATTCCTGTGGATTTGTTTCAGGAGACATGGTTTTGAAACTTTGTGAAACTCTGACTTCTCAGAAGAACCACATCGTTTATTTCGACAATTATTTCAACTTCTTGGAATTGCAGGTAAAATTGAAGGCGCTCGGCATATACTCAATCGGAACGATACGATCAAACCGATTGAGAGGATGTCAGGTTCGCTCGCAATGTGAGTTGGCAAAGGCTGGTAGAGGCTCTTTCGATTGTTGGACGGAAAGAGAGCACGACATAGCTGTAGTGCGATGGATGGATAGCCGATGCGTACAGCTGACATCCACTTATGTCGCAGTTGATCCAATCACCACTGTTCAGAGGTTTGACAGAAAGCAAAAGAAGAAAGTTGCCGTACAATGTCCTGCCATTGTTCGACATTACAACGCCCACATGGGTGGTGTCGACAAGTTTGACATGCTTATGGCATTGTATCGAGTGGGACACAAAAGCAAGAAATGGTACAGACCAATCTTCTTATGGTGCCTCCATCTCAGCGTGGTGAACGGATGGATCCATTACAAGAGAGAATGTGATGTTTTGCAAGAGCGATCTCAACTGGATCTCCTTTCTTTTACCACGCGAGTGTCGCAAGCATTGATCCTGAAGGACAAATCCAGTCTTCAAACTCAAACCCGAAAGAGAGGCAGGCCAAGAGCTGAAAGTGGTGATCAGTCTTTCACCAGTGATATAGAAGACCCGCGGCCTTCAAAGCACTCCTCAGCTCAGCATATTGCGTGATGGCTACGGTCACTATCCCGAAATGCTGACGGCCGACAAGCGAATGAGGTGCAAGTTTTGCGCAAGATTGACGCAAACTCGTTGCTTGAAATGCCAAGTTTTCTTGTGCATTCGACCGGAGCGGAACTGCTTCCTGAGCATGCATGCGCAGGACTCCTAGTTATGAATTGTACAGTGTATTTTGTTGGACCTTGATTTTTCTGTCCTATGTCCTGTGCAACTGGTGCATCAACACACGACTTGAAGCAGCATATGTAGGCCTACAATAATGCATGTAAATTTTTTTCAATAGTAGGTAAATCTGTAATCTAAACTGCTAGAGTCTATTCACTCTATTGTACATTTGTTAGAAGTATTCCAGATCGTTCATATTTTTTGATAAAATGTTTCAGTCAAGTTTTCATTCAGTAAACTGCTTTTTGTAATAGAAACTTTTTTGTAATTTTTCAGTAAATTGTTGAATCACGTGAGCTCATTTTGTTTCTAGCTCTAGGACTGCTAGATAGGCAGCCGATAGGCATCAAAGTCTGATTTGGATCGAATCAATTAGCCTAATTAATTTAATATGCCTACAAACATAGCTCGAAAACTGGGAAATCTACAAACAATTGAAAAATATATCTTATACCTTTGACGACTAATGTATCATACATGATACAAGTCAAAAAAGAAGGAGTGGCACCCAATTTTTTTTTGTTTTGCTTGTCTTTATATCCTAATTAGGCAACAATGGTGCAAAAAAAAGAGCGAAATATTTTTTTCGGCCAAAGGAATTTATTCAGCCTTGAAAAGGTTAATTCGTCAACGAGTGAAGCAATAATTTTGTCAAATAATTTTTGCAATAATAGTTGAATATCGGCCCAAGCATTCGTATTCTTGACTTGAGAGAATGTAATGGCTTCTCAACAAATTCGTGTGGGTTTTCACTAGACCATATTCGGTAACTCTGGCTGCTGATATGCCTTGATAGATGAAACCAAGCTTCATCAGAAAAGAAAGTCTTATCGAGCACATTGTTTTCATTTAGATTTTCCTTGAACCAAACGCAGTACTGAAGACGCTTGTCATGATCGGCATCAGTCAATTCATGTAGGCCAGAGATTCGGTACGGATATAGGCCTATGTTCTTTCTTACAGTAGGATGAGACGCCCCGAGAGATAGACCCACTTCTTAGGATAAGCGATGCATCGACTTGTTTGGGCTTCAGAAATAACAGTTTCAGGAATAATCTATACAGTTCAGACTGTAAAATAACCGTGAAACTAATTTTAGCTGTTAATTTTAACGGATATTCACGGTTTACAGTGCATAAGGCGTTACTTTGTTTGGCAGGCCAATGCCTTCATGTATTCACGAATTTATGCATGCTCTGATCAGTTCAAAATCGCTCCGCTCCAACCTAATCTCCACTCGGCTGTGCTCTACACGCTTTACCTCACCTATCCACTCCGCTCCGATTTAATTCCCGCTCCAGATTCTTGATTATCACTTCTCCCATGCAGCGGATACGAAAGCTGTTTGTGGAGAAGCGCAAGCGCTTTTCGTAAGTCCTCAATAACCTGCTAATCAGTGCATGAAAGCAACACGATTTAAGGGCCCATCACATCATCTATGTGTGAAGTTTTGCGTGTAAAAAATAATAGATAAATGGTCAATAGACTATTCATATCTATGATGAAATTTCGAGAGTTAAACACGAACATGAACATGTAATACGATAAAAGGAATGAAATGGCACAGGCTATTATGAGATACGAATGTAGTTGTCAAAGCGTTGAAGTTGAAGAAGTTCAACTAGAGACAATCTGATTGTATGTGACAGTTATAATCAGGAAGACACATCGTTTTCGGATGAGCGGATATCCCAGTCCAAATTATTAAAGTCAATTGAAGAGTTCGACTTTGACATTTTAATGAACATTGTTGCATCAATACAGACTTCTTCGTGTGAGTTCACCAAATGTATCCAGTTGGCTTCGTGCGATGACTTCCCTTGGCCTCGCCTTGCATCTCAATCCAAATGAGATGCAGGTACTATTGAAATGGTGGATGAGATTAGATACTTTTCTAGATGGATCCACCCACCCCACTTTATTCATCAAACAAAAGAAAAGTCCTGGATCAATTTGGTCATCATGCACTCACATGCAAGTACCCTCAGGTTTTCTTAGTCGTCACAATGCATTGAGAGACTGCATTTTTGACTTTTGTCGAAGAAGTCATTTATCTACAAAGCTTGAACAAGGAGCAGGGGAGGGTATTGACCAGCGCCGCCCAGCAGATATTTTGCTTCCATCCTGGAATCTGGATCAGACATCAACACTCGACGTTACGGTTGTGCATTCGCTGAATAAAGCTAATTTAACCGTAGCGAGCACCAACCCTGATATCGCACTTGCCAATGCTGAGGACAAAAGATTCAATTTTTCAATGCTGGAATGCGAATTAAAGATTAGTTCACAGAGTTATAATTAAAGTGGTCAGTGCAGTCGTTGTAAGAACATCTCAAGAATTCACAGATAGAAATTCTAATTATTGGATAATTTCTCATTTGAACAAGGGAGCGCTCTTCTGGAATAAACACACTGAAAGCTTTTTTACCTACAATCATCACTCAGATAAATGAAATGTCGCTGGAACTTTTCGATCAATCAGTGAATTATATATGTTACATAGTGTTATCATATTGTGGAAACTGATATTCGAAAGCATGCAAAGATTTTGAAAGTCTCTGGAGCAATGCATGTTCTGTAAATCGACACTACAAGTTGCACATGTGTCTAATTATACTCTTGATAGATTATGGGAACGATATTTCGAAATGATGAGCGTACAGAACGTTTTAACGATTTCTTTCTTTGTCACCGAGTCGCTGCTGTATTTTGTAAATTCAATATACAAAAGCAAGATCATGTCATGATCTTTAGTTAATGGGCAACCACTGAGATCACAAATTGACTTGATAAATATGAATGCCAACCAGAAAACAAGCTCGAAAAATTTGCTTTTTGCCCCCACTAAGTTCCCCCCGAAGTGTGTCATAATTTTCGTGCAATTTCCATTCAAGGACTGTCTATGGTATTGCTAATTTCTATGTGATTTCTATCACTTTAGACATCTTTGTTATGACGCTGCAGTGCAATATCTTCTACACCTTTTCCATGTATATTTCAGATACTTTCAAATCGATTTCAGATCTTTCCAAATGAATTTGAGACATTTCCATTTGGATTTAAGATATTTTCAAATTTGAGAAATTTTTCAATTGGAGAAATCTGAAATCCATCTGGAAATATCTGAAATATACATGGAAAAGGTGTGGTACGGTTATCCTACAAAACCGCTTCACCCGACTTTCAAAACGCGATAATTTGTCGATAATGTTGGGCCCTCCGATCATTATTAGAAAAGTTAGCAGGCGCATAAAAAAACATTCACAAACTTCTGTGTAGAACTTGACATCGCCTGTGTCTCTTTGCGGTGTGATCCGGTTGATAACAGTCACTGAAACTTAGCACAATTTGGCGTGTTTAATGCTGAACTGACTGCTCATTGTTCGATTGCTATGGTATTATGTCAGCAGATTGTGACATTTCACTAACGTTACATGTTCCAATGTTTCCTTTCTTATAGTCAAACCACAGAATTAGACTGTTTAATCGTATCACTTTGCTAGAAGTGCAAACTGATTCAAAACGATGGCACATGCAGGAACTTATTAAGTGGGCAAAAAGAAATTTTTAATACCTTGCAAAGATAGGAAAAATAGTCGTGCGTCGCTTGCGGATTGCTCTGAATTCTTTCAAAATGCTCCGATTGCCACGATTCCTTCAGATTCGAACAATTTAGATCATTGCGCCAAAGTTTTCTCAATAATGTTTGGCCCTCCGATCTTTATTTAAAAAAGTTAGCAGGCGCACGAAAAAACGTTCACAAACTTCTCTGTAGCACTTGACATCGACTGTGTCGCTTTGCTGTGTGATCCGTTTGATAACACTCACTGAAACGTCGCACAATGAGGCCTGTTTAATGTTGAACTGGCTGCTCATTGTTCGATTGCTATGGTATTATGTCAGCAGATTGTGCCATTTCATTAGCGTGACATGTTCCAATGTTTCCTTTCTAGTCAAACAGAAGAAGAGACGACCTGTCTAATTCTGTGAGTCAAACAGAAGAAGAGACGACAAGCCACTCAACTTACTTCCAGCTCAGTAACCAAGACGTTAACTAAAGGCGCGTTGACACTAGAACGATATCGATGATGATAAAATCGTAACGATAATTTCATTTTCTCAGATCAACAAGTTATCGTTGGGCTCTGCTGTTCACATTGCAACGATTTATCGTGATGATAAAATCGTTCAACTACACAATTTTATCAGTTGTGGTTGGTGTGAAGAAATCATACAGTCAATTTAGAACGTCTCCTGGTTTTGTTGCTGCGATGAAGAAGACGAAATAGAGACGCAGCTATTGGACAAATCCATTATTTACAAAAAGATGTGAGCGTGGGGTAGATGAGCCGATCGGAGATGGCACTTTGACGTAGCATCTGCTTTTGGTAGATAAGCGATATTTTTTCGTTTTCTTTCCGGTTCATCTTTTGATAGCTTGATGAGGTCTTTCGGATAATCATTCAGCCGGAGGATTTTATCAAACTGTTGTATGTGCTTTTGATTCGAAGTTGATTGTGAACAGCGCCCTGTTATTCATTTTCTCTCATTTCTGATGGTGGCTAACTTCGTTGTTGATGAAATGTTTGAATTGAAATTAATAAAGATATTCTTCTTGGCTGGATTTTTTGTAGAATTCGAACTCACTTCCAAGACGAATTCATTGTTTATTTTGTTTTTGCAATTCTGCTCTGTGCATTCGGAATTGATTGAAACACAAAAGCACTTTCTTGTCCATCTGGGAGTGCGAAGCAATCGTCACATACATTTTGGAATGTTATATATGCTGTGCATGAAGTGCTCTTTTCTCGATGCTGCTAATAAAGAGCATTGTCATGATGCTTGCTAAGGATCCCATGGGCAGTTTCGTAACTTGCTTAAATTAAGCATTTTAACTAGACTCACCCAAATTAAAGGAGCTTTGACTTTTTAGCATTAGCCTGCATAATGCTTTCCTTTCATTTAGGAAGTCTTTTAGGGCTGGCATTATAGTACTTTAGGCTAATTGCACTGACACCGTCCGTAAAAGACTTCCAGAATTAAAGGAAAGCATTATGCATCCTGCGATTCCCATCAATTACATATGAATTACATATTACAATTACAATATGAAAAAAACAATTTTTTGTAGTACTATGGAGCACTATAATAGCCTATTCTTATGTACATGTAGGTGTAATGAAATAAGTTTTCGATAACGTGAGAAGGCACTCCATCCACTGATAAACCGCACATTGATGTTTATAAGAGTAGAATTAAAAATTTCCTTCTGAATTATATGTCAGTCTAACTACATTATTTGGTACAGCGAATCCCATCATCCGTATTGGTGGAACCGTGAATGTATATATATATCAGTGGCGTATTCTCCGTGCCTGCGGGCCTTCGGCGCAGGGCAATAAAAATCTAGTTACCAATATGTATATTGCAGAAAAGTAACTTCATTATTTTGTATACGTCTTGTCCCGATTGCATCTCATTGTACACAACTTAGCCAGATCGTGAAAGCTCAGATGAGTTTTGGCTCGCGCGCGGAGCAGCTGTCTCACTCCGTTACACGCACGACACACTTGTTGATGCGCTGTTCCCATTGATGCATCTGATAGCACACAGACTTCCAATCATAATCGCAATATGGTCTTTCCCTTGCCGGTAGACATGACAAAACAGAAATCCTCTCTAACCTTCAGCGGTGCTGCAAATAAAGTGCCTCAAGCTATAACAAATAATCTATTGTTTAGACTATTCCATCGAAAACCATAGACAGGGAATACTCATGATTTCCGTGTCCTGCCTTCACTACAAGTGTCACACAGTTTGACGATAGTCTATGACGCCTACACATCACACAGAATCAACCACGGAACAGACGATGCAGATAAGCTCTCTACACACGTAATGACAATGTGGTGACGTCGCACCAATGACACCGTGAATGAGTGCTGAATAAAACACATCAATGATCATTCCATAGTTTCACCTGTGCTGACAGTGATATTCTTTTTAGTGTCAAAAATCTCATAAACAGTATTAATTAACGGTTGATTAACCACACCTGCCGCCTGAAGAATCTATCTAGTATTCGCAAAGAGTAGACAGAAAATCAACCATCACACACGAAACTAGATCAACACTAAATGGAAACTACTCATGAAAAAAATAAAAAGTAGCATATCTTGACAGCTCTAAAAAATGAATTTTGCGTGAGTGATTGACAGGTTGTAACTTACGCAGGAAACTATTCTACATGTATTGTGCATTCCTTGAGCTCTGTTTGGTTCTTCGACTAAGGTCGCATTAGTCATACTGCTCATACATTATGGGCAATACGCATCTTTCAAGTCGTCATGAGCAAAAAAACATTGTAATTTTCATTGCAATATGAAGCTTAAAATGCTCGGCAGACAGCGCCGAATTGACAATAATAAGGTTTGCAAGCTCACAATGACACTGTCAAGAAAAATAATTGTGTGTCACATTGGACTAAAAGTAAATGAATGTACATATAATTATAAATCAGAGCGTTTAGAGCAGTCTATGGAATTCAATGCAATTATCACTTACATGTATAAATCTCTAGTTTTTACTTATGTACTTCCATTTCATTGTATAGCACATACCACAACGTTGAACATACATGCATACTTTAAGCTTGAAAATTCACTGAAATTAATATTAACGTCTAATTAGTCATTCGAATGCCTCATAATTCAAGTTGTCTGGTGCATAAACAGAAGTTCATTGTATGGCGAAGGCATACAAAGGTCTGAAAGCACGCTACGCCACTGATATATATAAGAGATAGCTGAAGGCGGGAGGACCATAATGAAACAATTATGTGAAAAATATCAGTTTTCTCTCCCGAGTAATTTAATGCCACTAAATAATAACGAATAAAAAATATGTACATAGCCGACGTTTCGGGTCCAGACCCTTTCTCAAGGCAAGGCAGCAATAAAATGACACTGTCTATACTGGCTCGTTAGATACACAGTATAGTTCCGGTTGTCTCATTTTAGGATGGCACTTATTGATTAATCGCGATTCCACCACGAATATATTTCACAAATATATATACATACATATATACGCCAAAAAAATACACCCAAAGAAAACTTTGGGCTACACAAGGCTACACAAGGCAATATCACAAAGCTGGTTGTCCTAATTGGCGGGCATGTAGGCCTAGACAGTACCATAATTCTATTGCTATGAAAAGCAACAGACGCTGATTATACAGTATGTATATCTTTCTTGTAAGTCTATGTCTTTTACTTCCATTAATTTTCAAATAAAATATATTCATTCCCTTGAGAAGACTCTAAGACCTGAAACCGGTTGGGAAGCTACTGAGTTTTTGAGCTTTCTTTGGGTGTATTTTTGGCGCATAATTGGCCCATTTTGAGTTTATCCTTATTTTAATACATATATATATATATATATATATATATATATATATATATATATATATATATATATATATATATATATATATATATATAAAAACCATCAAACATGTCTTGTCCAGGATTGATTTTGGCAATTTCCCTGTGAAACGAGAGGCTTTAAGATCTCTACTTGAACTGGTCTGCTCCAACATTCTTTTCACCTTCGATAATAACCTTTACTATCAGGTGGATGGCATGGCCATGGGATCTTCTTTAGGTCCTACAATGGCCGCCTTCACTATGGATATGCTGGAATCCGAATTTACTGATTATCAGGGACCATCTCCCAGGTTTTATGGGAGATATGTGGATGACTGTTTGGCTATTTTTGATAATGATGACCAAGCAAAAACTTTTTTGGAATTTTTGAACTCTCTTGATGACAACATCAAGTTCACTATGGAATTAAGTAAAGATGATGAGATCATCTTCTTGGATAGGGCCTACTAAGATTTCTTGTGGTTCGCAATTGGTGATTGATTCTCATTTCAAGTCAACCAACACTGGCATCTATATGCCATTTTCTGCGTATGCCCCGTTGACGTACAGACTTTCTCCGATGCGCTCTCTGTTTTATAGAGCGTTCAAAATTTGTTCGAACCGCAAGCTGTATGAAGTTTCTGCTAATGAGATTTCCAATATTTTTGCCGAAGATGGTTTTGATATCAAAACAATTAACAGAATCAAAGAGAAGGTCGAAAGGAGTGTTGAGAGCAGGAGCCAGCTCAGAGACTCTCAGCCAGAAACTGAGCAGTTACAGAAGAAAGTTGTAACTTGGACCTTTCATTAGCCATGCTATCCGTTCTTTTCATCCGTTCCTTTCATTAGCCATGCTGAAAAAGAAATGAAAAATAAAATTCGTTCCATCAACAATGTTCTTCCGGCGAATATCGAAATTTGGGCGGTTTTTAAAATTCAAAAGCTCATTACTCAACTTCCTAATAAAGACAGAATTCCGAGTGAATTGAAATCATCTATTGTATATCAATATTCCTGTCACCGCTGTAATATGCGGTACATCGGCGCCACTAAGCGCCATCTCTCGACTCGGATTTCTGAACACCTCAAGGGGTACCCTTCACCCACTGAAGTGTCTACTCATCCGCATAGCCCTAAAATAGACAATTTTTCGATAATAGGTAAAAGCAATCAGCCCTTTATTCTTGAATCAATTTTGATAAAAAGCAATGACAATCTTGCTAATGAAAGGAATGGCTCTTATACTCTCTGTCTAAATCTGTAAATTTGTACATGCTGCCTTTTAATTTTTGTAAATAGTATGTACATATTGCTCGATTTTAAGATTTTAGGTTTTACCAATTGATTTATTGTATTTAAGAAAGATGAACTGTCTCTGTTTGTTACTCCACCGCTGATGATGATGTATTGAACATCGAACATGTCCGGTCAAAGAAAAATTGTTTTTCCTTTCTGAATATATATATATATACGACAAATAGTAACCCACGCAGAAGGCAAAAGGAAAAAGCACAATTTTGTAGCCCAAACCGGTTTCACCTGTGTTCCAGGCTTCTCACGGGCAACTGAATTATATTACAAGAATTCGAACTGAAGCATGCAAATGATCAACATAACATAATAGATATATGACACTACTATATATATATATATATATATATATATATATATATATTATATATATATATATATATATATATATATATATATATATATTTGTAAAAATGGCACAATCAAGATGAATGAGAATATATTCACAAATTTTCGTGATTGCAACTGCAATACGTCATCAGGCAGTAAGGTAATAGAAAGATTACAAAACATTATTTTGAAATTGATATGAAAAATATCTAATATAAATGTAATATATGATTATATTTTTGCTTGAAGCCAGCGCTTGAAATGGGAATTTATTTGATGAGCTTGAGTCAGGATCAAAGACGGACGAGCAGAATCTTTCCACGGAAGAGGTACTTCGTAGCGGTCACCATTGAATTGAGGAAAAACAGCCTTGGCTGCATGTATTGAAGGAGATTCGATCCCGATACACTCAAGCAAACGTTTCGCTGACTCAGTGCACTAAAAAGAAGGTAAAGGCAGCCAGAGCGAGTGGTTTATATACATGTATCAGGTTGATAATACCGTAGACAGAGTATCTCTCAGCCAACTAGCTCGTCTTTGCGGTTCAACTGTGGTCTCCTATTTCTGATGTAGCGAGCTTCAGCCAGACGATTTTCAAGAGGCGAACTATGCTTGGCATAATCGCATAATTTCATAATAATTGCATAATAAGGAAAAATTTCTTAATAGATTACGCAAAAACCATTATAAAACTCGCGATTTTGATAAAAGTAAAAGTGTAACTCGTAAAAGCAATGGTGACAATAATGTTAGGCTTTCTCTTAGTTTTATTAATGATAGTTGCAATAGAAAAATCAATAACTTAATAAGAAAATACAAACTACCTGTAACCTTGATAAGCAAACCTAATAAAAACACTAGCCAATACTTTTCTAAAAACCGATAAAAAACATGTAAACTGTAATCTCTGTAAATCGCCAGCTATACTTGCAGTTGGGACCGTATTCTTATAAGTAAATGTTTACGGAAAATACTCCAACTGTCATTAACTTTCTTTTTATTGATGCAGACGTTTCGGTGGCTGCTGCGCACCTTGATCACTGCCGATTACAGAATGGAATGATGAAATGGATGCATGTACGATTGATAAGAAGTCACGGACATCACAAAGAGCAATATTAATAAAATTAATAAAGATAGGGATAAAAGTCTACTTACTGTCTAACGATACATTACTGCTAAAAGATAAAAGTAACATGCTTTTTAAAGTCTAAATTGATTAGAGAATCGATGGAGCAAAGGTCTCCATAAGTCATTAATTCCAACACCATTATCTCCGTTATATACCCTATCTCGGTTAGCTGAAATATTCATCGCTTCTTTCTGTTTTCTTCTTCGAAAGTCTTTCTCCTTGGCGATGATAGATGCCTCGAAATTGGGTTGATGACAGTTATTATGTAATCTCTGTAATCTTCTCGACAACCCTTATCCCTGCGATGTGCGCTTTGTGGTTTGAGACAGTTATGCACGTCATCATAAGCAAGGGGAAAAGTATCGATAGGCTACTATTCCAGTGGTTTTTGAGAAAGTCCGATACTATCTCAATTCCATGGTTGTTTTGAATACTTGGGTATAAGTTGATGACGTCCAGTGAGATAAATGTGCTATTAGGGTTATTAACAATATTCAAGGTTTTCAGTTGTTCTATCAGGGAGATGGAATTTTTAATATTTGTGTGTACAAATTGGATTAGATGACTTAGTATTCTGGTGACTAGCCAGTCAATTTCACAGGTAAGGGTATCAATGCTCGATGCAATGGGTCTAAGGGGGTTATGATTTTCTCCATCTTTATCTTTGTGTTCCTTTATTTTAACATAGAAAGAGGTCGGGTGACTTCCTGAGGCTAATAATTTTTCGAAATCAGATTTTTGAAAAATATGACTGCATGTATTGCGAATGATAGCATTCGCTTGATTCTCAATTTTAGTAACGCTGTTGGAGTCTATCTTATAATAATTAGTTACATCCTAAAGGATATTTTCTGTGCGTTCAGGTAGAGATGCGGAGTTTACTACGACAAATCTGTTAGTTTTGTCAGAGGATCAGGCGTCGATAGCATTATCAGACAGAAAGTGTTTAGTACTGCGAATCATTTCAGTATCATTTTTGAATTGCGCATCCCGTTTTAAGAATTTGGTCTCTGTTTTTATGATTTCGAGGGCCCTATCCTTGAAAAAATGCAGCTTATTGTCCTTTTCAGCACTCATTTTTGGCGGTAGAGAAACTGTGTTTTTAGAAAAAGGAATAATGCATTTGTTTTCAGCAGAATTACTGTTTAGCTTTTCATTCCAACGTAAATTACATTTAACTGTATCTAGCTGTTTCTCAACGTTTGTGAGAAAATGTTTATTTAGTAAGTTCGGTGGAGCTCTGTAATTAGGTCCTTTAGCGAAACAGGTCAGGACCGTGGACGATAGTGTCAACTCAGTTTCATTGCTGGCGTTATTCAACAAGGCATCAAAAAGGAACTCGTGGTCACCCGTGTCAACTGTGGACGGAACTTGTACAGAGAAGAGAAAAGTGTAAGATAGACTCCAACAGCGTTACTAAAATTGAGAATCAAGCGAATGCTATCATTCGCAATACATGCAGTCATATTTTTCAAAAATCTGATTTCGAAAAATTATTAGCCTCAGGAAGTCACCCGACCTCTTTCTATGTTAAAATAAAGGAACACAAAGATAAAGATGAAGAAAATCATTACCCCCTTAGACCCATTGCATCGAGTATTGATACCCTTACCTGTGAAATTGACTGGCTAGTCACCAGAATACTAAGTCATCTAATCCAATTTGTACACACAAATATTAAAAATTCCATCTCCCTGATAGAACAACTGAAAACTTTGAATATTGTTAATAACCCTAATAGCACATTTATCTCACTGGACGTCATCAACTTATACCCAAGTATTCAAAACAACCATGGAATTGAGATAGTATCGAACTTTCTCAAAAACCATTGGAATAGTATCTATACTTTTCCCTCGCTCATGATGACATGCATAACTGTCAAAATTCGTTTGCTACAACTATTATATACAATACAATAACATAGTCTACCGCCAAATTAAAGGCTGCCCAATGGGGGATCGATTCTCACCACCATTCGCGATTATATACATGTACTGTATTGAACAAGAAGCCCTTGAACTCCTTGAGAAAAATTACAATAGAACTCCCCAGTATTGCGCGCAATACATCGATGACATCATCCTTGGCCCTATAAATAATAATGATAATGAAACTATAAATAGAATCACCGGAGTATTCAACTCCGTGTCCCAAGACATCAAATTCACTGTAGAAGTGCCCAGTAGTAAATCCCTGAATTACCTCGATGTCAGCATACATGTACAGATCAATAATAATGAAATCGAATATGACTGGTATGTTAAAAGCATGCACTCAGGCATATCCCTAAACAAGCAAAGTTGGGTACCACATAAAAGCTAATTCATAAGAAATAGTAAAACTAGCGTCACCAACAGATGCTCGAATCAAAAGAAATCAGATGAAGCTTTGTCAAAACTGAACGACAGGTTTAAGCAGAACGGTTTTTCCAACCGTGATCTTTCCGTAATTAATAATAAAAATAAAAAACACGCTGATAACAGCTACATCCCCTGCAAACTGAACTTTGTTAGTGATGCGTGTAATCGCAAATTAAATAAACTCACAAAACAATGCGACTTACCGATAAAACTCGTAAACAAACCAGGCCCTCCCTACCTTAAAAACTGCAGTTAATAGTAGAAAAAGGAATAATAAACGTATGCAATGCCATATTTGCTCATTACTATCAGATAATCGGTCCTGTTCTGACCGGTGTGTAGTTTATAAAATGACCTGTAAGATTTGCAACGATTTCTACATTGGCCAGACTAACCGGCCTTTCTGGAAGCGCTACAATGAGCACAAAAGGGACCTAATAAATAAGAACAATAAGAATGCCCTATACGAACATAATGAAAAAGTTCATAACTGTGATGACGTCACAATTTCAAACTACGCAGTTGATATCATCGACACTAGCCAGAACGCCGTAGATTGCAGATTGACCGAAGCTCGCCTGATTAAGTCTCTACGCCCAAGGATCAACCGAAAACACGAGTTCCCAAATTTCTGAGCACTTTTGCAAGAACTCAGTTTTATTGCGGCATATTTAACCTGGGGCATCGAAGCTATATTTTATCTAAGCCCTTCAGAAGTGTCTGCGGCACGAAGCGCCGGCTGTTTTTAAATCAACATTATATTAAAAGCCGGTCAATAAATCGAAGGGGAGAATATTGGAATTTTCCCTGTCATAATGAACGACCTACTGTACATGACCATCAACTGAAGCTGTAAACAATTATCCAGTACTCTAATGCGCTCATTTATTCATTGAATCTGTTGAAAGAAGATTCTGGACCCGGTCAAGAAGAGACTAAAGAATTACAAAACTCCCACAAGAAAGAGCAACTGTCAATATCAGCTGCAATATCAACTGCCAGTGATTGAAATTCCTCACCTACGGCACGTGGCATCAATGGCTATTGGTGTGGATTCTGTACATTTTATACATGTTTCTTTATTGTGCAATTAGCAGGCTTATTGCAAATAGATTTGCTTGCGAAACTCGATTCAACAGTGTTTTTTGGAGATTTGTGGACTCTTTCTGGAAATTTTTGATAATCTGTTTCCTTTGCTCAAAGGAGTCATGGACTAAATGACAACTGATCGGTAATAATTTTACTTGCTACTACAATCATTGCACTAATATGTCCATGCCTTATTCATTGTTATACAAGTAAAAGACATGATTAAAATCTAAAGAAAATCTACCGATGATGCAATCAGAAACGAACAAAAACAAATTAAAACGTCAAAGATTAATAATAATTTGATTGGTATAACAAGTGAAAATACTAAAAGTTAGGCAAGAATCGTTTGAATATCTATTCCTTCGGAAGATCCTTTATCACGATTTAGGTGGAAAAGAGCAACCAGTGTTGTCTTTCCAAGTGCGCCTCCTCGCAATGAGTGGTTACCAATGTCAATATATTTTCATCGCTTATTAGACATCTGGTGATTATAGAGTATCACCTGTGAGGCCTTCAAACTATAATCAAACTCGGACGAACAAATAAAACGTGAGTATGATGTCAGTGATTCATAAAATGCGAAAATCATATTGAATAAAAAGCAAACCAAGCGGTGATTGGTGACTTTCCACAATTTTAAAGTCCTACCATATTGGGCAATTCAGGAACAGTTGATTGCGAAGTCCGCATAAATTTTGTCGGTGAATATGAAAACATTCACGCATCACTGTGATAAAAATAACCATCAATATTCGTTTAATTAAAGTTGAGTTATTCAAGGCCGGAAATAAATCTCACATGTCATATCGCTTCATTGCTCTTGAATTCTCGAATAAAGTCAACCAGTGGTCCAAATTATTGTACAGGAGGAGGTTTTAGACAAGACAATGGGAAAATCAATGAAAATAGAAAGTCACAATTTATTTGAAATTGACCATTGATGACATGCTTTTATGTGTACATACACACTGCACAGATTATTCCCACAATTTCTCTTCAAGACTTTGAGAGGCGTATTAGTTAGTATGTGCAGCAATCAATTCAGCTGGATTCTGATGTACTTCTCAATAAGGAAGTGAATTGTTTCCCATTTGGTCCATGGTTTTATCCAGATACACACTATCGTCATTAATCAAGTCTACCAAAGTCACTGGAGTCCAGTGCATGCTCTGTGAGTTGAACGTCCCTTAGATATCTTATATTAATCATAGATGTAATATAGATACAAATCAATAAAATTCAATGTACAATGGACTGAACATGAATGGAACATATACAGCTAGTGAAACCACAAACTACTAGTAGCAGCCTAAAAGCGCTGAACTACTAGCAGGAAGAGAGTTTAGACACAATAACTTGCTATTGGCCTAACGCAATCACATTAGCACCCATACCCAACTGAACTTCAATTTTTAAAAAAAGACGACAATTATAGAACGACCCATCGAATTTCACTTGTTAGTTGATTAGGACTCAATTTTTTAATGTAAAAAGCTTCTTTGATATTTAGGGGCTTTGATATTACGTAAGACATTCACTTTTTAACCTAATCATAGATGTCTCTGGTAATAGACATGAAGCTCATTTGATAGAAATCTCAGCAACCTATTCAATCAGTTCATCGATAAAAGTGATTTAAAAATTGCATCATCTAATCATAGCACAAGTTAACTTATTTTCACGGTGCCATTTCTTTCATAATGTCAATAAGAATAGTAAAACTTCCACAATCTGCTGCATCATTGTCAATATCCTCTGTTTTTGCAAGTGTTCCAGTCTAGTCAATCAATAAAGCATAGTGCATAGGCCGGGCCATCTGGCAATCTTGCTTGCTATGAAAATAATTCTCTCCATGGCGGAAGCCGTGCTAGTCATCATCAACTTCTTCATTTTCTTGGATCATACTGGTGTGTGAATCACCAAAATCCGAGCACTGACGGCTGAGAACGAAATCAAAATCTAAATTGGTGACAATTACTGACTTCGGTCATTGTCGTTAGCACTTGCATTGGCTACAGTATTGATTGATTTACACGAAGTTCGAGAGCATCAACACTTAGGAAATCAAAGATATTATTCCAGATAGAATCGGTTCTACTTAACGAAAATTAGCAATTAGGAATACGTTTTAATCGTCACATCATGCTGAACTCAGAAATGTTCTCAGTTTGCGATGATGTTGAAGATCACTTGTGGGGCAAAAGTTAAAATCGCGGGATTTACGTACGGCAAAATGAAAACGCACGACATGTGTGAAAGGCTACATAGGATGTAATGTTAAACAAACAATCACGAGACTTCCGCGCTGCAAAAAGTCGCATGTGTGAAACAGCCCTCAGGATGGAGGCACACAGAAAAGCCAGAGGCAATAAACCATAGTTAGGTAGTCGCGTCACGATCCTCCATAAACCATAAATCGTAAGCCAAAAGACTTATTTAGTCGCAATTCCTAAGCCATAAAGGGCAGTTTGTACCTCTACTTGCGTAGCATACGCGCTTGCTTCATCGCGACAGATGAGAGGAAAACACTCTGACGTCATCACATAGAGAGTGATTCGCACGGTCATGTGGAAATGAAGGGAATCTGCGCGCGTAGATTTTTGGCAGTTCACCGGTATTCTGTACTTTTACGTGCTACAGTAGGCCCAGCAAACACGCACAATTTCTGAACATAAATTTCTTGTGAATATAGTTGACCATCTATGCAATAAAGGCATAGTCTATGTCTATTAATCCTCATCAGCCCGGCAAATCCATCTGCCTATTCCGCCCACCAGACCACATAGGCCTATGTAGTTTTTGCATATTTTATTGGTTCTTAATTGCTTAAAGACATTAATGTACATGCATTGATATCCTTTATGTATCGGCTTAGATTCTTATGTCGCTACGCTATTGCTACTTAGACATTGGTGCGTGCCGCTACCTACCTCTATAATGTAGGCATACTGGTAGAGAGATTACTCCATCATATGAAGTTTATCTAAAATTGCAAAATCAAATGCAAGTTTTGATTACATTGTAGGAGAGAAATACCGTAATCTGAGATACTATAAGTTGAAACAAAGTATGCTTGAAAAGGAAGTTAAGCTTCAATCAAACTTTGATTAAATTTGCAAACCAATTTGATTAACATAAGGCCCATATGCATCATTCATACTATCAAAGACAACAAATAATATAGTCATCAAATGAGTAATGGAATTGTGTTAAGCAATGTTTCAATTGGGATATATAACGATTTGCGCATGCTACATCCACTTTGGAATGAGGTTGCATCTGTATCTCAACACTTCGTACCTAGAATATGACACTTGGTATTTTCGAGTTCCACCTGGTGTATGCCTATTCAAGTCTTTGTGAAACAACTTATTTCAGACGGCGTTGGTGAACAGCCACTTAAGCTTGCACATGAGTTTAATCAGTATTTTTCTAGACAACTTCTCTCAAGAGTTCTGTAACTGTCTTGATGTAACACTCTCATTTCCATTATGAGAGTGAGTAGCCAAGAATGAAGACATTACAGAACAGTTCTACAGAATTCTATCGAGTACTGCGCATACAATTGAAGTCTTCATTTCTTTTGCACTTTTCATTGGATCTGTCAGTTCTTTGTATGCATCATAATCAAGGATGATAACTGGTTGGATCGAAAAGGTATTTCAAGATTTTGTTGAGATGAGAAGAGATGGAAGTGAAGTTATTGTTCATTTCAAGTCGTATGATATCATCATCATTCTTCGTGTTCGTTGGCCTATACGTCTTTGGTAGCACTTACTTCTCGTTATTGAAAAGGCCAATTCAAATAAAACACTGCACGTACGAGTATTTTAATCCTCTCCGCGATCATAAACACTATTGAAGATTTGAACAACTTTATTGCTTTCTTCAAAGCCGCTTCCGTAAAGCTAAACATGCAGACATTTTGAACTTCGATATAGTATTATTCGCCGGTTCAGTGGTATTATGCCTATATCTTAGTTCTTAGATTAGAGATCATACAACACGCGAATTAGTTAAATTTTAGCAGTGCTTCAAAATTTTACCGTTGCTGAGTTGTATAGCATCGGAAAAGTAGGCGCATTGTGATGACACCGTGATTTTAAAAATTAACCGTGTGTCGAAATCAATAGATTGAACATTTGAGAAAAACTTGTGGCGCACTCCGCATAAACGGGTTTTGGAGAATGCGAGTTGTATAAAATTCAGTAATAACTTCGTCTATATCGGACAGGAGGAAGGTGTGACGTCATGATGCGGTGAATTTGGTTGTGGAATCGATTAATTGAACATTTCAGAGGATCCTCTTTCTGTAAATTTACAGGATTCTAAGAACTCAGAGATGTTGTCATATGATAATTTGCGACAATGACCATTGCGATTGTGCATTTTTTGTGCTATTCAGGGGTGTAGCATCCATTGCGGCATTCGGGGCATTTTTAAATAAATTCCTCAACATATTTCAATCATGTACAATGTGCATCAATGATCAAACGCTACATCTTATCTCAAGTCTTTATTCATCTTTCCAACGGATGCATGTATGACTTCGGTGGTTTTATCTCTCTTTCTCTCTCAGGGGCAGTCGCCGGAGTATCGCCGAGATTGCACCGATTGGCTAAAACCTAACACGAGCCACACATGATCAGCAATGGCCTGTTGATGTCATCGACAACTCAGTCAATCTATCAATGTGCCGTTCGCACGCGCCTGAAGAGGTCGGCGACGACTTTCAGCTCGTTGCGGCCACTGTATGCAACCCACGGAGAAGCACTCCATCTCTGTGATTCAATCCCGGTGAAGACGGGGAATTCTTTACAAGTAATAGTTATTGCACAGTACGCTAAGTCGAGCGCGAAGCGCGAGACTTAGCTTACTGTGCAATAACTAACTTATTCCACGAGAACGCAATTGTAGAGGCGCACGCATCTTCATACTTTCATACATACTACATTGTTAAAGTTGGGGAAATACTAACGGCGAAAGTGTCTCTCCATCAATAGTCTCTCCTCACTCAAACATTTTAAAATTGCGTAATGCGGTATCATTTTCCAGCTCGATTCATAAGACATTACGCAAGTAATGTCTTATGAATCGAGCTGGAAAATGATACTTTTAAGACACGTGTTGTCTTCCACGCGTTATCTCCCTTCACCCTCGTCTAATTATGTCCAAAAATTTGCATCAATTGAAAGGCTTTTTCAAATATAAGTTGTATCAATTAAATAAATCGCTTCTATTCATTTGGAATGGAAAATAACTTGAAAAACTTGATGTTGGACTTCGTTTAAATTGATAGTTGAACCGATCTACTGCAACAACCAACTAGCATAACATTGGACTATTCAAATGATACAATGATTCGAACATTCATTTCTGTTTCTACTTCAGCGAACGGCGAACATAAAATCCTTAGGCTATTCAAATACTGCATTGATTCGAATGGCACACATTGATTTCTTTTGCTTTTTTATGGCTTGATTAGCACTGTGTTTATTCAGTTATATTTCATAAATATATTTGGGTCACACGGCAGTCGTTTGAGACACTTATTGGAGTGTTAATTTCAACATCCTTATAAAACTAACCAGATCACTTGATTATTTATTAGCAGTGGCCACTTGATTATTGCCACTTACTTGAAGCCCGCATTTATTGACTAACGCGAGTATTCTCCGTAACTTGTTCAGTGTCTTGACAGAAAGAATTTCATTGAGAAAACACAGATAACGTCCCTCTTTGTAGAAATTGCGTAATGAAACTTGTGAGACGGCCAACCTGTTTGATTGTAGACGAGGAAATTATTAGGTAAGAGAAACCTGGGCTCTGGTCATTATGGAGTCTGAAATGTAGCATTGCGCAACGTGAAAAGGGAAATCTGGATTTTCATACTATTCATACAACTTGTCATCCAACGCTATAAAGAGATGATCAATTTACATCGATGAAAGGATAACTAACCGAGATTTTAGTTGTCGCACGGTGTGGTCACTTATTCCCTTCTCGTGGAATAAGTGACACTTACACACACTGACTGGCTAATCACGGCGTGTCTTACAAGCGCGTTTACAGATGCATACCTTCACTTCTTCATTATTTCATCATTATTTGAAATCATCAAAGTGACTTTAGAACACACCGGGTACTTTGTATATACGAGTATGCTGCATGCCATAAGATGTACCGTTGCCAAGACTGACTTTACCCCCGGAAACGGTTTGAAGCACGCTACGCCACTGGTGCCGTTGGAATATTGGAAAACTGTAAAAGCATAATATATCATGAACTGTTTCTAAACATCACGACAAACTGTGAGCATTCGTTTAATTAACTAGTTCCGCGTCGGCTGCCATATTCTAGGAAATTACAAAGTCCACAGTGCTAATCATCTTTTTTAAGCTTTTTAGATTTTAAGCTATGAAGGAGAAACATTTTTGCTTGTTTGAGCAGAAATGTTAGTACTTCTATTCTTTTCTTCCCCACATTTCTCAAGTTTTCTAAAATCATCAAATTTCGCCGAAGTTAGCCACATTGGGTTTAGAATAGACTTCATCTGTCACTGAGTGACACTACAACACAAATGAGAAGTCTTACTTGAACCCTTGGATGAAGGATTTGTCCCTGGGATACTCAATTGGAATACACGGTACATCTGTGATCATGAACTTCGTGTGATAGTTGTCTACAGACAAATGACGAGCAGCTGTCTAATTCTGAGGCTGTAAATGTTCTACAAGTTAGATAAGAGGAGTCTCACACACTCAACGCTATGCCACCTTAGTAAGACTGCCCGTAGGAGCAAGAGAAGATCGTTGACAACGCAACAGGATACGTAATTTCCAAATAAATGAAAATAAAGACGTCACTCCCTTCTATTTACGACTTTTTATTCCAATTTAAAAATAAGCACCCGACGCGTTTCGTCCGCAGACAGTCTCGAGGGTGGCGTACAAATGTGGAAGGATTAGGCATATACTGATTAGGCATAGTTGTGGCAACTCATTAAACTTGTTCATGACGTCTATTAAGTTTTGGCATTTTCATCGCTATGAAGCGTGCTTCAGCCATTCTAGTTGTAATCGCATTAAATTGCAAATCTATGCAAATCTTTGTAATCTATCAAAGCAGACAACGTCCACTTATCACTCGATTTCGTTAGTGATTCTCATTAAAGAAAATTAAATAACTTGAAAGTTAAATATGACATTCCGGTAACGCTTTCAACTAAACCAGGGAGAAATATTATTTCAATTAATTAAAGCAAACCCAAAGAAGAATGTAATTGTAATGTGTGTAGCGCCATTGGTCCTAAATACAACTGCAAAAGCAGATATCTAGTTTATTGTTTTAATTGCTTTTGGTGCAATGCCCTCTATGTTGGACAAAGTTGTCGACCTTTCAAGTTGCGCTATCAAGAACACGAACGTAGTATTCGCAACAGAGATTCCAAAAGTGCTTTGAGCGAGCATTATCTAAAATTTCATGCTGGTAGAGAGATGGAAATAACTGACTTTAGTTGTGAGATCCTTATTCAACAATTTAATGCGATTACAACTAGAATGGCTGAAGCACGCTTCATAGCGATGAAAATGCCAAAACTTGATAGACGTCATGAACAAGTTTAATGAGTTGCCACAACTATGCCTAATCAGTATTTAAGGATCCTTCCACATTTGTACGCCACCCTTGAGACTGTCTTCGGACGAAACGCGTCGGGTGCTTCTTTTTAAATTGAAATAAAAAGTCGTAAATAGAAGGGAGTGACTTCTTTATTTTCATTTATTTGGAAATTATGTATCCTGAAATGAACCTCCCGTATCGACGCACAACGAGTGACAATGCAACACCTGCGGGTGTCAACAGCAGAAATGTGGGGGGGGGAAGAACAGAAGTACCGAAATGTTTAATGATGGTTTCTCTCTATTATCATGCTTACTTAGTCTGCTGCTGTTAATTGTTTGGGTTTTCTCACGTTGATTAAAATTCTCATAATTTGTAGCGCACGATTTTTATTATCGGGGCTTTTTTCATTTTCAATTGACGTTTTCATTATTGCATTCAAAAGCCGGAAGTCCATAAATCATTTATTCCCTGCGCACGCTGTCTCTTTGAGGGTACACGACAGAATGAATCAACAATGATTACAACGGACAGGGGCGTAGCGCCTATAGTATTCTAATAATCTGAGAATACACCGGAATTTACAAACGAAAATGAAATTACAAATATGTGATGATAGGATTTTGATTAACATGAAGGTCATATAATCTTGTTCGATGTTTCCGTTTTCCAATTCACAAAACTTCTTTAACACAGGCGGAGAGATACGAGTATTCTATCTCGCGACAGAATCACACCTGTACAGCAGTAGAGTTATCAATAGCGCGCCTCTGATTGGTCTGGATGCAGCAAACATTGTAATGATACGTCTCCTCTCTGCGTCGCCCTCCTGCCATGTGTCTGCTGTCTGATATTCTAGAATCAATATCTGCTAGCAGAGTGTAACCACCCTCTCCGGTCTTCGCTATTACTCAATTACATCGCTACTTATAACGGAGAATACTCATGGCAACTGTCGAGGAATTGATAAATTTACAAAATTCTCCTTTATCCTACGCAAAGAAAATAGAACTAAAAACTAAAGGAAGAGATAAGCCGATTTTCACCTTTGAAGGAAGGAGAAAGTGCAATCTTAGTGTGCAATATCAAAAATACGAATGGCTGACTGGTTGCCCCATTAGAAAGACACTTTTCTGCTTTCCGTGCCTTATCTTTAAACCAAAAACGACAGTGTTTTCATCGACGAGAGGATTACTCGACTTGGCGAATTTCTCTAATCATGTGAAGAGACATATAAAATCTCCTACGCATCTGGCCGCGATCACCTCTCTTAAACTTATTGGCAAAGTAAGGATCGATGAAATGTTAAATGAGGAGTTCAAAACTTTGAGAAATATGCACAACGAGGAAGTGAGGAAGAACAGAGAAATGATGCGACATCATATTAAAGCCGCTCTTTTCCTTGTTTGCCAAGGCCTTCCTTTTAGAGGTCATTCAGAGAGCACTGACAGTCCAAATCGTGGAAATTCCATTGAATTGATTAAGCTCCTCAGTGAATTTAGTTCTGATCCGCTGATTAAAAATTGTGTCTCTCCTGATCACAGTATCCCATTTTCAGGATTATCACCTGATATTCAAAACGACTTGATTAAGTGTTTGTATGATCAGGTTCGCGGTGAAATCGAGAATCGAATCAAAGGTGCTCCTTTTATATCTATAATTGCTGACGATACAACGGACATTTCAAATACAAGTCAAATGGCTGTCAGTGTCCGACTTGTTCACAATGGATCGGTCTTCGAACATCTGATTGACCTTGTCAATGTGTCAGCAGACAGATCAGCTAACAATCTTTCCTGTGTAATATGTGAAAGTCTTGAGTCCGTTGGTGTAACCAAAAATACTTCATTGATCGGCCAGTCATACGACGGTGCAAGTAACATGATGGGTAAGCACAATTCAGTGCAAACTAAGATCAAGGAGATTTGTCCCTCAGCAAACTTCGTTCATTGTTATGCACACAAATGGGCATTAGTAGCACAAAGTGTCAGTAAGAATATTCCGTTGGTATCAATATTTTTCGGATTTTTGCAAAATTTGACAACATTTTTTCGCGCTTCACCAAAACGTGCTTCTATGTTATCCAGTCCATTGCCTCTTGCGTCAACTACGCGTTGGTTGACGAGAGGAAAATCTGTCTGTGCTATTTCTTCTAAGTATTGTGAATTTTCAATGTTTTAGAAAATATTTCTTCGGAGTCCTCTGCTTGCTCAATTGATTGCTACACCCGCGCTGAAGCGAAAGGATTGCGATATCAATTGGGAAATTGTGAGAATGTGTTTCTCTTATTCTTTTTTCGTAAAGTTTTCGCATTATCCGACATGATGACAAAGAAACTTTAAGGTGTGATGATTGATCCAGCTGAAATATCTTCGAAGGTAGCAGACTATCGTGCAAACTTGTGTGAACTACGCTCTGAAGTTTCCTTTCAAACGTTCGTCGAGGAAGCGAAGCAATATGAGCCTTACTTTTTTAATCATGAAAAGAGAGTCCCACAAATCAACGAGCAACATCTCCTTGACAGCGGTTACACTCCAAGTAGGCCTAAGCCATCATCTTCGTCATCCCAATTTGAGAAGGATAAACTTAAGCGATTAATGTACGAAATCATCGATACACTAAATGAACTGAAGAAACATCACCCAGATTTAGTTCAAGAAGAAGAAGAGAAGTTGCGCAACGAATTACACATTCTATTCACTGATTCAGATTTGCGAGTGGCACTTGGAGAAGCAAATGATCCTTCTACCCTTCTTAAACAAATGCATTCCTTGGATTTGTGTGACGCTCTACCTCTTGTCTCTAAAGCATTAATGGCTTCACAAACAATTGCTCTAACATCGGTGACATGTGAAAGAACCTTCAGTGTGCTTCGGCGAATCAAGACCTACCTGCGTTCCACCATGACTCAAGAACGCATGAAACAACTGGTATTTTTAAGCATCGAAACTTCTCTTCTCAAACACTTATCAGGAGAGTGTTCGTTCGTTGACACAATTATCGACAAGTTTGCTTCAATGAAAGATCGTCAAGTAAAGTTGTTATATCGTAAGTAAATACATCAGGTTATAGTGTTATGATTTACCTGTATTGTTTTTGGTAATGACTATAAGTGGAAATGGAGTTGTTATGATAATTGATTTTGCTCTTTAAATTATAATAATAAAAAATATATTTTGAGCAATGCGCCTAAAGGACTAAAAATTGACTTGGAATTTACATGTAGGCCTACGTTCTTTTCCCGGTTCTTTCATTGGACTCAGATTACCTCATCTGAGGTGGTCTGCTACGCCACTGACAACGGAGACACTACGGTTACGAATACAGATCACAATGGCATGATCAGACTGTCTGACGCAAACAGGAATATGTACAGAGGTCACAAGTAAATAAAGGTTAAATAAACTACATACTGAAAAAAAGAAAAGGAAGTCAAGGTATCAAAGCACAGCTGTAAACAAATTCTTTGTGCACACAAAGTGAAGGACTCGTGAGTCTGATGCACACAGCTTCAGCGATGCGCTGTTCCATCTGACCACGACACTGTCTCAATACCTTGAAGGAAGCTCTCGACGGACGGTGGCTGCAAGACAGGTGATGTTGCGTTATAGCTGAAGACGACGCCTTTGATCGAGGCCTTTGCTTGCCTGCCTCACACCATTTAGGGATGTGTTCCCGGATGCGCTTGTCAAGACATCTCTCCGTCTCCCCCGTCTTCCGCAAGCGCAGCGATAGGAGTAAACGACAAGTGGTTTCTGGGATGTCGGCATTGAGTCTTTGGGCGCGTTTGGAGCCAGTTTCTTTGTCCGGTACCACGGCACTGCGTTGACGTAAGGATAAGCTCTCTCGATGGCCTTCTTGACATTTCTCAGCTCTTGGACAGACGAGTGGCCGAGAAATTGGATCCCAAAGCGAACTGTCTTCTTGCTTGCGGTTGGAGCAGTTTTTACTATTGTTATTGTTATATTTTTGAGCAACCTCCATGTCGGTGTTCGTGGGCGTTCGCATTCTATGCGCCTACGTGTTTGGGATCTCTCACCACAATTTCCAGGTCTTAATGCTTCCTTGTCGTTACCATTACTTTACCATCCACTTTCAGCCGCAAGACTTCTCTGATCCATTCATTCTCGTCTCTTCTTACCATGTGGCCTAGCCAACGGAGACTTTCCCTACTCGGGATGTTTTTTGTTCTAGAGATCCAATGCTTCATGAAGTTGTGATTCAATTTGCGCCCTTATGAAATTATATGTTGAATTAATCTATGGACCAGAAGTTTCATTAATTGAAGCACATCTTTATAAAAAGAATGGAAAAGTGCTTTATTTAATCAAATGAAAATCAAAGGGTACCATACATTGATCAACATTGACGCAAATAAAAGTTAAATACATTCATAAAAAGACATTCAGTGAACACTATAGATTGATTTCGTAGCTTTTCACTGAGAAATTTTGCTTAAATGAAAGGCCATAAAAGGAAAAAAAGATGACACACTTTCCTGCATTGTTTCTATAAATGATGCGATGTGCTCTTTTGTTTATTCTTTCTAATCGGAAAGACAATGTTTTATTCAAGCTCACAAATACGGGACAAGCATGCTCCAAAATAGATCTAACATAGGATATAAATAATATGCAGTTCTTCATCAGATACAAATGGGCGCAATTTACGTAAAAGATAAAATCGTTTGTTGGCAACTTTGATAATTTTTTCAACATGACAATGCCAAGACAGATCATCTGCAAAATTAATGCCGAGTATTGCTACCAAATCATTAGCATTCAAACAGAAATTGTACGGATTGGGATTGCTCAAAACTCCACTCTTAAGACAGAACATTACATTTGATTTCATAGGATTTATTTGCATGTCATTCCCTTCGCACCAAAACTTTAGATTCATTATGGCATTCTTGACGAGACTCTCAACATTTGAAACTTCAGAATTAAATATACGTACTATCAATGTGAGATCATCGACATACTTTACACAATACACATCATTGTCATGGTCGCATTTATAGTCCCCAAAAAAGAGGCAAAGATAAAGGGGCGAGAACAGTTCCCTGAGGAACGCCAGACACAACATCAAAAAAAGTGGAATCAGTATTCAATAAACGAACACAAGCAGTTCTGCTACTTAAATAATTTTGCAGCCACAAAAGAAAACCAGTGGGCATACCTTCATCACAAAATTTTCTCAACACTACGTTATGATTGAGCTTTAGGAAAATTACGTTTTTAAGTCCAAGGCGAAGAGGATCAATCATTTGCAACTGGAGCAAACGATGTTAAAATGAAATGAAATGTAAATACATTGAATTGACAGCAACATTTTCAAGAACATTTTAAGAATGGAGAATTGCTTCATTCTCTTTCATCTTTTGTTTTTAATCGCAAATTGCCTTGGCCTTAAGAAAGAAAGAAATAAAATACTCACTTGGATTTTCGTTGTCGCTGACTTGTATCCCAACTCGTCTGTGTTCATCATCTAAGGGAGAACGCTCCATTTGTAACATCAAATAGTGTCTGATGCCGGCTGCATTCAAGTTATCCATGATTTCGGCGACGTTGTACATATCGGTATCCAGATATATCGGTCCAGTTTCGCGGAAAATGTTTTCCCATAAAGCAATTTGTACGCGACTTTCTTCAAATACATATTTCAATGATTCATGAGGATTAACTGCGAGAAATACTTTCCTCGGATCGTTTGACATGTTACACTGCAATTATGAAAATCCGTCATAAAATAATTGTGTATACATCTTTCCGTGGTGGCTAAAAGCATCATTTTCTAAAGTTAACAATCAAAGAATATATTCATTGATAACATATCAGCAGTGGTGGCTTTCATGAAACGGACGTTTGCATAGAATGTCTGACCAAAAATTACTTTGCCGAATTTATAGGAAATACAACAATAATACATGCATGAACAATAATGCGCTTGCAACAGGTTTGATGCATACTTTTTCCTCATAAAAAATATCTACTAATGTTTAACTAGGTGATGAAGCCTATCAGAACATAGAAAGCGATTACCACCAATATTCGTTGTCTTACAGATGACTGTAGGTCTGTTGCCTGTAGGCAACATAGTGTGAAAAGGAAAGATTTCAAATATGTTGCCTCGGGGCAGCACCTCCTCCATTGCTAGCTTCAATGCGTGAATCCAGCGTTAAATTTACATGCCTTATATGCTGAATGATATATGTTTTCCAGCGGTCTGCATTGTCCACGCACTGTGCATTTAGTTGGAGGAAGAAATAAAGGACTAAATAAGTTTTTTAAAAAATAAATTGGACCCTCAAAGAATTGCAAGAATCTCATCTCGAAGAATCGTCAAACCGGCATGTCGTTTTGGAGTAGTCAGGATCCATCCTTGCATGAGACCTCGCCTTCATCGTTTACTGGTCAGGAATATACTCGTGTAACATCGCAACTTCACCAACCAATCGAATCTTCAGACATCTTATTGATAACGACACAATGGA